>JBBGZY010000889.1:1685000-2052500 GCA_037952925.1 Lithobates clamitans | reverse complement strand
ATGTTTAGCTGCTGATTAGATTCTTCCTGCACTCAAATTTATATAGCTTTCTGGACCAATCAGGGGGAAGCAGTCAATCCTGCAACTGCTGAAACATAGAACAGTCTAAAACAATCAACACAGCCACAGTGGTTACAGTGAGCCGAAAACTAAATTTTTATAACATTCTCCACATTACAGCCCAATCCCATCAAAGAATGTGACAGTCCTTAATTTTAAAAAAATGTAATGGTCCTTCAATGTCCAAGAAAGCTGCATTTCCTTCACCACCATGATGTGATTTATCTCCTCCTTCATCTTTTCTCAAATTCTGTGACACATGCAAACACCCAGTGATAAAATGCGCTCACCACACACTTGTTGCGCCACCTTGAGCATATGTGGCATCAGCTATTCCTCTTGCTCCTTCCCCCTCAGTATTCCTGACCACAAATACATCATATGCAAAAAAAGAATGGGACCACAATATTGCTCTCTAAATAGTAACAAATTATTAAAAGCTCCTAAAAGCAAAGCTTACATTTAAAAAGCACCCACACAGTGCTATGTATCTCAGCATGAATAAACATGGCTCATAGTGATTAGTACAGCCAGTGTTCTCATACCCATATTTGCATGTAACACAGAGTTTGTGAAAAGAGGAAGGAAGAGATAAATCACATCATGGTAATGGAGGAAATATAGCTTTATTGGACACTGAAGGACCATTATATTGTTTTGAATTAAGGACTGGCAGATTAATTGATGGGATTGTGCTGTATCATGGAGGAAGTTATATATCATGTTGAAGTGTGGTGAAAAGCACTAATTGATGTGTTAGCAGAAATCACTTTTGATTTTATAGTGTTATTTTATTCTTCGTGCGTTTATTTTATTTTTCATGCATTTATTAACTTTTATTATTAACTGTGCAGATTGTTTTCACTGTTTTTTTGCAAAACTAAGGCCTCTTTCACACGGATGATCCGTATGTCCGTTTTTCATCCATCCGTTTTCGGATGAAAAACGGACATACAGTCATCCCTATGGAGCGTCGGATGTCAGCGGTGACATGTCCGCTGACATCCGACCCGCTCCGATCCGAAAAGTGTAACGGAGGAAAAACCTACTTTTTCCTCCGTTTTCGGATCGGATCGGATGACGACGGACACTACGGACCGTCATCATCCGATCCCCCCATAGGGGAGAGCGGCGCTCTGACAGGTCCGTCGCTGCACAGTGTGCAGCGATGCACCTGTCATCTTCCTGCTCAGCGGGGATCGGCGGAGCTATCCCCGCTGAGCAAGCGGATGTTCACGGGGCGGATCATCACTGATCTGCCCCGTGTGAAAGAGGCCTAAATGGATACAGTCAGCCAGAACTAAATTTACCTAATCCCACCACCTATTTAGGAGGGTGCTACATAAATATTTGTAATTTTCATTTATCAAATAAGTGATTTCTCTCAATATTTCTAAATAAAGTTGCTTGATTTTGGGGCTGTGGGGTTCTGCCTGGGGCTGATGTGGAAAAAAACTGAAGCTTTATTTCATTTCCTAATTTTTTGTAGCACTGCCCCCATAGGGGTTGATGAGTATAGTTGTCTCTGGGCCTCCCTCTGATTTTCCTGCAGCCAGACACTTGGGGATTTTCACACTACACCCACACACTCTTCTGCTCGTTATTGAATAATCAGTCTAGGGTAGTTGTTGTTTTTTTTTTTTGTATATATTATTAGAACTTGGATAGGAGAAGGGATTAGTGGGATACTCCAACTTGAACTATGCACAGATGAGGACAACTCTCAACTTGGCGCCCATAAATTGATCCGGATAGCAGATTCACTGCTAGACCACACTATGGCTGCGTGGGAAGATAAGTTATTTGCTTGTTCTGGCAGCAGACTCAATGTACCACTTTTCTTCAGGACACTTACTAGTATCTTCTTTAGCTGATACCAGTCCACTGACTTCTCTAGCCTGAAGGGATGGCCCTCACAGAATAGGCCCTTAGACGCAGGTCTGTACTCACTGTAGCCAGAAACAGAGCCTTTTAGTTGCGTCTCCCTCTTAGTCAGCTCTGCAAGACATCTGGTTTGCAACTTCCTCAATTCTGGCCCTCTGGTTGACCACCTGGCAGCCTGTACAGAGGAAGGGCAGCAGCCCCCCTCTCTAGCCGAAGACCCCAAGCATATGTGCCCTAGGCATATATACAGTCACCCAGCATGCCCTGAGGCACCCGCTTCTGCTAATGACCAGGGCTGTAACTATGCCTATGCTCCCATTTGTCAGGTTTCTTCCCACTGGCCAATTTGCCTTGTTCAATTGTACCAGTGTGAAACAGGCAGACAAAATAAGCAGCACCTGAGCACAATGAGCAGATCCTATCAATGGATCACTGCTCCCTGATAGGCAGAGAACAATAGCTAATAGCCTCCCGGGTATGCAGGGACACCCAAAACTATGCACTGAGCAAGAAGGTGCTACACTTTTATTTCACTTTCAGCATATTTTAAATCGTAATATCTTGCCAGATAAAGGGTAACTCCACTTTCATGAGGGAAAAAAATAGCAAATAAAGAAAAAATAATATAGCGTGTACAATTGCAATACAGGTCATATTGTAATTGAATGTTATTAAAACTTACTTTTCCTTTTCAATCTGCATCCACTGTAATTTTCTATAAATGTAAAGCAATATGGCTACATGGAGTTGTTCTCTACACAGAATGTGTACTGACCACTTCCCAGAAACATAATTTCCTGCTTGTGTGATTGGCTAACCAACTTTCCCAGAAGTCTGCCTAAGATACAAGTCAGATTTCAGACATCTGCAACAAAAATGTCTGTTTTGGTGAGATATTTCCAATAGGAACACGTCTAAAGGGATGCAGGCCCAGCAGCTTTCCTCAGTGCCCTGCAGCTGCCACAGCTGACTGATAATTATGAAACCACACCCATTAGATCCACTCCAGAGGCACAGACAAACACACATGGATTTCTTCAGAATAACAAAGGTTGTTCTAATCCTTGCAATATACATAGATCACCCAGAGGGGAATGTTTTTTTCTCAACAAAAGTGGAGTTACGCTTTAAGTAATGGAGTGGTAGAGGGGGGCACCATTTGTGGGTGTTGCATAGGCATCATTTGCCCCTAATCTAGCCCTGTTATGCCTGTTATGTTTTACAAACACTATCAAAGTTCTGAGGTTGTAGAATACAAGAGAAATAAGCCTAATCTATGTTTTGTGGTGTTCCAAAAAATGTCATACTTTTCATAAATGTTGATATTATGGTAAAAAAAAAAAAAAAAAAATTCACCAATTTGATTTATATGCCCGATTCTGACATTAAATTAGGCAATCTATAATACAGTATGTTACCAAGCATACTGTATACATAAATTGTGATAAAACATGTTGGATACTTAGTAAAAAATCAAAAATAATAATAGTGTATACATTTCTGCAATCAGGAAGTTATTCCAGTAGCATGTTGGAATGTATCATTACAAATCAACTCATTATCAAGATGTAAATAAGATTCTTCAAGGTAAGCATTTGCATGTTTAGTAATCTATTTGAGACAAGCAGCACAATATACGTTTTAATTAGTAAGTGATCAGGTTGATGCAATACCTATTTTTCGCAACTCATATAGCAGTTGCTGTCGGGAACGTCATTTAGCAGAACAATAAGGAAATTGCAATGGTGTTACAGCAATGACTCATCCCTTGTAGGACAGAAGCATTCACTTATATAACTAAAACTACAAAGTTGGTTGAAGAAAGTCTGCAAACCATGTTAGCAAGCTTTTTTACTATCCAATATGGTGATTACTTACTTTGCTGTCTGCTTATAAACAATGTTGTACAAAAACAAATATTTATGTGACGTCATTAATAAGTACACACTTCTATTTACCACCAAAATGGAATGGAAACTTTCTTAGCCCTAGTAAGGCTACTTTCACACTGAGGCACTTTGCAGGCACTATAGCGCCTGCAAAGCGCCCGTAAAGCACCTCTCCTGTCACTCCAGTGTGAAAGCCCAAGTGCTTTCACACTGGAGTGGTGCGCTTGCAGGACAGCATCTGCGAGCAGCATCTTTGGGGCGTTGCGGGACCGGTGAATACACCACTCCTAAAATGCTCCTGCCATTAAAATCAATGGCCATCACTGCTGAAGCGCCCGCAAAGTGCTTCGCTTTTTACCCTTTTTTGGCCACTAGCGGGCAGTTAAAAGCGCCCCGCTAACAGACGAAAAGCACCGCTAAAACGACGGTAAAGCACTGCTAAAAATAGTGGCGCTTTACCTCCGATGCCCCCCCCACCCCAGTGTGAAAGTGCCCTAAAGAATGAAGGCAGGAGCAAGTGGACCATACAGGCGGTCCCCTACTTACAAACAACCGACTTACAAACGACTCCTACTTAAAAAACAGAGGGAGACAACAGGACGTGAGAGGAAATCTACCCCTAGGAAGGGAAATTCACTCCTGTAAGAGTTAATTTGGGAAAAAGGTGCCTCCACTGATGCTTTATCACCAGTCCATGTTTCCCTAACAGCCCAAAATTTTCAAAATTCAATTGTCATTGGGACAGAATGTGAGGTGAAATCTTCTGAACAGGGACACAGACAACAAAACAAATGTTACAGGGGTGATAACCCTTCCCAATGCTATCCAAAAAGCTTAAAAATAGATTTTTTTGGCTGGAGCTACACTTAAAAAATGGACCTGTTCCGACTTACAAACAGATTCCACTTAAGAACAAACCTACAGTCCCTATCATGTTTGTAACCCGGGGACTGCCTTTATTCTGATCATGTCAGCCCTGGTTGTTATATGTGTATTAGGGAATAGGGACCATGCATTCAAGTTTGGTTCGCAGGTGTTTGTCAAATCCTGCATAAAGTCAGAAAATTCTGAACTTGAAATGAAACCCTCTTGAAGTATATGGGACAAATATTGATTCTGGCTATTTTTAAAGCTAATAGGTAAGGCGTTGTCAAAAAAAGGCATAGAGCGCTGGGTACTGTCAAGGGGATATGTAGCAATGCAAAAAAATATAATAATAATAAAATAATATACCATACTGCACGGAAGGGGACATGGGAACAACAGCAATCCTTTGAATTACATGCTTGGGAGATGCATTTAGGCTGTATGTTATGTTGCAGAACAGTGTGATTCACAGAGCACCAGTGATACTCTTTTCTGAAGTCACATATTTTGGATGTGTAATTTCATGGACTTAAAGTATAACTAAAATTAGAACACAAGTCAGTTCTTATTGCTGTTTGGGCCCCCGTTAGGGAGACTCACCCTCTCCATTTGTCTCTCCAAAATGTGGGTTGTCCCCAGAAAAGTAAAAGAGGGGAAATCTTCCAAAGGTAGTTCAGCAGCATTCTGATCATACACCTTGTGGACCTACGGAGAGCAGTGATCTATATCATGGAGACATGCTTTGTTTTCAAATGTAAAAGTGGGTTGGCAATTGTCTTTTTAAAAAAACTGTGCTCATACTACTGCAGTCTGGCGCCCTCTGCTGTTCCTTCTTAGACGCTATGTTAGCAGGCTTATTAGGCCGCAATGTAAGAGGGAGAGACAAGGCCTGGTTTTAACTTCAAATAAACATTAGAGGGTATTATTTTAGAGACAATAGCCAAGCATCTTTTATAATGTTGGAGAGTAAGTAAGCAGGTAAAGTTGCAGTGTAAGATTCAGAAACAATAGACATGCATATTGTACAGTGACGGGACATTATGTAAGCATCTTGATTAAAGAGGAGGTCTGCCCACCCCTGCAAAAATTAAAAGCCAGCAGCTATACATACTACAGCTGCTGACTTTTAATAAGAGGACACCTACCTGTCCTGGAGTCCAGCGATGTCGGCACTGCAGCTGCTGTTTCCATCAGCTGTTGGGTGCTCCCACCACCATTGCAGGTAAGGGAACCTGGCAGTGTAGCATTACGGCTTCATGCCAGGTCCCTACTGCGCATGCATGAGGCACCCCTGCACTCTCCTACTGGCTTGGTGGTGGGGGAAGGAGGAGGGGGGAGCCGAGCTGTGACATAAGGGAGTTTAACAAGACTTGCCACTCTTTAAAATTAGAAGAAAAGAGGTTTAACCTTAAACTACGTAGAGGGTTCTTTACTGTAAGAACAGCAAGGATGTGGAATTCCCTACCACAGGTGGTGGTCTCAGCAGGGGGCATCAATAGTTTCAAGAAACTATTGGATAAGCACCTGAACGACCGCAACATACATGAGTATACAATGTAATACTGACATATAATCACACACATAGGTTGGATTTGATGGACTTGTGTCTTTTTTCGACCTCACCTACTATGTAACTATGTAACTATGTAATTTGCCGCAGCCCGGACTCCCGGAAGTGGGGACAGGATACAGGTATCTGCTCCCCCCCCCTCTCCCCCGAAAGGTGCCAAATGTGGCACTGGAAGGGGGAGGAGACAAATGAGCGGAAGTTCCACTTTTGGGTGGAACTTTGCTTTAAGTAGCATTATAAGAGGGAGGCAGGTGTTATTCTGAAATAAATATTTGAGTATATCATCTTTTAAAGACATTTGCCACACATGTTGTGGTTTGGTTAGACAGTACATAAGCAGATACTTTAGGCTACAATGTAAGAGGGAGAGATGAGGCCAGTTGTATCCTGATTTTTTTTTTTAGAGTGTATTATTTCAGAGACAATAGCTGCACATATTCTATAGTGACTGAACAGTATGCGAGCAACCTAGTAAGGCTGCAATGTAAGAGGGAGACGAGGCAGGTTTAATCCTGAAAAAAAAAAGGAAAGTTTATTATTTTCAAGACAATAGCCGCAAATATTGTGCAGTGGCTTAAAAGTATATAAGCACCTTGGTAAGACCGCAGTGTAAGAGGGAGAGACAAGGTAGGTTTTATCCTGCAATATACATTAGACAGTACTATTTCAGGGTCAATAGCCACAAATATTTTACAGTAGCTGGACAGTATGTAAGCACCTTGGTTTAACCACAATTTATGAGTGAGGTTTTTTTTTCTTTTTTTGACAATTATTTTTATTGGAAATTTTCACAGTGAGGGTACAAAACAGGGACATTGGGGCATACTTTGGCCTATTGGTGCACATAGCCATGTGCATAACAGCGTACAACTCACCGTGTATCTCAAAACTAAACATTTCTAACTATAACTAAAGAACCAAAACAACCACATATTCGGTACCCAGGTTTCACGTGGTAGGATGATGGTAGGAGATATCTTTTCCTGTAGGACATTCCTCTTCTCTGCCTGAGCCGGACACTACAAGAACAATTAGGATTAAGTGTGATCACTTGACCTCTGGACCAACACCACCACTCACTTGTCTGGGGCATGGACCTCAGCACTCAACAGGGCCATGTAATAATTGAGGGTATTTAATCAGGGCGATCCCCCATGGGCTGATCATCCTAGACTCTGAGTTTGTCCACAAGTGCCAGACTTTTTCATATTTTTTGGGGCATCCTCGGGAAAAATATGTTGTTTTGTAGAGGGGTATAATTGTATTAATTACTGTATTTATCAGAACCCCCCTTCCTTCTATAGCAGTGTCCTACCTTCACAGCTGGGAGCAGAAGGTAGCACAGTTCTGGACAGAGGCCGGGGGCAGGAGCCCGTAGATTGACTTTTCATATTAGCAAGCTGGTGATTTTTTGCTTAGGACCGCCCTGTGTCCTAGCAACCAGTCACCTATGGTTAAGCTTCAAAAGGTAATTTTGGCAGCTCCTCCTCCTGTAGTCCGTCCTGCGCTAAACTGCCTCCTGCTCTCTGCTGTTCATTAATGACAGTGGCGGAGGAGGCTTGAGGAGGCAGAGAGGGAGAATGGGAGAGAGCGGGACAGGCACAGCTGAAGAGGTTGAAGGCTGGGTGGGGAAAGAAGGATCGGCAGCTAAAAGGCAGGGGTCGGCGGTGCTGGAACCTGTTTGCGATCTACCTGTCACCTGCGTGCGGTCAACAGGTAGACCGTGTTTGACGGGTTGCCAAGCCCGTCTCTTGGATATCAATTTGCCGCCCCTCTCAAAGTGTTACCTGGGTCCAATGGAAATATTGATCGTTGGAGCTTTGTTTGTGTATTGGCTTTGCTATCTATTAAATTGAATTAGTAAAAGATTGGGTGTTATCTCCACCATTGTACTGCTGAACTAATTTGAGACTTTTGAAAGGGCAAACAGATCATGCTTCCCGGATAGAACTCAATATAAATATATGATTGGTAAATGGTGGTTGTTGGAAAAATATTTATCAGTATAAACTTATTTTTTTTATTCATTTTCAGAATATAACCTAGATCTTCATAAAGGGGATATTGAAGAAGAATATTGTACAAAGGAAGGTGATAGGGTCCATCATATCCCCTCGCTCATAGATATCCCTTAAGAATATGTAAAGCTAAAACTTTTATTCATTTATTTAATTGGATGGAGTAGAGAATAGTTAAGAACCCTGGCAGATTGTTTTGTAGTCTTTGTCTTATCATGATGTTTTCTCCTGCAACAGAGACACACAGCAGGAAATAAAATGAGATTTCTCCAAGGGCAAAGGTTATCACTGCAAAAAGGTTTCCCCCATAGGAAGATTTCTCTCCACCTCCTGTTTCCATTACAACTTAAACATTTTGTGTCTCCCACTATTTTCTGTACCAGGTACATTGTTCAACAGGACACAAAGTGAGAATGACGCTACCCAGCAGGGATACAGGGAGCCATACAACTCAGATGGGTTCTAACCCTTACCAAAAAGAAAAAAGTTCTGAGTTTACATATACTTTAAAAACCTAATAAATTCTAACTACCGTATATAATTCTGATTAACCAAACACAACCATTACCCTCTTTTCCAAAGTCTCTGTTTAACATCTTTACATTTCTGTGACCACCACAGTTTCTCCTTATTCTAATAAACTGTCTGAAAGGGAACATACTTGTGTCTTATAACTCTATGGGGTTGATTTACTAAAGGCCAATAGACTTGGAAAGTGCAATTGCACTCTGCAAGTGCAGCTGCCCCAGAGCTTAGTAAATGGGGTAAAGCTTCACTTTGCAAAGAATATCCAATCACATGCAAGGAAAATTAAAAAAACAGCATTTTTGCTTGCACATGATTGGTTGATGAAAGTCAGCAGCGCTTCTGCTCATTTACTAAGCTCTGGAGCAATTGCTCTTGCAGTGTGCATCTGCACTTTCCAAAGTGCACAGTCTTTTTGCCTTTAGTAAATCAACACCTATGTGTTTGTCTGACATACAGGCCATTTTGAGGTTGCCCTGCTGTCCATGATTCCTGGGTCAATTTCCAAAATCAAAAAGGGCATCCTTAGGCATTGCTTATTAACAGCTTGGTTAGCCATATCCCATCATTGGAAATCTTCACCTCCTCACGTTTTGGAGTGGGCCCAGATTCTTAACCAGGGGCAGCCCCTCCATTAAGGGTGCACAGGCGCCACCCCCCTATCCATGCCCCTATGCAGGAGGCCAGACGCATAAATTCCAACAGGGAGGGTATTTTTTGAAGCACCTAATTAGAGCCAGGGGCTCTAATAGGCTTTAAAATAGGGTGGGCTCGGGGCACAGAGAATGCGAATGGTGCCCACCCAGGTGTGTTACAATAGCGAATGAACATTCACTATTTGTAACACTGAACCTCCTCCCAGCCAATCAGGAAGCAGGTCTTGAGACTGTCACCCGATTGGCAGGGGATCCTTTTGGATGCCTAGGAGGAGGGGAGGAGATGCACTGCGGAAGCCGCCATGATGGAGAAGAGGACACAGGAGTCGCTACCCGATGCCTGCCACCCGCCAACTAGATGGGGTAAGTCCTGGACCGACGGAGGTGCCACCGGCCGGCTGCCCAGGGGGGGTAAATGTTTGCCCGCCCCCCCAAAAAAAACACCAGCTGCCACTGTTCTTAATGATATAATGGCTATAGAAACACTGGTTGCAGAAGATAATTTGGACCCCAGGACATGCTGGCGGGCTTATAGCATTTCAGCTGCTTTTCGAACTCTAGTAGCGGGATAATGTGTCCACCCTTCCTGTGTTTTTGGGTACCATATACATTATCTTTTCATTACACTGCTTTGATCTCTTTTTCATGTATGGTCCTCACTGATTGTATGACATATTATGGAAAGTCCTTCACATCTATATCCTTATGTACAGTGCCTTGAAAAATTATTCATACCCCTTGAAATTTTCCACATTTTGTCATGTTATAACCAAAAACGTATTATATTGGGATTGTATGTGATAGACCAACACAAACTGGCAGATATATGTGAAGTGGGAAAAAAATGATAAATGGTTTTCAAATTTTTTTTACAAATAAAGAGCTGAAAAGTGTGGCGTTCATTTGTATTTAGCCCCCTTTTACTCTGATACCCCTTACTAAAATCTAGTGGAACCAGCTGTTCTGTGAAGCCCTCAAAGGTTTTTTAGAGAACCTTAGTGAACAAACAGCATCATGAAGGCCAAGGAACACACCAGACAGGTCAGGGATAAAGTTGTAGAAAAGTTTAATGCAGGGTTAGGTTATAAGAAAATACCCCAAGCTTTGAACATCTCATGGAGCACTGTTCAATCCATCATCCGAAAATGGAAAGAGTATGGCAAAACTGCAAACCTACCAAGACATGGCTGTCCACCTAAGCTGACAGGCCGGGCAAGGACAGCATTAATCAGAGAATCAGCCAAGAGGTCCATAGTAACTCTGGAGGAGCTGCAGAGATCCACAGCTCAGGTGAGAGAATCTGTCCACAGGACAACTATTAGTCGTGCACTCCACAAATCTGGCCTTTTTGGAAGAGTGGCAAGAAAGCCATTGTTGAAAGAAAGCCATAAGAAGTCCTGTTTGCAGTTGGCAAGAAGCCATCTGGAAGAAGGTGTTCTGGTCAAATGAGACCAAAATTTTACTTTTTGGCTTAAAAGCAAAACGCTATGCGTGGCAGAAAACTAACACTGCACATCACCCTAAACATACCATCGAGACTGTGAAACATGGTGGTGGCAGTAGCATCATGTTGTGGGGATGTTTTTCTTCAGCAGGGACAGGGAAGCTGGTCAGAGCTGATGGAAAGATGGATGGGGCCATATACAGGGCAATCTTAGAAGACAACCTGTTAGAGTCTGCAAAAGACTTGAGACTGGGGCAGAGGTTCACCTTCCAGCAAGACAACGAACCTAAACATATAGCCAGAGCTACACTGGAATGGTTTAGCTCAAAGCATATTCATGTGTTAGAATTACCCAGTCAAAGTCCAGACCTAAATCCAGTTCAGAATCGGTGGCAAGACTTGAAAATTGCTGTTCACAGACGCTCTCCATCCAATCTGACAGAGCTTGAGCTATTTTGCAAAGATGAATGTGCAAAAAATTCACTCTCTAGATGTGCAAAGCTGGTAGAGACATCCCCAAAAAGACTTGCAGCTGTAATTGCAGAGAAAGGTAGTTCTACAAAGTATTGACTCAGGGGGGCTGAACACAAATGCACGCTACACTTTTCAGATATTTATTTGTAAAAAAATTTGAAAAACACTTATAATTTTCCTTCCACTTCACAATGATGTGCCACTTTGTGTTGAACTATCACATAACATCCTCATAAAATACATTTTTGGTTGTAACATGACAAAATGTAGAACATGTCAAGGGGTATGAATACTTTTTCAAAGTACTGTATGTTTGTACCCTGGTATTTTTCTGAATAAAAAGTTATTTGACTTAAAAGACAAAAATAAAAAAATTATACAAGGAATCCCAGCAATAACCTTGGATGCTAGCTAAAGCAGACCATTCTTTGTTAAGGGCTATATATTCCATTCCAAACACATTTAGAATTCATATCACCATATAAAATGAAATTGATATTCTCGAATGATGAAATAAACCTTAAATTACAACCATTCTGTTTCAAGTCTGCCAAAAGGCATCAGCCCTCTACCTTTTTCTAGCTATAAATAACACATCAGTATATCAATATAAAAATAGACTGATGATTTGCATGCATTTCCAAAGATATGGCACTGGCCCCCATACACCCATGGAAAAGCTCAAATCTATCCTTCCTAGAAACACCAAGCGTTTGTAGATAGCGATACATATTAAAGAATGAATAGTTAGTTATGAGCAGATATTGTGCTGTTTCCACAAGGAACCTTTGCTTGTTCATGTGTCTGTCAGAATGGCAGATTTTTAGCTTGTTTGACAGTTGCCAAACAGGATATATATAAGTGCTTTTTTCCACTATTGCTATATATGGCAGGTTCCTTCCTCCGCTGTCAATGGTTGTTAAGCATGCAGCAGCAGGTACCAGCACTTGCCATGTCCTTGGCAACCAGTGATGTCACCTGACCCCATTTATTTGCTAACCATTAGGCCAAGGATAGTGGGGTGAGAACAGGGATAGTGGATAGTGTGCTTCTACATAACCATATGTAGCGATACCCCCGCAGGAGCTGATTAAGTTAGTTCAGTCCGTTACTCTGCCTCTAAGCCCTAATAACAGCCTGGCCCCCTCTGGCACACCTGGCAATAGTGTAAGTGCAATGACCGATGAGAAATGCACACGTTATGATAAAACACAGAAATTGTCTTTACTGCAATATTTCTGTGGAAGAAAGTCAAGTAATCAACTAGAGAGAGCAATAACTGAGATTTAAGAGCAATATAGTATGGCTATACCACATGTGTGAGACTTTTACACAGCCTGGCCACATACAGAGGCCCAACATGCAGGGAGCACCGTCAGGTGTTCTAGGGACATAAATTACACATTTCATTTACTGACAACCTATCGCACTTTTGAAGGCCCTGGAGCACCAGGACAAAGTAAATGCCCACCAAATGACCCCATTTTGGAAACCAAACACCCCAACGTATATTCTATGAGGCATAATTAGTCTTTTGAACATGTCATTTTTTTCCACAGGTTTTAGGAAAATGTGGAAAGAAAATGAAAACGCATTTTACTATGAATTTTTTACCACACTGATGGCGCTGATGAGGATCCACTGGTAGGGTGGCACTGATGAGCACCTATTGATGGGCACTATTGGGCATCTTAGTGGCACTGTAGAGCACAGATGTGGCATTGTAGGACACTGTAAAGCACAGATGTGTCACTGATGGGGCACAGATGTGCACTGATGGGGCATTGCTGGGCACTGATGGGGCATTGCTGGGCACTGATGTGGCACTGATGGGGCATTGCCCCATCAGTGGCAATTGCTGGGCACTGACGTGGCACTAATGGGACACAGATGTGCACTGAAGGGGCAACTTAGAGCACTGATGGGGCACAGATGTGGCACTGCTGGTTACTGATGTGGCACTGCTGGGCACAGATGTGGCACTTCTGGGTACTAATGTGGCACTGTTGGGTACTGATGGGGCACTGCTGGGGCACAGATGGGCACTTCTGGGGCACAGATCTGGCACAGATGGGCACTTCTGGGGCACAGATGGGCACTTCTGGGGCACAGATCTGGCACAGATGGGCACTTCTAGGGCACAGATCTGGCACAGATGGGCACTTCTGGGGCACAGATCTGGCACAGATGGGCACTTCTGGGGCACAGATCTGGCACAGATGGGCCCAGCTGGACACTTGCAATTTGGGGAAAAAACTCACGAAGCTTCACACTGCAGCTTCTCTCTCCGCTGCTCACATGATTGGTGTGAGCAGCGGGGGGTGGGACCGGACATGATGCCGGTTTGTTGACATTGATCGCTCCGTCATTGGACGGAGTAATCACGTGGTAAAGGGCCGCTTTAATTGGCCCTTTACCGTGACTCGCTGGGTTCCGTGAACCCGGCAGGCACGGACATCCCCGTGTGCTCGCCCCAGGGAGTGTCCGGGAACACGATTCTGGAAGGACGTCATAGTACGCCCTCCCAGAGTTATCGAGCCGTGCTGTAGCCGTCATTCGGTTATGGCCCGGTTAATAAGTGGTTAAACTACACGACAAGTCAACAGGTATATACAAGGTGAGAAGACAATGATGTCTGTATACAGTGTCCCAGAAATAGATAACCTTATCCCTTATCCCTGTGGCACTACAAGTGTCAGCAATATGACTACCCGCAACAATGTCTGTATACAGTGTTCATACTCCTTCTATGGTGTCTTTGTTCCCAGCAGATGGGCAAAATGTCCTCTCACCAAATACTGTGATCAAGGCCCAAACGAACATCCCAGAACAGCAGGCTTTCTTGGTGACCCGACTAGTCACCTCACACTGGAACACTAAACCGTCAGTGCAGGTGCGCCTCGATACACACCTGGAATCCCCCTCTCTCAGGCTGGATGTCCCTACTTGCAGTGAAGGCCGGAATTCCATGGGGAGATCATATGAAAGACAGCATCTCTCCTACAGGTCTGATCCCTCTGACTGCCTCATCGTGACTGGCTTTCCCTTAGGACACAAAATGGAGTCCTCAGCTCCTTTTTGTGCAGAGCATCCAGGGCTTTCTCTCTGTATACCAGTCTATGGGGCCGTTTTGTGAGGGAACTGCATGTCCCAGAATCCATTGCAGCTGCTTCCTTCAGTTCAGTACAGTCTCCCTGATTGGCTGCTGTAACTCAGCATTTAATTGGCTATTTTCTTCCTGCTAAAAGGGACACAAGGGAGGCTACAGAATGAACAGCTCTGTGTGTGTGTCAGTTCATATTACATTAAACTCAGTCAGTGAAACAGGGAGAAGGAGGGGGTGAAAAACCCCATGCAGACACTGACAGGTGCTTTCTCCTTAACTCAAGCTGGAAAGCCTGTGTACAATGCTCCGGCCAGCTTGGCGGGGTCGTGGGAAAAACGAGATACCCGCTACACATATTTAAGCAGTGGACATGGCCACATGGCTATATACATTGCAATGGCTATATTTGGTCAAATACTTCCCTGTGTATATCCTACCCTTTTATTTACATCTACTCGCAGATACTAGAACTTTTTTCTTGGACAGTGTAGCGTAGAGATTGGATGTGTCTGTCAGTCAGTAATATTCAGGAGGTAGAATAAAATTCACAACTGCAGCTGTATGCTTGATACTGTTTTTTATTAAGCTGGCAACCAGTTTCTCCATAAAATAAATATACTGTATATTATACATTTAATAATACTATCAATCTATTTATTAATACACACCAATCTATACATATTGTATGTATTTATTATACATATTGATCAGATAGATATCAGAATGATACATTTCTTGATACGGATTGGCTGGGAGGAGAAACAGGAAGACATTAGCGAACATTATTTCATGAACATTATGTCATTACGTCACACAACTGGGTGCCCTCCGGAGCCCACCCTTTTTGAAGCCAAACCCATTGGAATCCATGCGTCTGGCACCCTGCATGTAGATTAGGGGCTGGGCGCTTGGATTAGGAGGCGATGCCCCTGCGACCTGCATGAGCAGCCGCCAATGATGTGATGATCAATACAATAAAGCTATGTTAAACAAGAGAGGAAAAACACGTTTATAAAATTGTTATTCACTTGTTAATGCAGAAGAATAAAATCAAAGAGAGGCAGAGAGGCAACTAGCCTTATCTACATTTAACATAAAAGAAAATCAAATACTAAAGTTAAAGTGTAGGAGGTAACTGCAGTTTTAAACAGCAGGTAAAATATTCAAATGTGTAATTTGCAATTGATAAGGCCCAAGTGAACAAATTAAGGAGTATACCAACAGTGCTGTGCAGCTGTGCAGCAGTCGGTATTTGTAGAGTGACTTTCCTTACATGCTGCTGTTGAAATAAGAACAAGTCCAATTAAAATAATTGCACACCGAAAAAGTAACACATGTATAACTATTGAAAAGAAATGGCAAAAGCCAATTAGGGTTAGCTAAAAAAAATAAAATAAAGTTTAGTTTGATTGTTAGCATCAAACAGAGAAAGTTGCATACAAATTTGTCAAAAGTGCAAAGAATATAGTGTTAAAAAATTGGAAAAATATTTCATAGCTGGTGGTTTGTACAGTGGCAGTCAAAATAAAATGAAAGAATAAAATAACTTTCTATTTCACTAATGAATTCTACAGTCATTTTTAAAAATGCAGGATTAAAAACTTTAACGTTTTAATAAAATCTGAAATCTCTTTCCAAAACTAGGTGTAGATATGAAATGATCATCGCCTGATGTCTGTGGGAAAACCTAAAACCTCATCCATCCCATCTTGGGGAGCAACCTCTTTCAATTACTTTAACTCTCCTAAGTAAAGTTGATTCTTGGAGTTGCATACTTGGTACTCTCTCCTCATCCATCCCCATAGCATAAAACAATATGCTTATGCTACCAGAGTATTCATGTAAACACCTGAAGTTGTGGCTCTAGATGTCTTACAACATTTGGGTAGTACCTGCAGCTTCCTCTAAGCCCTCGTTCCAGAGAAAACTTTTTGTGACAGCTATAGCAGTAGCACAGTGTGACAACGCTACAGTGATTGCACTGTTACCCTGCTAAAGAAAATGAAGACTAAACTGAAAAGTAGAATAACTAGCTATTTAGACTATCTTAAAGTGGGGGCTTTGGTTCACAACATATATTGCTGCCTTACCACTTTTGACTGACAGTAGCATATAGGTCATTTAGTTTTTTTTTTTCTCAATAGTTTAACTTCATTAATTTAAGAGCATCTAAACTTAGCACAACTCTCCCTTACTGTATATAAAGCAAAATGATCAGTTTTACTGTCATGTAAATGTATTCTGTGTGCCATGTTTAAAATTGAATTAAACTTCTTTATGAAATGTTTTCAACTGCAGTGGCAGCTTTGTCATATCTAAGTATTATTTTTAAGGACCTATTTACACCCAAGCATGCCTTTTTGTGTGTTTCTTGGCACATTGATGCACATTAACTATTCATTTGTATTGGACCCTCAATACACTCACATAGACCAAAAATGTACTGGCCTCATGCAATGCTTGTATTCTTCATTGGATGTATTGTAATGTAGTAAGGCAAGTACATTAATCCCCGTATGCATGCTGGGGTGCCAAAAAATGAAAGTGGATACAAGTATGCTGCAACACTCCTACACAATATTAAATTGCCCATGAAAACAATTAGCATATGTATACATAAAGCCTTAATACTACAGAATATGATTATGCTTTGAGAGTGGATGCATCACTAGTCAGCATCAGTTGGTATACAGCCAGCATTAAAGCAATGTTCTAACTGTCAATATGATAATAATCATTCTCCAAGACCCTAATAATATCCTCATTATAGCACAATGGAATTGATCTAAATCTTGGTCCCAGCTCTAGTCATATCCAGTGCTCCTCTGCCATAAGACAACTCAACATCAGATTAAGACAAACAGAATAAAAATCTGGACTCTAGCATGACCAAG
Source organism: Lithobates clamitans (assembly GCA_037952925.1). Taxonomy (NCBI): domain Eukaryota; kingdom Metazoa; phylum Chordata; class Amphibia; order Anura; family Ranidae; genus Lithobates; species Lithobates clamitans. Next base: position 2,035,113 of record JBBGZY010000889.1, on the reverse strand, counting down.
TGATTTTTGCAAAAATGTCATGTAAAGTAGTATTTTTGGAATATAACACATTTGTGTAAAAAAAAAGATTTACTTACCAAAACAAGAATTGACAAATCCATACCACTGACAACCATATTCTCCACCAATCCATTCACCTTGAATGCTGGATGTAAAACTCAGTGTTGTACCAGACACACACACTAGCATGTCACTGACACTGATATTTAGCAGCATCATATTGACAGGTGTTCTCAGTGTTTTGAATTTGCAGAACAGAACCAACACAATGAAGTTGTTCAGAAACCCAAAGACAAGAATAAATCCAAGAAAGATGGCGACCACCGTGTGTCCTGTTCTAGACATTACAGGTTGTTGCGATTGGGAAGCATCATTGTCCAGGTTTAAAGAGGATTCATAGCTGAGATTTGTGGTCCAGTTTGATTTCATGTCAGACATCATTGCAGATTTGGTAAAGCAGATGTCTGAGGTAGCATGTAGCAGTAAGGTTCAGTTAGCTTGGCTGATTATTTTCACCTTGTCATCTTTCATTCAAATTTTATAGACCCCAATCTAAAACACACAAGTAAAAAAAGTAGTTATACATTTTGCTGAAAAGTATTTATCGAAAATTTGATAAACATTTGATATGTAAACATTTTTTTACCACATTAAGTTCTTGAATGTATCATATTTTATTTTTTCTTAGGGTCCGTCTACACAAAATTGATCTTTCATTTTATTTTTTTAACAGGTGCTAGATAGTTAAACTGCACACTTCTGTACATATCTTGGGGATCTATTGATGAGATATTTGTGCCTGGATCTACATATATTTTGACCTTTATGGGAAGGCTTGGATTTTTTATACTTTATACTTTTTTATATTTATTATAGAGAATTTAGTGCAAGGTTCTGGTTCAAGCAATGGGCAAGAACACTCAAATATTCCCAGACTCAGAATATTTATGGAAGGGAGATCTTGTTGTTGAGGTATAGAAGACATATAACAAGCCAATAGTTGACTCAGCCCACCAGGGCCCAACTATAGCAACAACTTTGTTTTGTGTGGACTGACCCTTTAAAGCCCAGTTAAAGCTTGCTCAAAGGTAGTTACCTAAACTTAGGGTGTAGCAAAATAATACATGTCAAAGTAGGATTCCAGTAAAATCCTAACTATAAACCTGCTCCCACCCCATTCTAAGCCTATTCTAAGTACCCTGTAAAGGAAAGATGTCTATACTTACCTATTCTAAGTGTTTTCTTTTCTGGTCACATGATCTCTCCTGCGGCCAGCTTTTGTGAAGAGGAGAGATCAACAACAACAGCCTCAGAGCCTGGGCAATGAGATCACCCATAGGTCTAATATGGGGCAGACATTGTCGGCTCTCCCTTCTCTACACTGAAGCCGCTGCTGGGACTCGATCATATGACTGGACCGGATTGTCCTGAACATAAGTTATAGGCATCTTTCCTTTCACAGGGTAGTTAGAATAGGCTTAGATTGGGGGTGGAAATAGATTTAGGTATAGTTAGGATTTACCTGGAATGCTACTAATGTTATGTTCAAAGTAATTGTTAATTTAGTCCTACTGCCAATGTAACATTTTCTCAAGCAGCAGGCTGTAGATAAAGACAGATGCTCTCTATGAGAACAGATTTTGTTTGCAGCAGTCTTACACACCCCTTGCTTAGTTAGATGTATAACTCTGCAAAGCCTTCCCACCATAGCATACAGGTGCAGGTGCTTGGCGACAATAAAATGTCTGGTTGTGAATGTTTTCAGATCAATCTTTTATTTATACAAATTTAAAGCAGAGAGAATAGTAATAAGAAAATTAACTAAATGTATATAAAGCCAAACTGTTTTTCATTTTTTTTCAATTTTGTTTGGAGTAAGAAAAGGTTATCAAACCTGTCATTTTGTTTTTGTTGCTGTCTCTGTCTCTACTGGGGGATTAACCCTCTCTGTTTGTTCTGGTAAGAGTTTTTACCGGGAAGTTAAGGAATATTTAAAATTTTAAGTTCTTACTGGAACATGAGGGGAAATCTTTCACCAGTTGCTGCGGTGACAACTACAAGAGGATTTCACTCACTTTGGAGAGATTTCCTCACACTTTTTCATGTGCCTATAGGACAGGAAGTAAAGCGAAATTTCCTCAATAAGATTTAGATGGCAGAAAAAAAAAACATCCCAACTGTACGACTCTTCCTGCAAAAAAATCTAACACTACCCTTGAAGGAGCCACTGGAAATTACCCCAGTAGACTGCTCTGCAGTCAAGCACACAATCACAGTCACTCTCTGCCTCAAAAACCAGTCTAGGGGTGTATTTTATTTTTGCAGTAACTGGGATAGGATAGAGGGAATTGAGTAGGACACTCCAAAAGTAGGACAGGTTGAGGACAAAAAAACTCCTTTCTGAAAAGCTGACGCAGAAGTTCTTGCAATGGCAACCTGTGGACTTGGCTTGTAGTAGAAGCAGTTAAAAGAAGAGTTCTTTCTTTAGAGCACCAAGGGCAGAGTCCCTTCACAAAGAGCTAGATGGACTAGGCTCCTCAGGACACCATTCGGTGTCCCCTTTAAAAAAGCACACAGCTGACTCTCTAGAACAAGAGAGGTGGAAGCAGCTCAAACGTCTCTAGGATCTCTCTTACTGTCTGTACTCACAAATGTCCAGGGAAAGTTGGTTTCCTCCTTTCAACATTCATGCGAGACCTGTGATACCAGACTAGATCTTTAGAAGACAGCCCCCAGTCAGCTCTGTGTATCTTCAGCATCCAGGCTCTGCCTACTCCCAAACTGTCATTTGAAGTAAAACACGTGGCCAAGTATTATTGTCCACAATTTTTTTTATTGTGCATTAAAAAAGGAAAACAAATAAAATTAGACATGCTATATTCCAATAGAACTTAACCAAAAAGTGCATTCTATGCATCCAAAAATATAGAAAATATACAAAATCAAATCATTATTTAACCAAAAAATAAAATTAAAGCCTCATGCATGCGTCCTGCTTCTTTACTTTAGGAGGTCAACAATGCCAAGAGTTGGTGAAAGCAGGGGTCCGTCATCCGGAGATAATTCCGAAAATGATCTGGATTATTCTCCTGGAATTCCCGCAGCAAAGGCATATGACATAATTGGTCACGATTAATAAAGCAACCAATTTTTGGTCCAAGAAATCCTCCTGTTACTGAACTGGACTTGGGTCAAAGCAATAACTTCATGGCTAATAATAAATAACACGTTATCTCCTCCGATTCTGCAACATGGCTGGTTGACGAACAGCCGATCAGAAACGACATTAAACGCGCAAAATGAAAAGCGCAAAATGAAAAGCGTGATTCAACACTCACCAAACTTCTACTAACACGAAATTACCAGAAGGAGCCCAAAGGGTAGCGCTAAAGAGCTGAAAAACCACATAGTATGTTACAACGTTCGTGTTTGTTGGCCGACAACCCCTTGCCGTTTGTATGCAAGACAAGTTCCTGGCCAACGCCCTTCGGACAAAAGTCTGAGGTTTTGTCTGTGGAAAATCCGATCATGTGTATGAGGCTTTACTAACTAACTGCCACACTAGTTACACTAAGACAAGTTAAATTTACATAGCAATCAAAAATACAGCTCCACTGACCACGGTGACCCAGCACTAAATATAACAAATCCTAGCACCTATCTAGGAGGGTTCTACAAAAAAATGGGGGCTTAGATATACTTCAAAGCAATCTTTACATAAAATGACAATTTCAGTTTATCTATGTGAGGTACATTTTCAGATGAGCGTTAGTAATGAACAGGGATGAGGATTGTTTTTACAGCCATGCAGGGTTTTCACCAAACCCTGCTTGTCTGCAATTCATGGACCTGGCCAAACAGGCTAAACAAACTAAACAGCCAGATTTGGCCTGCTTAGTTTCCCTGCCCCACCACTAAATAAAGACTTCCCACTGTGCCACCTGTGTCCTATCAACCAAGGACGCTAGGCAGACAGGCTGCCTGCGTCCTAGAAAACAATGACATTATTGGTTGTAAAGATGCTGATGGTCACACAGTCATGGTTTCTTATGGTGAACAAAAAAACTAATAACACTTTGCAAGAAAACGATGTGGGGTTCCCCCTAGGGATCTATACTGGATGCTTATTCTTGATGAGGGTCTGATATGTATTTTAAGGGGGACTCCATGCAAAAACAAAAAAAAGGCTGGGGTCCCTCCTAAAATCATCTTGGGTCTGGTAAGAATTTTAAGGGGGTAATCCTACGCAAAAAAAAGCATCGGGTCCCTCCAAATCCATACCAGACCCTGTTGTGTGCATGCAACCTGGCTGGAAAGGTGGGGCTGGGAGCCAGCAGCCCCCTTTATGAACCATACCAGGCCACATGCCCTCAACAAGGGTAGGGTTCCTTGCCAGGGGAGCCCCATGTACTTTATTTATGTACCAGTTCATGTAATACAATCTATGAACATATATACATGCACACAAATATGTTTAATTTTAAATCTCTTATATTAAGGCTTTTTGTATCATTTTATGTATAGTACATTGCGTCTAAAAGCAAACCAGGGGATGAGATAAACCACAAAAGGCAATACCAACTGAAAAACTGATATTTTGCTGCAATTTCACAGAAAAATAAACCTATTAAATGAGAGCAAGAGCATGATAAGCTGTATGCTGAAGGAAGGAAATATCAATTTCTTGGCTGTTTTGAAATGTACACATTTATGCATTGTCTATTAGGTGTCTCTGATAGGTTTCCAATCATGCTTTCATGTATAGCATGTGAAATGAAATTGTAATCCAGAACTGCCCTGTGGCATAGGGCAGCTCATATTATTTAAATATGCTAACACAGTAAAAATGTGTGCTTTATTAATTCAGAACAGTTATTATTATTCTACTACCATATTTTGTGTCTACCTAGTATGCATTATATTTTATTCATACCAATTCGTTAAAAAAAAGTATGTTTTGAAGTTTTTAATAAATGTGTTGCTTTACTAAAACAGATGGTATTTAAAGGCCATCACTTGCAGGTTTTTTTTTCATTCTTTTTAAGATAGAAAGCAGGGTCATGCAAATTATTCGATTATAGACATGTATCCAACTATGCATCCAGAACCTCTGATTTAAAACATAGATATAGCTTAAATTTACAGTGCTATTTATTACAATGTGTACCTAACATTTTGTTTGGTAAATTTGACTTCCACAAGTGCAAGTTTTGGAAAGCCTGCTTCTGATGTACAGTACCAAGACAGGATAACCAGGCAGGTTATGGTAATGGATACAAAAGGAGCATGCAAGGCCTAAAATAAACTTGTATCTGTTGCTCATGTTGGGATAGAGAAGAAATCATACATATTTGTATCACTGTTTGCGTATTCTGTCTCGGTACTCCTCAGGCCCTGTTATACATAGTTTCTATGCTTTTGGCCAGAAAGCCTAAACAGATGTAGCGATACCCTGAAGGAGCTGCTCAAGTTTGTTCAGTCCCTTACTCTGCTTCTCAACCCCAAAGAACTATCTCAGCCCCTCTGGCACACCTAACAAGCAGTGTACTTGTAACTCAATAGTCAAGAATGGCAAACTGTGGTCTTTAATAGTGTTAATCAAACCCAAAATGCAGACTTCAAAATAACACAGTCAAACAACTTGAATAGGTCTAGAGTGGCCTATGCACTCAGGCATAAAGGGGAACTGACCTGACTTAATAACGGTCAGTCTGTTTCCCTTGAATCCTGAAATCACAGACCCATGCAGTTAAATGTGAGACAATAGGCCACAAATGCAATTTATCACTTTAATAATTAATGTGAGAGTTCCCTTCTAAAGGTAGTCACTGGAATCACTAAATTACTGATACTGAAGGAGTAGCAGAAAGGGTCCTCACAAGGGATATATACAGGATCTTAGGCTAACCTGTGCACTTGGTGTCCTGTTGAGCAGGATAAACAAAGGGGTACTTGAAAGTATCCTGATAGGTAAAGTGGGATGTGGGATACTAGCAGTATCCTGATAGGCAAAGTAGAATGTAGTGACTGTTCAGCTGGGTACAAGTATTCCTACAAATGTGTGCACTGGTGAGGTAATGCTGCTTGACTACTGTGTCTTTAAAGATGGGCAAACGCCCGCTCACCCATACTGCGAACAAAGGATCAAGCGACCAGTTCCCCGAAAGGCCCGACTGGCCACCTTGTAACCGGATCGGCCCACGCCCTCAGGAACACCTGGGGATATAGCTGGGATCCCTCTCAGGTGGGATGTCCATCACCGTCTGACTCCTGGAACAGCAAACTGACCTCTGGAGCTGTGGCAGGATCAACACACCGACCTCATGAACTGTGGCTGGATGGATCCCCTCTGTGGGTAACAGCAGCCCCTCAGATCACATCTGTGTCTTTCTCACTGCCTCATCAAATGAGAATCTCCTCAGAACACAAAATGGAGTCTTTAGCCAGCCCTTTGTTTTGAAAACCCCTGTGGGATTTTTAGTTTCTCCCTGTATATCAGTCTATGGGGCCATTTTGTGAGGGAACTGCATGTCCCAGAATCCATTGCAGCTCTTCCTGCAGTTCAGTACAGTCTCTCCCATTGGCTGCTGTAACCATGCCTTTAATTGGCTTTCTTCTTCCTGCCAATAGGGGCACAAGAGAGGCTACTGAATCACAGCTCTTTGTGTGTCAGCTCACATTACAGTAAACTTGGTCAGTGAAAACAGGAAGAAGGAGGGGGGGTGAAAAAGCCCATGCAGACATGACAGCCACTCTCCACTCTTTCAGGCTGGAAAACCTGTGTACATGCAGTCATCTGTGTTAATGTACATGCAGCTCATCTGTGATAATGTAAGTCTTTGGCTGCAATACCCACTACACACTCCCCCCACCAAAGAACCTTTAGTCCCCCAAAGGAGGTAGTCTGTGACCTGTTACATGCTTTGTATATACACACGGAGGGAAAAGCAAGTTAGTGTAAACAGGAAAACAAGCAGTTTGCCTTTGCACAAGAACCTGGCAGAGGAATCTCCCACCAATTAGTATAGGAGGGGAGGTTGTCCTGCTTACAGGCCACCTGAATTGGTATAGCCCAGCTAGATGTGCCAGGGGGTGAGTTGGGGTTGCCCTCCACTAAATGTGTGGTGGAAGAACCAGGCACCTCAAGAGTCCTTTTTGAAGTGAAAACAGCTTCCTCAGAGCTTTCACCCAGAGTATCATAGGTCAGTCTCTTAGGTGGGTGAATAGCTCTTCACTCTCTCTGTTCTTTAGGCTCTAGAGTTACAGGCACACTGGTCTCTGCTTCATCCACAGCTTTTCCTTCTTCCTGCATATCAGCCTCTGCTTCCTCTTCAATGAAGGGTGGGAAGTCTTTGGGGTCTGCTGTCAGTAAGGAAGATTGAGGGTCTTCCAAACCTTCAGAAGGTGGACTTCTGAAGGGGGGGTGGCAGGCTTTGATATTTGGGATGGCCACAACCAATCCATTGTCCCCACTGACAAATGATGATGTTAACCACTTCACATCCCACCCATTGTTATATGACATCCGCAGATGGGATCTCCCATCCTGGGCGGGCGTTATATTACATCCTCAGCTTCCCAGTGGTATAGGGGGCGCGTCCTGGCCGCATCACAGAGGAGCCGATGCGCGTGCCGTTTCACGCCACTGGGCACTCGCGATCGCTCGTGACAGAGCGGGAACGTTGATCTGTGTGTGTGTTCCGGTCTCCTCCCCTAGTCAGTCCCATCCCCCCACAGTTAGAATCACTCCCTAGGTAACACATTTAACCCCTTGATCGCCCCCTAGTGTTAACTCCTTCCCTGTCAGTGACATTTATACAGTAATAAGTTCATGTTTATAGCACTGATCACTGTATAAATCTCAGTGATCCCAAAATATTATCAAAAGTGTCCGTTCTGTCCGCCACAATGTCACAGTCATGATAAAAATCGCACATCACCGCCATTACTAGTAAAAAATAATAATATATATAAAGATATTATGAGAACTGCCCTACCCACCAATAATATCTATACCGCGCCTACTAGAGTCAAATAATGAAGACTATAAAACCATATATGTGTATATTTTAAAATGAAATTTTGTGGTGAATTGACTCCCCACAATGAGTGCAAAGCTGCCTCTTTAAATTAAATCTGTCTGAAAAATATATTTTATCTAGTGTGCCAATATTACCACAAACCTCCTCCTGGCACCAAAAGAAAAAATAAGAGGCGCTAAAAATCAATTAGAAAATTCATGTGCTTAAAACCAGTGATGGTGTGACTCCCCAAAAGGTGTCCTGATAGCTTAGTGTATTCAAAAAAATGTGAGCAAAAATGTGAAATAAAAATAAATGAATTATATTAAAACGCACTAAATGCGTTTTAAGTGCAATAATAATACAGTGATGGTGTGACCCTCTCAATATATGATGCTCCCGATCACTGACATATCAATGCCTCTCCAGTGATAAAGGTGCAATACATTCATGCCGAACATGCATAAACATAAATCAAATGCAATGACATCTTAATCAGAAAATCAGTCCAATAAACGACATGACATCACAAGTGATAAAAAGTGTCCTCAAAAAGTGATCAATCTTGATGCAGCAAAGTGATAATGTGAATCTTCCACCTCTCCCTTGGTGCACGGTGCTTCCACTCCCTCAAGAATAACACTCACCGACTAATATTGCCAGCACTTTCATCCAGGGAGGTGGTGAGATTGAAAGCTTCGTGCCGGCACACCTCGGGTCCGCCGTGACCATTTGTTGCATTTGGTTCCACCATATACTAGTTGATGTGATCTGCACTTTACTTTGATTGATTTTATCGTTTGAAATGTAAGTGTGATGTTAGAAGATTGCAGTGGTTTTATTAAAAGAGTGAAACTGGTTCACACTATTGGAGCACTCATTTATTTTTTTCATGTGGACCCCTTGCTTAAACAATCACCGTGGATATAACGATTGATCCTATTACCCGGATGTGGTAAATAAGTGATTTCTGCCGTGCATGAAAGTGCTGGCAATATTAGTCGGTGAGTGTTATTCTTGAGGGAGTGGAAGCACCGTGCACCAAGGGAGAGGTGGAAGATTCACATTATCACTTTGCTGCATCAAGATTGATCACTTTTTGAGGACACTTTTTATCACGTGTGATGTCATGTCGTTTATTGGACTGATTTTCTGATTAAGATGTCATTGCATTTGATTTATGTTTATGCATGTTCGGCATGAATGTATTGCACCTTTATCACTGGAGAGGCATTGATATGTCAGTGATCGGGAGCATCATATATTGAGAGGGTCACACCATCACTGTATTATTATTGCACTTAAAACGCATTTAGTGCGTTTTAATATAATTCATTTATTTTTATTTCACATTTTTGCTCACATTTTTTTGAATACACTAAGCTATCAGGACACCTTTTGGGGAGTCACACCATCACTGGTTTTAAGCACATGAATTTTCTAATTGATTTTTAGCGCCTCTTATTTTTTCTTTTGGTGCCAGGAGGAGGTTTGTGGTAATATTGGCACACTAGATAAAATATATTTTTCAAAAAAATAATAATAATAATAAAAATCTCCATAAATCAATAACCTATTTTGTAGGCGCTATAACTTTTGCGCAAACCAATCAATATACGCTTATTGCGATTTTTTTTAATCAAAAATATGTAGAAAAATACATATCGGCCTAAACTGAGGAAAAAAAAAATTGGAATATTTATTATAGCCATAAGTAAAAAATATTGTGTTCAATCTTGTCACTCTTTTTTTGTTTATAGCGCAAAAAATAAAAACAGCAGAGGTGATCAAATACCACCAAAAGAAAGCTCTATTTGTGGATAAAAAAATGATGAAAAATTTCATTTGGGTACAGTGTTCCATGACTGCGCAATTGTCATTCAAAATGTTACAGTACTGAAAGCTGAAAATTGGCCTGGGCAGGAAGGGGGTGAAAATGCCCTGTATGGAAGTGGTTAAGGATGAGGCGGCCGGATGAAAATTGGCCTGGGCAACCCCAAACACTATATTTACTGAAAGAAGTCGGTTATCAAAAGCAAAGTTTCAGAAAAAAATACACTTACCTGAATTTTAGTGCACACAAACACATTATAATACCCTTTTTTTTTTGGTAAAAGATGACGTTGCATCGAGTAAATAAATACCAAACATGTCAATATTTAAGATGCGTATTTCTGGGAAATGGCGACAAACTTCAGTACCTAAAATTGTGCATAGGTAACGCTTTAAAAGCCATTACAGGTTACCCGTTTAGAGGTAAACGTGAGCTATTGCACTTGAATTATTGCTCTCACTCAATGTTTATGGCGAAACCTTACATTGTTGTACAATCACCGTTTACATATGCATGATAAACCTACGTGTGTGCAAATGGGGTGGGGGCAGCTTTGGTGCTTTTGATTTTTTACTATTTTTTAAATTTTATTTAAAAGTAACAAGCTGAAATGGGAGAGTCTAGGAATAGAGGCAGGCGACAGGCAGCGGGAGGGATATCCCCCTTCTGAGCACTGCAATAGTGGTTGGGCAGCTGTAAAGCCAATGCAGCCATGATCCTGGTAAAACTGCTTGCTGCCAAGGTTTTATATATATTGCAGCAAGTAGTTAAAGAATATCTAAGGGCCGGTTCACACTGCTGTGATGCGAGAACCTGTGTGAATCCAGTATGGGTTACCGCATCGCATGTCACCCCCAGGCAGTTCACACTGCCCTATGCGCCCATCTTCGGTTGTCAATAGAAAGTTAATGACACCCCCACTTCAGTTCGTATATCACAGTGCGAACTGTCAATATAACGTCGAGTTCACACCCATGCGATCCGTTTCTGGTGCGGACCAAAAAAAGGGTCCTGCACGATTTTGGTCCGAATGCAATGCGAATTCAGCAGTGCGGTGTGAATCACTTGCGACATCTGACATCCCAGCAGTGTGAACCCAACCTAAAGTCAGAGCATGCATTTTTATTTTATAACACCAGTATTGTAATAGCAATACAAACAAAAGGTTATACAGAGCACTATCTTTGACATTACACAATAAACAATTATGTGATGAGAAAAAAAAAATTCTATCACAAATAAACAATCATACATGCAGATGCTCCCGCTTGGTGAATCCAAGAGGTACATCTTTTGCAATTGGTATAGAGATGTTTTGATCTTGCTGGATGCTCCTCAGGCTAAAAGAAGCTTGAGGGTGATCATCTAAATTAAAATCAATATAGCTCACAAATTATTGCAATAATGTACACTTTGGAACAGCCATGAGTATTCTCATTTCTCACTCTTCATATCCTACAGCAATACCCAGACATATCTATTTATAAATATTAGGTATATAAATAAATTTCCAATACCGTAAGGAACAAGACATCGTTATAAAGTAAGCAAAAAATACTATAATAAAAAAAGAAAATGAAATTATTTAAATACTGTATATATACTAAAAATATCTTTCTGTTTAAATTTGTAAATGTATAGGCAGTATCTTGTATAAAGTAATTGTATACCATTTTTCACAAGCCACTTATCCGGGATCTTTATCCAACTTTCAAAATCCTCTGGAATGGTACAGATTCTGTTTGCCTATATTGCTTATATTGTCTGTATTATTTCCCAGCACAATTCAAATATGGACTGCAGGACATGGATTCCTAGCTCTTTGATGTAATAGTTCTGATAACCAAATCATGTGAATAAACATTGAAAAGGGCCATTTTCTCTTCAAATGTTACCCCTTTTAGCTTCCTGTTTGACGGGAGCTGTGCATTGTATATAGAAGCAGTATTACTACCACTTCTATATATGGCAGCTTTGCACTGTCATGGGTTGTACCCATGGCATCCCTCGGAACCACTGACATCACGTGGAACCCTTTTAAACAAGGAGGGAGGGATAGCAGTGACATGGCCATGCCCGTATTTAATCAATGATGTCACCACTATCCCTGCCCTTTCCTTTAATAGCTGATGACAGCTGATGACAGCTCGGGTAGCTGTCATTTGGCTAGTATTACCATCTGAATCAGTCGCTTCACTGGTGTGTTGGGTTTTATTTTTGTTTTCAGCCTGTGATTGGCTGCTGTACAGCTTGGGAGGAAAGAGGACTTCTGGAAACCACCTGGAACTATGGGAAATGTAGTTCCCAGTAGACATCTTCCTAGTAAGCCAAGGATGGGACAGTACTGCATGTCCCAGGAAAAGGGAGAGAGGAAAAAGCCCAAGGGTTGGAGCAGTCGCAACAGTGAGAGGTGACCTTCTAAGTGGGCTGCTGTGCTAGAGATAGAGAGAGAGACTCTGCGCCATGTGAAAGATTGTCATTGTCAGGTCCTGAGTTGCTGCTGACATCACTGGTCCTGTGAGAGACTGTCATTCCCAGGTCCTGAGTCACCACTGACATTATCAGTTCCACGGGAAATCATAAATGCAAGTCCTGAGTTGCAGCCAGAGAGGGGAAGGAAATGTAATCAAAGATATTTTGATGTATAAAGATAAAATTGATGCGTTCTAATGCACCGTTCAATCAATGTGAATCAATGAAATCATACTAAAATGTGATAAGATGTATGTGAACATACTGATATGAATTAATTATAAGAAAAAATTGTGTGCAGATACACTGCGAGTATAAACTAAAAAATGTGCAAATCCACTAAAAATTGCTGAGATAGTGCAAATTACTCCAAACAAAATACCACAAAAATAAAAATCAATAAATAAATATATAAAAATGTGTGCAAATATGCTGAAAAAAATGCACACAGAACTTGTGCAAAAAAAAGAATAAGTGCAAACTCTCCAAGATAAGTGTTAATAGCATGTGAGTGCGTGTACAAATTCCTAAATACTTAATAGAAATTACTTAATAGAAAAAATCCCTGTGACATACACTATAACTCCATAATGATAATAAAATGCATTAATAAACAAATCAATAAATAACGATTAGTGAATGTCGATGATATATGTATAAAGTACCAATTAGATGCACATAAACAAGGATAATTTAGTTCATGAGATGGGAATGATGGCAAACACAGCAGTTCATTCCTCAATTTAAATTCCTGCAATGTTTATATATTCACAATAATGGCAATTTCCACCACAGCTGCAAATGATAAATTCTCAGTGCCAGATGATTATGAAAGAGAAACAAAGAAACAGAATCATTGCACAATGTAACCAAACAAAGTCCACAAGCAAAAACAGCACAGTGATAAACTCACGTGCGCCCGATTGTGTTAAAGCATTCAGATAAGCAGATCTCAGTTGCCGCTACGGACGAGGCTTGTCAGACAAGCCGCTGCTGCTTGATGCAATGTAATACAACACAGCCAAGTCCTAAGCTCCTCCCACGCGTTGAGTCACTGACACATGACTTTCTCAAGGATGATATTTTGATGGTGAGAAACTGCTAGCCACAACTTTTTATCCACTTTTAAAGGGACAGTGACATCTAACTTTCGGACACAGTTTGGGTACTTTCACCCGGTATTGTGGGATTTACTCAAATCTGAGTGCTCCTCTTTAGACCCCAATCATTACCAATGCACTGGCCAGTGGGAAGGGTTTGGAGAGACGAATTAACCTTTAGCACCATCCCTTAGTTAGAACCTCCCTGGTTTTAGGGTTCAGCAGCAGGGACATTTAGTCCTCCAGTTATTTATGGTATTATACAATCAGTATCTGTTACTGTTCACGGTTACTGCCATGTTGTTTATTGAGTTACTGGGTGTGTTTTACAAATAAATATTACCTTTTTAGCCTTGGTGTGTCAGATGATGTGGCATCACTGGAAAGGTCAAAAAATTACAAAAAGCCCAACAGTGACAGCTGCTCAAATCAGTCTGAAACTAGCAAAAAGGAGAAAGGTGCACATAGGCAGGACAAAATACAAAGCCATGAAAACACACTTTTTAAGCTAGCCAGCAAAAAAGACCTAAATAAACTGTCTAAAAACAGAGGCTTTTGTTGCATACATTTGCAAATACAGTACATTTTGAAGCCGCATTGCAGCACCAAGGCACTTCTGTAAAGTTTGGTCCTCATGCCAAAACTATGGGACATATACAAACTAAGAGCAGACTGACCTGGCAGCAGCCTTTTACTCCTTAAACCACCAACACAACTGACCTCAGATATCGCCTTTGCAAGGTAGCTGAAGACTTCTAAAGCTGCGTGCACACGAGCGGAATGTCAGACAGAAAAAGTCAGACGGAAGCTTTTCATTGTCTATTCCGACTGTGTGTATGCCTCATTGGACTTTTTTATGGAACATGTTCTAAATATTTCTGATGGAACCAATTCCTATCGGGAAAACCGCTGGTCTGTATGCTGTTCCGACGCACCAAAAACGACGCATGCTCTGAAGCAAGTAAGAGACAGAAGCTATTGGCTACTGGCTATTGAACTTCCTTTTTCTAGTCCCGTCGTAAGTGTTGTACGTCACCGCGTTCTTGACGGTCGGACTTTGGTCGGACTTTGGTTTGACCGTGTGTAGGCAAGACCGCTTGAATGGAATTCCGTCGGAGTTCCGTCGGAGAGACCTTGGGAGTTTATTCCGATGGCAAAACCGGTCGTGTGTAAGTGGCATAATGTGTGTCTGTACCAAATACAAAAAAATAACAAAAGCTAAGAGGATGGATTGCATCCTGGTCAGCCTGTTCTTAGTTTGTGCCCTGCTTATATATGCCCTATAGTTGGGGATATAGCTTTGAGTTAGAAACCATGCTCTACAGAGGTGCCTTGACATGGCAGTGTGGCTTCAACATGTAATTGCAAATGTATGTAACAAAATCCTTTGTGGCAGTGCTGGTGGAGTACGGCATGTGGACAGGAAAACCTAATACAGGGTGAGATTGGAAGGCTGTGTATCCATGAGGTTGTTCATCTAAGGACCAGGAAGGGCCTTGTTAGGCCTACAGTGTGATACCCCTCCTCTTTGAAGTTGTTCCTGTTACTTATCCATGACCTCTCTGTCTGCGACCATTTACTGTGGGGACCTCTGTGGGGCATTCTGGTTGGGCTTGGGGGCAGCATTAGAGACCTCCAATGACACCATCTGCTGAAGTTTTTTGATCTTTGCTTGAACAATTGCACATTTGAGCATTGCACCATTCATTCCATGCTGACAAATATTTGAACCTAGATTCTCCTATATAAGTACCCCTGACAAGAGCTTGAACGTGAAATGCATCGGGCACCGAAGATTGTTCTCGGACAATGGAGAGTAACATTACACTTACTGTATGCTTTTTTGTATGTTTACAATGAGTTTGTCATTTGCTCTTGCTCTGTTTTTATAGATCATCACGTGCGTGATTGATCTTTTTTATATGTATCAATAAAAATTGTTTTATACAACTTTGGTAGAGTTTTTAGTATATCAGGAAGGGCCTGAACAAGGACCTTTACCAGGTACTAAATGAAAGTTATCAATTTGAAAAAATATGGATTCTTACTTTTGAATTTACTTTACATGGTAAAGCTTATATAAAAGGCTTAGTGATTGGTTTTACATATACTTTATAGGGATTTTCCTCTTGCAGCAAAAGCTTTTGCAATCCTTACAATACACACGATTTTTGCCACCTACAAAAGCTTTCAACCTCAACAGGTATTGCAATATGCATTATAAATGTAATTTTCAGTTGACGTTTTCTAAATATTTTATGTCAAGTGTGTTCGCAGTGTAATTGGCATTTATTACTGAATCCTCTGCATGAGCTGAGCTGGGTTTAGTTTGGGTTAGTCTGTATTAAATCAGGCAGGCACTTGCACTACATAATGGATGGTAGATCTAAATGAGATTGTACAATCAGAGAGTACAGTACATAGTATAGGGACACCTTAAAAAAAAGAAGTAGAGAAGTGGGTGGAAATAAAAAAGAGGTAGTCCAGTAATGAGGGAGATGTGGTCCAGAGAGATAAAACACTCCATTTTTTGTGATGCAGTAAGGCAGTGCATGATGGGGTATGGAGTTTCCTAGAGGATCACATGATTCTACAGGAATCTAGGGCTCAGAAAGCATTTTTTTAAAATTGTGAACAGAAGTGTGCAGATTGAACGCTGTCATGGACTAGATACCCAGATAGCAAGCAATTGTACTGCAAACTTGAAAATGACTTGCTAAGCTATTGCTAGACCTGCCAGGCTTCACAAGTTTGTTGCTCAATTGCAGCAATTCTGCATTGCATGACTCCAGATCAACTTTCTTTGCATCTTCCTTTTGCTGTACAAAGACAGATTTTGCAAAAGTGTCTTCCATGTGTTCTAAAAGTGGCACAGCATGCGCCAAATTCAAGTACAAATTCTAGACAGGTACATGAATGTGCTGCACGCTGTACCACTTTTAGTAAGTAAGACATGTGAGACACTTTCACAAAATCTGTCTGTGGTGGTCTTTATTAATTCAAGGGTAAACGTGTAGCTAGCTAAACAAATATATATATCATTTCACTAATGTAAAATACCTTTCTATATGAATTCAAGGGTAAACATTGTAGCAAAACAAATATATATATGTATATATAAATATATATATAATTTTACTAATTTAAAATACCTTTTTGTGTGTATTTTCTTTATGGCCCTTATATAGTACGTCTTCTTGTATACACAATATTTAAACAATAAATTGTACACATGTTAAGGGTATGCCTCTTGTAAAGCCATGCCCATCTAAAAAAAATTACCCACTTCTAATTAAAGTACGTTTTCCACCTACAATGGCTTGGTTGATTCACAGCAAAAAATAAGTGTCCCTTGAAATGTTGGCAACTATGCAAATGCAAGTTTAATGCACACAGAAGCAAACTGTTGCATTTTACCATTAACACATGCCATTACTCATATGCAGAAGTGAGATCCTTAAGCTTCAGTTGTAACAATATTCTATTGCTGGCAGACTTAAAGCAATGCAGAAAGTATTTTACTATACCATGTAAAAAAAAGTCCAAAAATGTAATGTGTGCAAAAGAACATTCTTATAGCACTTATAAAAAATATATACTTCACTGACTATTAGCTTACTAAGCCACCATAAATAAATTATGTCATATTCATTTTTCAACATCAATTATTTAGATCTGCCTGAATTAATGCTTTTAACAGATGTCTGTAATACCTAGTAGGTTTTGGATTTAACTAAACAAGTCATGTTTGAAGGTGTACAGTATATGTGTGTCTGGCTGGATTTGCATTTTAAAGCACCTGTTGTTTTACTTTGTCTTAAGACTGCAGCTTGGGGGTAAGAGACCTTGCTCATATTGATTTACATGTTTTCTCTTTCCTCTTTCAGAAAAAAATTTTCTCATATATGTAGCACCCTGGTGTTTAGGCAGGGTTGCGTGTAAATTTAGTTTGTCAGGCAGTAGTCGCCCTGGTTAATTGTTAGTGGATCCACTGATTCCTCTCTAGTTCTGGACTCGCTGCACCATCTCTCTTCTGTCGCTTGCTGGTGACATTAGATAGACAAGGACTTAGCAAGGTCAGGTTATGAATGGATGGGGTGTCTCAGCCAATGGGCAGGGGTTTCTTTAAGCCCCTTTGCCTGCTGGGAGAGCCTATTTATTTGGGTGGAGTCAGGTGATCAGGGTTCTGTGCCACCCGGACGGGTGTCTGGGTGGACGTGTGTTATGCTGCCTCGGGCTGCTAGGCTGGAATCCTGAGGCCTATTCTGGGGACATCTGGCTGCTAGGCTGTCTGAGGCCTATCCAGAAGCAGGAGAAGCAGCGCAGGGTTGGGACTGCAGGATTGAAGTCCAACCGAGAGTAAAGGTTCAGCCAGACGGGGAATCAGTTGAGATCAGACCAGTTGAATATTTAGACAGAATAAAGGTGGATAAAGCACCTGGATCTGATAGCATCCACCCACGGATCCTAAAAGAATTGAGCTCTGTAATTTCAAAGCCATTGTATCTAATTTTCAGGGACTCATTAATGACGGGAATAGTACCACTGGATTGGCGCAGGGCAAACGTGGTGGCTATATTTAAAAAGGGATAAAAGTCTTTACCAAGTAACTATAGACCTGTTAGTTTAACTTCTATAGTCGGGAAGATACTGGAGCGTTAAATAAAAGACCACATAGATTTTCTTGCTGGAAAAAAACATTTTAAGCAACGGATAGCATGGATTCATGAAAGACAGAAGTTGTCAGACACACCTGATTTCGTTTTATGAGGAGGTAAGTAAAACCTTGGACAGAGGGGTGGCTGTGTACGTGGTATACTTGGATTTTGCAAAAGCGTTCGACACAGTTCCCCACATGCGGCTCATGTGTAAGGTAAAGTCTACAGGCTTGGAAATATCAGTTTGTAAATGGATAGATAGAAAACTGACTAAAAGACAGAATTCAGAGAGTGTGGTTAATGATTCTTACTCTGAATGGTCTAAGGTTATCAGTGGTGTACCCCAAGGTTCAGTGCTGGGACCCTTACTTTTTAATATCTTTATAAATGATATTGGGTCTGGGATCAAATGTAACATTTCTGTCTTTGCAGATGACACCAAGCTATGCAGTGGATTAACGTCCTTATAGGATGTCTCCAATTTACAAGCCGACCTCAATTCACTGTCTAATTGGGTGACTATGTGGCTGATAAGGTTTAATGTTGAGAAATGAAAAGTTATGCACTTGGGGGCTAAGAATATGCATGCATTATACATGCTAGGGGGGGTTAAAACTGTGGGACTCCGTGGTGGAGAAGGATCTGGAGGTTTTGGTAGATAATAAGCTCAATAAGAGCATGCAATGCCAAGCTGCGGTTTCCAAAGTGAGCAAAGTCCTTTCTTGTATTAAGAGAGGTATGGAATCTAGAGAGAGAGATATAATTTTGCCCCTGTTCAAATCATTAGTAAGACCTCATCTGGAATATGCAGTTCAGTTTTGGGCACCAGTTCTCAAAAAGGATATCGGGGAACTGGAGAAAGTGCAGAGAAGGGCAACCAAACTGATAAGAGGCATGGGGGAGCTCAGCTATGAGGAAAGATTAGAGGAACTGAATGTATTCACTCTTGAGAAGAGGAGAATAAGGGAGGATATGATCAACATTAGGGATGAGCTTCGAGTTCGAGTCGAACTCATGTTCAAATCGAACATCGGCTGTTCGCAAGTTTTTCGAACAGCGAACAATTTGGGGTGTTCGCGGCAAATTCGAATGCCGCGGAACACCCTTTAAAAATCTATGGGAGAAATCAAAAGTGCTAATTTTAAAGGCTTATATGCAAGTTATTGTCATAAAAAGTGTTTGGGGACCTGGATCCTGCCCCAGGGGACATGGATCAATGCAAAAAAAGTTTTAAAAACGGACATTTTTTCGGGAGCAGTGATTTTAATAATGCTTAAAGTGAAACAATAAAAGTGTAATATCCCTTTAAATTTCATAGCTGGGGGGTGTCTATAGTATGCCTGTAAAGGGGCGCATGTTTCCCGTGTTTGACAGCAAAATGACATTTCAAACGAAAAAAAGTAATTTAAAACTACTCACGGCTATTAATGCATTGCCGGTCCAACAATACACATAGAAGTTCATTGATAAAAACGGCATGGGAATTCCCCACAGAGGAACCCTGTACCAAAATTTAAAAAAAATAATAATGTGGGGGGTCCCCTAAATTCCATACCAGGCCCTTTAGGTCTGGTATGGATATTAAGGGGAACCCCGGCCAAAAAAAAAAAAATGACGTGGGGGTTCCCCCTAAATTCCATACCAGGCCCTTCAGGTCTGGTATGGATATTAAGGGGAACCCCAGCCAAAATAAAAAAAAAAATGACGTGGGGGTCCCCCTAAATTTCATACCAGACCCTTTAGGTCTGGTATGGATATTAAGGGGAACCCTGCGCCAAAAACAAACAAAAAATGGCGTGGGGTCCCCCCGAAAATCCATACCAGACCCTTATCCGAGCACGCAACCTGGCAGGCCGCAGAAAAAGAGGGGGGACGTGAGAGCGCCCCCACCCTCCTGAACCGTACCAGGCCACATGCCCTCAACATTGGGAGGGTGCTTTGGGGTAGCCCCCCAAAACACCTTGTCCCCATGTTGATGAGGACAAGGGCCTCATCCTCACAACCCTGGCCGGTGGTTGTGGGGGTCTGCAGGCGGGCGGCTTATTGGAATCTGAAAGACCCTTTTAACAAGGGGACCCCCAGATCCCAGCCCTCCCCCCTGTGTGATATGGTAAGGGGGTACTACCATTTCACTAAAAAACTGTCAAAAATGTTAAAAATGACAAGAGACAGTTTTTGACAATTCCTTTATTTAAATGCTTCTTCTTTCTTCTATCTTCCTTCATCTTCTTCTTCTTTTGGTTCTTCTGGTTCTTCTGGTTCTTCCTCCGGTGTTCTCGTCCAGCATCTCCTCCGCGGCGTCTTCTTCCCTTCTTCTCCTTGGGCCACTCCGCATCCATGGCATGGAGGGAGGCTCCCGCTCTTCTCTTCATCTTCTCTTCTTCATCTTCTTCTCTTCTTCATCTTCTTCTCTTCTTCATCTTCTTCTCCGGGCCGCTCCGCATCCATGGCATGGAGGGAGGCTCCCGCTGTGTGATGCTTCTCCTCTTCTGACGGTTCTTAAATAACGGTTGGCGGGGCCACCCGGTGACCCCGCCCCCCTCTGATGCACGGGACATGACGGGACTTCCTTGTAGCATTCCCTGTGATGTCACAGGGAAGTCCCGTCAAGTCACTGTGCATCGGAGGGGGGCGGGGTCACCGAGTGGCCCCGCCCCCCGTTATTTAAGAACCGTCAGGAGAGGAGAAGCGTCACACAGCGGGAGCCTCCCTCCATGCCATGGATGCGGAGCGGCCCGGAGAAGAAGATGAAGAAGAGAAGAAGATGAAGAAGAGAAGAGGATGAAGAAGAGAAGAAGAAAAGAAGATGAAGAGAAGAGCGGGAGCCTCCCTCCATGCCATGGATGCGGAGCGGCCCGAGGAAAAGAAGGGAAGAAGACGCCGTGGAGGAGATGCTGGACGAGAACACCGGGGGAAGAACCAGAAGAACCAGAAGAACCAGAAGAAGAAGAAGATGAAGGAAGATAGAAGAAAGAAGAAGCATTTAAATAAAGGAATTGTCGAAAACTGTCTCTTGTCATTTTTAACATTTTTGACAGTTTTTTAGTGAAATGGTAGGGGTACCATTTCACACAGGGGGGGCCGGGATCTGGGGGTCCCCTTGTTAAAGGGGCTTCCAGATTCTGATAAGCCCCCCACCTGCAGACCCCCACAACCACCGGCCAGGGTTGTGGGGATGAGGCCCTTGTCCTCATCAACATGGGGACAAGGTGTTTTGGGGGGGCTACCCCAAAGCACCCTCCCAATGTTGAGGGCATGTGGCCTGGTACGGTTCAGGAGGGGGGGCGCTCTCACGTCCCCCCTCTTTTCCTGCAGCCTGCCAGGTTGCGTGCTCGGATAAGGGTCTGGTACGGATTTTTGGGGGACCCCACGCCGTTTTTATTTAAATTTTGGCGCGGGGTTCCCCTTAAAATCCATACCAGACCTGAAGGGTCTGGTATTGAATTTAGGGGGACCCCCACGTCATTTTTTTTTTAAATTTTGGCCGGGGTTCTCCTTAATAACTATACCAGACCTGAAGCGCCTGGTATGGAATTTAGGGGGACCCCCCACGTCATTTTTAAAAAAAATTTTGGTTCAGGGTTCCCCTGTGGGGAATTCCTATGCTGTTTTTATCAATGAACTTCTATGTGTATTGTCGGAACGGCAATGAAATAGCCGCAAGTAGTTTTAAATGACTTTTTTTCCTTTGAAATGTCATTTTGCTGTCAGATTGTTCTAAACACGGGAAACGTGCGCCCCTTTACATAATATAACTGGGTACTAACATTTATAGGTAAAGTTGATCCAGGGAAAAGTTCCCTTGCTAAAGTTCCCCTGCTGTAGCAAATTGGAGCATGCTCTGCTGGGGTTTTTTGCCTTCCTATGGATCAACCGTGGGTATAAAATTGGGTATATTGAATTGTACAATATTTTTTATTTTATTTATGTATTGTTTTTAAGGTTGAACTGGATGGACTTGTGTCTTTTTTCAACCTGACTAACTATGTAACTATGTAACTATGTAAGATCAAAGGTCGCCACTAAGGGACCATCCACCATGTTACCGGAGATCACTGTGAGTGAGCTGGAGCCAGTACCAGAGCATTCTTCTCACCAGGCGGGAACGGTGAAGATGTGGGAAAACTTCAGCAAGTTCCAAGTCAGGGACCCAGCGGGACAGCAAAGGTGATGCTTGAGGAGCATCGGTGAGTGCCAAGCCAGGGATCTAGTGGGTCAGCAGGGGTGACGCTTGAAGTGTATCTGTGAGTGCCAAGCCAGGGACCCATCAGGGAAGCGGGGGTGACGCTTGAGGAAAGTACTGTGTAATATAAGTGGAAGAGCTCAAGGGATTCAGTGGCGATTGGGTCTGGGAGTCTAATAAAAGACTGGGAGCTCAGTGAGTGAAGACCTACAGTGAGAGACTGTAGCGTGTGAGGAGAACTATCTGTGCTACTAATAGTTAAGCATAATTATCGTTAGTGACCGTTACATGATTTGTTGCCATAGGAGACAGCGGTCCTACCTATACAGACGTGGTATCCGGCTGGAGGTCTTCCCCTGTATAGCTGTCTACCTATAGAAGTCTCGGAGTCTGCCAGTTATCATTGCATCTACTTAAGGGTGTCCTGGCCCTAACCCTCTCTCCCACAGTTTACAATGTATATCCTTAGAAGAGGTCTACATATTTTGTGGATACAACGCTTCCTCAGGACCCACAAGGATTCATACATTCAAAGGAGTTAGTCACAATCATAAAAAACATCTCTACGGAGAAGAGGAGACAAATAGCAAAATAGCCATATAAATATGCCATGTATCTTAACATACATTACCCACCCCCAATGTGTGATCATCAATGAATCGATCAACTTGGTACATTCAGCCTGACCATGCATGGTTGGAATTGTCTATAGCCGGCCTTAGAAGATGAAAAACCCACCCCTATGCAGCACTGCGTGGTTTCCTTGGGGGGAAACTCTCCTCATCTCAAAAAAAAAAAGATGGAGGACTCCTGTAGCCCAGCAAGGCAAAACCCAGATGGTGCTCCCAACATTGCATGGGATTTCAGTGCAGGAAAGACAGCATTGTCAGCTCACTACAGGAAGTTAGGAGCATACTGGTTTTCTGATAGTATCAACAGGTATTTACCTGAGCTTACAGCATTTTTAATGAGACAATACAATGGGAAATATACATGCATTGCAGAGATATACTGAATGCTTCTTTAAAATGTCTGCCTTGACATATCCTTTAAATTGCTTAATTTCCTACTTTATTTCTATAAAAGTGATACACAGGTATGAAGCACCATACATGTGTAGCAATGTGGACTACAATTGCAAAGTACAGTGATCCTCCGGTATTTCTATATATCGCATGTCCCTCTAGTGCCCAGCGTTACTAACTGACATCATATTTGTGAGCCAAGTTAAAGGTATTGTGGGGTTAGTAGTTCCTCAGAATGGCAATTGCTCTGCATGACTATACACCTGGACTACATATCCCAGGGATCTTTGCTACCATCAGGGAGAATGCTGTGAGGAGCTATAAAAGAAGTCAGAGACTTGCCCCACGCTCCCTTCCTCCTGGGACTTATGCTTAATGGACCTCTCCATGCATGGAGCGCGGGGTCGCAGTCTACCACGTGGGGTACAACATTCCAACCCAGATGAGAACGGCCAAGCACTGCTTGCTCTTCTGTGCACTATATACAGACAGCTTTACCTTGGGAATGCTTTATTGCACCTATCGTTGAACACTGTACATAGACATCGTTAGCTTTTTCCATTTCAAGAAATCTCATTGCTTGTTGCTGCACCTTATTGGATATAATTAATGACCTCCGACTGCCAGTGAAGACCTTTAGGCCTGCAACGGGGACATTGCTGTCATTACTACTTAAAGGGCACTCATACCATTTCTATTAAAGTGGTTGTAAACCCTTACAGACCACTTTTACCTACAGGTAAGCCTAGATTAAGACTTACCTGTAGGTGCAAGAAATATCTCCTAAACCTACACGGTTTAGGAGATATTTGCAAAAGACAGGCACCGATGTAGACAATGGCGCGTAGGCGCACTGAACGTGCCGTTTCTAACAGCGATTATGCCGTTAGTGGTGGCTCCCGCGAGCATGCGTGGGAGTGACGTCATCGCGGCTCCAGCCAATCACAGCGCCGGGGCCTCGATACATGGACGGAAGATGGACACTTCATGGAAGAGGGGACAGCGGTGACATTGCAGGCTCCTGTGTCAGGTAAGTGACACATAATGGGCTACTATGCGATGCATAGTAGCCCATTATTCTTTACCTTTGCAGGGAAACAAAGAGGAAGTAAAACCCATCAGGGTTTACTTCCTCTTTAAGCCTGATCTCTCATTAGGATTAAAAGGTTAATAGGACGGCCTGGGTTCCCCCTTTAGAAGTTTGCCAGCATAAATACTTAACCTTTGCTTATCCTTTCAGGTTCAAGAAGTATTCTACTGTACATATGTGTATATAATATACTGTTATCTACATATCTACAAATTATCTTGACTTGTGTTATTGTAGGGGGATTCCTCTACTGAGCTAGGACTGTTACCCAAAGCTCAGTAGATCTATTCACTCATCTGTGTAACAATATTATCTTTGAGTTGTTCCAGTAAACGTTAATAGAATATAAATGCATTGAGTTGTTTGCCTTATTACTTTAAGGGGATGAAAAGATGTCTGAACCCAGAGTGTCAGGTGGGTTGGTATGTTCACAAGGTCATGGCAGTGCAGATGAGCAGGTAAATCCAAGCAATCCTCAAGGGGGTTGTGCTACAAATGTTAGATCAGCTTGTTGTATAATGGTACTAGGTAGGTTATGGACATTTGCTATTTTTATTTGCGTAGAATATGTCCTGGATCCTATTGAGCAGTGTTGAACAATGTTTATTTCTGGGTTTGCTTTCCTTTAGGTTTAGGTAGGCACAGCATGCCTGTTCAGTACCTGTACTGTTTTTTCCTACATACAAGTCAACTTAATTATATATAAGCTGAATCCACCCTTTAATTGTAAAGATGAATAGTGGCGCTGTCCCTACTATTGTGAGAATGGGTCAAGCACCACCGTCCTCCCTATTATGGAGTGAGCTGGAGTTGTGCTGGATCTCAGAGGTGCTGAATAAATAAAAAGCATAAACCAATTCACATCCCCCTATTAATGTAGCATAAGAAAATTATACAAACACCTAAATCAATTGTGAAACTAGTGTGTACAAATAATGCAACCAACAATGAAGCTGCAATGTGATAATAGTAAATAAAATTCACCACGTGACAGTAGTGTGTGACTGATATAAAAACAGCCTTCAAAACTGACATAAAGAAAAAAGGGGAAACAATTATTTTAAAATTACAACTAAAAAATGCAACCAGTGAAAAAAATATATAGTCCACATAAATTATGACAATATGCGACAAAATCCCCAAAAAATGCAGGTGTCTTCAACCGCTCAGCTGTGATCCACAATGGGGTTCTGAATAATGGGGTTCTGAATAATAAGTCCTAGTGACGAAACATGTCGGGCGTGGTTACACGGCAATCGCATACAAGTGGAAGGAGTGACGGATGACAGAGTGGGGATCAGCCGAGGGACGTGTTGTGGCAGGCGGATGAGACGATCACCAGCATCCATACTCCCTGGGTCCGCCGTGGCCGTTTGCTGTGGTTTCATTTTCATTATCACCGTTCGGTGTGCCATGCTGTTTTCCAACTGCTGTGAAGTGATTTGCCTACTAGTTTTTATTTGAATGTGAGTGTTTTGGCGCTGTTTTAGTGTGAATAAATATCATTTTAATGGTACTACACCATTGCAGCATTTTTTTCATTCCACATATGGAAATACTATCTTAAGGAGAGAGGCCGGTTCTTAGCAGTGGAGATCTGGGTCGCATGCTAACCCCCATGTGAGTGGGTTGAGGCTCTGTCTGGCCAAACACGAGAGTGGGAGGCCTTAGTAGCTGGTGAGTTTGAATTTCTGAAGGGAGTGGAATCTAGTCACTGAGGTGTGGTGAAATTTGTGGATCACAGCTGAACGGTTGAAGACATCTGCACTTTTTTGGGATTTTGTCGCATATTGTCATAATTTATGTGGACTATATATTTTTTTCACTGGTTGCATTTTTTAGTTGTAATTTAAAAAAAAAAATTTCCACTTTTTTCTTTATCTCAGTTTTGAAGGCTGTTTTTTATATCAGTCACACACTACTGTCACATGGTGAACTTTATTTACTATTATCACATTGCAGCTTCATTGTTGGTTGCATTATTTGTACACAATAGAGTTTCACAATTGATTTAGGTGTTTGTATGATTTTCTTATGCTATATTAATAGGGGGATGTGAATTGGTTTATGCATTTTATTTATTCAGCACCTTTGAGATCCAGCACAACTCTAGCTCACTCCATAATAGGGAGGACGTGGTGCTTGACCCATTCTCACAATAGTAGGGACAGCGCCACTATTCATCTTTACAACTAAAGGGTGGATTCAGCTTATATATATTTTACATTTAAGTGGCAGCTTTTCACAGTTTTTTTCTTTTATTCCAGAGGTGGTAATACAGGCCTGGGCAGATTGACTTGTTTACCTTCAGTTTCTATTAAGTCAACTTAATTACACATAAAACCAAATTGGATGTAAGTCAGATGAAAAGCAAACTAGGAAGAGCTCAAACATATCAAACCAATTTCAAATGTAAGCCGCATCTATGAAAATAGGTGGCAGTATGCTATATTTGCCTGAAATCCTTGTCTAAGGTTATGTGCATGACTGTAAATCTAATCTGTCTGATATTGTATCCTAATTTTTAACATTTACATTAATGATGTAGCTTTCTATTACATTCCACCCAACTATACAATGATAACACAGTGGTTAATGCCATTACTATAGTCATCATTGTCTTTATTCCACAACAGTTTTTTCTTTTTCCATTGCTACTCCACAAGCCGATTCACCTCTATAAAACAGATCTTTTAACATTTAAAAGACATCTGGTATTTGTGAAATTACAGTTCATAACACTCAATGAATATAAAGGCTACATCAGTGGCTAGAGGCACAGTGAACCATGTAGTGACATTATCTTGTCATTAAATAGAAGTGTATAATGTAGAATTTAAGTCAACATTTTTATTGTATTACCTCCACTGTTATTGTATATGTAACAGACTAGAACAGACTAGAACAACTAAAGATATGGTAAACTAACACTGCTTCAGGCAGCTATCCCATAATAACACCCATCCTGCTGCTAAAAGCACAGGTGCTGCCTCTGCACATGATCGAGAGAACAAAGAATAGCTGGACGGCCGCACTCCGTTGCAACACCTTTTTTGAAAACAGTTAAAATCCATATAATCACAAAGATCTCAGTGGTACAGGAACAAATTTTGCTGACGCGTTTCACACCACTGGTGTGTGCTTAGTCATGGCTACTAGAATATGAGCTGAATGTCCATATACATAGAGGTAAAAATACAATCAAAGGATTGTACGATTAGTGTAGTTTGCTCCTCTGCCTAACAGGGGAGCTAAGAGGTAAATTTATCCTCAGCATTCTGACTAACAGAATGCTGCAATCTATTAGTCAGGACTGCTCATGATGTTTTGGTGCTGTTTAATTTGCCTAGGCCTGCCTTCTGGAAACCACTGGAGCTTTCCAGAACATAAGTCGGACCTAGGCAAATAAACAGCATGAATTTGAATCCGGCTCTTGCCAATTGCTGGGGAGGGTGGCCTAATTGCTTTTTGGGAGCTAGTATTTATATTCTGGGAACACGTGGGCTCGAGGTCTTTCCAGGAGTGGATTGCACCAGCCAGGGTTGCCTCCCCTGGCACATGCTGCTAAGAGGCCTCAGGTTGGCGACCTGGAGACCTGAAGTTGGAACCTCAGAGTGGCCCTGGTTCTCTTAGGCTGACTGAGGGGGTAGTTCACTGAAGATCTGTCTGGTATCACTGAGAGAGGCCGCCGTTTGCACTTTAACCACTTGCCGCCCACCCACCGTCAAATGAAGGAGGAGCGATGCGGCAATCGTTCTGGGAGGACGTCATATGACGGTTCCACAGAACGGCCAACCTCACGCGCCCGCAGGGGCGCGACCCCAATCTTTATAAAGAACCGATGATGCGGCTCTTTAACCATGTGATCGGCTGTGTCCAATCAGAGCTGGTCACATGTAAATGCTGAAGTGCCGTTAATCTGCTCTCCTCGTCTTACACTGACAGAGTGTGTGGCGAGTTTTGCCGATCAGCGGTATCTCCTCGCAGGGGAGACCAGGGCAGGTAATCAGGGCACTGATCACAGTAAAGCCCCAGCAGTGCCCATCAGTGCCACCAATCAGTGTCCATCAGTGTCACCAATCAGTGCCCATCAGTCACACCAGTCAATTCCCATTAGTGATGCCAGTCAGTGCTGCTTTTCAGTGCCTGCTCATCAGTACTGCCCATCAGGGCCCATCAGTGCCATCCATCGGTGCTGCCTATCCGTGCCACCTATCAGTGCCCACCAGTGCCACCTATTAGTTCCGCCTATCAGTGCTCATCAGTGCCGCATATCAGTGCTACCTATCAGTGCCCATCAGTGCATCATATTAGTGCCTCCTCATCAGTGCCACCTAATCAGTGCCCATAAGTGCCACCCCATCAGTGCCAATCAGTGCAGCCTATCAGTGAAAAATTACTAATTTACAAAATTTACTGACAGAAACTAAGAAAAACTTTTTATTTTTTTCAAATATTTCGGCCTTTTTTTATATTTTTTAGAAAATATTAAAAAACCCAGCAGTGATTAAATACCACCAAAACAAAGCTATATTTGTGTGAAGAAAATGCTTAAAAATGTCATATGGGTACAGTGTTGTATGATCACGTAATTGTCATTCAAAGTGTGACAGCGCTAAAAGCTGAAAATTGGCCAGGGCAGGAAGGGGGTGAAAGTGCCCTGTATTGAAGTGGTTAAAGATCTGTGAGTACAGGCATCTGTGGGATCTCAGGGACTAGTGTTGTTAACCCCCCTCTGCCGTCCTCTAGTCAGCTAAAGGGCCCAGCTAAAGAGATCACTGGCTAGTGATCTGAAGAGCTCTATCTACCTGTCACTTACTGCAAGGGACTTTGCTCAAGCTTCTTTACTACTACACTGCCAAATCAGGACAAGTCTGCCATCTGCTCCCAGCAAGGGACTTCACCTAGGGCTCCATCTTAGAATAGCTAGTGTCTCAAGTTATGAATAGTTTTGTTTTGGAGTATCCTATTACAAGCCCCTAACCCTGTCCACGTTCCTCCAAAATAAAACTACAAACAACACTCCTAGACTGGTCTTTGACTCCAACAAGCTAAAAGTATATGCACCTGGCTGTGGGAAAATACCTTGTGCTTGGCTGTCAGCATAATAGTCCGGAATACCCAAGCAGCTCCTATGGGGTAGTGCTATACTAGTAATGGGAGTGACATTTTGCTGCTTCGGCTAGAGAGGAAGTGATTCTATAGGGACAAACAGGCATACTCTTAGCGATCCTGTTGATGGCAATTTTGAGAAATTGCTAGCAACAGAGTTGCCTACCTCATAGTGTCTTAACCTCTTGCAGACCAGCCACCGCAGTTATACTGCGGCAGGTTGGCTCGGCTGTGTGAGTTGTCGTAGGTGTACCTTGGTTCGTGCACGAGGCTCTGTGGGCGCGCCGCCCCAATTGGCCGGTAGGGGAGCCAATCAGCAGGTCCGGCGTACTCAATGTTCACCGGCCGCCCCCTGAGATCATTCCCCGCAGAGACATAATGGGGAGCTGCCTGTGTAAACAAGGCAGATCTCCATTCTGACAGGGGATGACACAGGATCTTGTCTTCCTGCTATGCAGGAAGACGGATCTGTGTGTTATCCCAGGCAGCCCATCCCCCCCCACACACTGAGGGAACACATTTAACCCATTGATCGCCCCTGATGTTAACCCCTTCCCTGCCAGTGTCATTAGTGCAATATCAGTGCATATTTTTAGCACTGATCACTGTAAAAATGTCACTGGTTCCCCCAAAAATTTAAAAAATGTCAGTTAGGTGTCCGATCTGTCCGCTGCAATGTCACAGTCCCGCTAAAAATCGCTGATCACTGCCATTACTAGTAAAAAAAAAAATAATAATAAAAATGCCATAAATCTTTCCCCCATTTTGTAGACGCTATAACTTTTGCACAAACCAATCAATATACGCTTATTGTTTTTTTTTGTAGCAGAATACATATTGGCTTAAATTTATGAAGACATTCGATTTTTAATTTTTTTTTTTAATTGGGTATATTTTATAGCAGAAAGTAACAAATATTTTTTTCAAAATTGTTGGTGTCTTTTGTTTATAGCAAAAAAAAATAAAAACTGCAGAGGTGATCAAATACCACCAAAAGAAAGATCTATGTGTGGGAAAAAAAGGACATCAATTATATTTGGGTACAGCGTCACACGACCGTGCAATTGTCAGTTAAAGTAATGCAGTGTCGTATTGTAAAAAATGGCCTGGTTAGGAAGGGGATAAATCCTTCCAGGGCTGAAGTGGTTAATGGAGAAGTATGGCCAATTATTACTTGGCCATACTTCTCCTATGGATCACAGGAGTGCAGTTTGTTATTCACTCCTGTGATCCGTTTTCAGCTGACAGAGGGCTGAAGCCCACTGTTGGATGTGACAGAGACCTGATCCGTACCATAAGGTTGGTATCTGACCAGAAGCCTGGATCTCCACCTGGCTCAGGCTCTCAGTGATCCGCTGAGAGCCTAAGCCAGACCCTCCTGTCCCCTCCTCAGCCCAGTGCTTCAGAGAGGGCTGGAGGAGAGATCAGGGAGCCAATGTCTGACAGTCACGGATCTCTGCTCAGAGCAGAGGGGGAGAACTGAGTAATCAGTTGTGTTTGATCGCTCAATTCTCACTACAGAGTCAGCAGGGGACAGATGCAGCATCAGATTGATGCTGCATCCACTTAGGTGAGTATACATGTTTGCTTTTTAAAACACTGAACTTCTCTTTGAAGTCTGTTATTTATTAACAGAACTAAATCCACGTTTCCCAAAAGAAAGCTCAACCTAGAAATGTTTGATACATAGTATTAAATCATCAATAAAAATAACAATGTTTTCTGCAATGTTTTCATTTATCTCTGAACAGTGTATTCTATCTCAATCCGCATCTCCTAGGAAATATTGATCAAGATTGCAAGATTGTGTCATACCCACTGTGAGCAGGACCTTACAGGTTGCCTTCATGCATTTTTTCCCATGCACTTGCTTTGTACATGTATTTTCACTTTATATGTTAAAAAAATGTATGCTGTGAGGCTCTTTCAAGGTAGACAAAATCTGATGCCAGCATTACCCTGGTTATGGGAATAAACTGTGTGTGACCTGGCTAATATATTTTAGTTGAGGTGCAAAGCAGAAGGTGAGTGCTAGTCCATATGTGTGTGAATGGCACTTGGAAACAGCATTTTGGATCACTGCACATTTGGTGTGGGGAAGCAAATTCAAGATTGAGATAATTTTAGAAATTCTTCACCTCAATTTGAGTTGCATTATTGTTTTCACCATGCACTATACACATTGTAAATTAGCCAGCTCTTGGGTCTAAAACAGCAATGTTTAGAGTGTAATATGTCTGCGGTGTCTGTTCCCATTTTTGTTTGATGCTACCGATTCTATACTATGTGACTCTAGGACAAAAGATTCAACCTAGTAGTCCTCTGTTAAAATGAAGTGTTGCTTTTAGTACACTGTGCTTGGAAAGTAATTGTCAGTTCTTGGGTCTAAATTACCAGTCTTTAGAATGTTTGTGGTGTCTGTTATCATATTTTGTGAAAATAAGAATGCTTTTCGCCAAAAAATACAGTATTTGAGTACAGTGAGTTTAGGAAGATACACTATATTATCAAAAGTATTGGGACACCTGCAGTAATGGCATCCCAGTCTTAGTCCATAAGGTTCAATATGAAGTTGGCATACCATTTGCAGCTATAACAGCTTCAACTCTTCTGGGAAGGCTGCCCACATGGTTTAGGAGTGTGTCTATGGGAATGTTTGACCATTCTTCCAGAAGCGCATTTGTGAGGTTAGGCACTGATGTAGGACAAGAAGGCCTTGCTCACAGTCTCAGCTCTAATTCATTCCAAAGGTGTTCTATTGGGTTGCGGTCAGGACTCTGTGCAGGCCAGACAAGTTCCTCCACCCCAAACTTGCTCATCCATGTCTTTATGGACCTTGCTTTGTGCACTGGTTCAAATCATATGGTTGGTTGACGCACCAACTAGAACTAAAGTGTTACTAGATATACTGATTACCAACAATAAAGACCTGATCACGGATTTGGAAATACGGGGCAATTTAGGAAACAGCGATCACAGATCAATTGGCTTCAGTATAAATCACACAAATAGTAAACATAAGGGAAATACAAAGACACTGAATTTCAAAAGAGCCAACTTCCCTAAACTATGACCCGTGCCAGAAGATATAAATTGGGATAAAATCTTAGCAACAGAGAACACGGGGGAGAGATGGATTTGCTTTAAAAGCATATTAAATAAGGGCATTAGCCAGTGCATCCCATTGGGTAATAAATTTAAAAGAGCGAACAAAAGTCCTGGATGGCTTAACGCCAATGTAAAAATGCATATAAAAGCAAAAGAGAAGGCTTTCAAAAAATACAAGGTTGAGGGATCATTATCAGCATTCAAACTTTATAAAGAATGCAACAAGAAATGTAAGGGTGCAATTAGGGCGGCTAGGATAGAACACGAAAGACGCATAGCGGAGAAGAGCAAAAAAACAGTAAAAAAGGCGGACAGACCATATTGGCCCCATAAAGAATGAGGAAGGACATCTGGTTACAAAGGATGGGGAGATGGCGAAGGTATTGAATTTATTTTTCTCCTCAGTCTTCGCGAGGGAATCGGGGGGTTTCAATAACCAAAAGTATTTATCCTCGTGGCACGTCACAGGAAGCACCCTCATGGCTAACAGGGGACAGAATTAGAATTAGACCTGGGAAACTTAACATTCATAAATCACCGGGACCAGATGGCTTGCACCCGAGGGTACTTAGGGAACTCAGTCAAGTAATTGCCAAACCATTGTTCCTATTTTTTACTGACAGTCTACTGACTAGAATGGTACCAGCGGATTGGAGAAAAGCCAATGTAGCACCAATATTTAAAAAGGGCCCAAAATACATCCCTGGGAATTACAGACCAGTTAGCGTAACATTAATAGTATACAAGCTCTTGGAGGGGATGATAAGGTATTATATACAAGATTTTAGTAATGAAAATGGTATCATTAGCAGTAATCAGCATGGATTTATGAAGAATCCTTCTTGCCAAACCAATCTATTAACCTTGTATGAGGAGGTGAGTTGCCATCTAGATAAATGAAGGCCCGTAGATGTGGTGTATCTGGATTTGGCAAAAGTATTTGACACAGTTCCCCATAAACGTTTACTGTACAAAATAAGGTCCGTTGGCATGGACCATAGGGTGAGTACATGGATTGAAAACTGTCTACAAGGGTGAGTTCAGAGGGTGGTGATAAATGGGGACTACTCGGAATGGTCAAGGGTGGGTAGTGGGGTCCCACAGGGTTCTGTGCTGGGACCAATCATATTTAATTTGTTCATAAACGACCTGGAGGATGGGGTAAACAGTTCAATCTCTGTATTTGCAGAAGATACTAAGCTAAGCAGGGCAATAACTTCTCAGCAGGATGTGGAAACCTTGCAAGAAGATCTGAACAAATTAATGGGGTGGGCAACAACATGGCAAATGAGGTTTAATGTAGAAAAATGTAACTTAATACATTTGGGTGGCAAAAATATGAATGCAATCTATACACTAGGTGGAATCTAGGATGGAAAAGGACCTGGGGGTCCTAGTAGATGGCATGCAATGCCAAGCTGCTGCTAACAAAGCAAACAGAATATTGGCATGCATTAAAAAAGGGGATTAACTCCAGGGATAAAGCGATAATTCTCCCACACTCTGCAAGACTCTGGTCCGGCCGCACCTGAAGTATGCTGTCCAGTTCTGGGCACCAGTCCTCAGGAAGGATGTACTGGAAATGCAACAAGAACAAAGAAGGGCAACAAAGCTAATAAAGGGTCTGGAGGACATTAGTTATGAAGAAAGGTTGCAAGCACTGAACTTATTCTCTCTGGAGATGAGACGCCTGAGAGGGGATATGATTTCAATTTACAAATAGCACACTGGTGACCCTACAATAGGGATAAAACTTTTTCGCAGAAGGGAGTTTAACAAGACACGTGGCTACTCATTAAAATTAGAAGAAAAGAGCTTTAACCATAAACTACGTAGAGGGTTCTTTACTGTAAGAGCGGAAAGGATGTGGAATTCCCTTTCACAGGCGGTGGTCTCAGCGGGAGGTATCGATAGCTTCAAAAAACTATTAGATAAGCACCTGAACGACCGCAACATACAGGGATATATAATGTAATACTGACATATAATCACACACATAGGTTGGACTTGATGGACTTGTGTCTTTTTCAACCTCACCTACTATGTAACTATGTAACTATGGAGGGGGGTTATGGTGTGGGGTTGTTTTTCAGGGGTTGGGCTTGGCTCCTTAGTTCCAGTGAAGGGAACTCTTAAGGCGTCAGCATACCAAAACATTTTGGACAATTTCATGCTCCCAACTTTGTGGAAATAAGTTTGGGCATGGCCCCTTCCTGCTCCAACATGACTGCACACCAGTGCACAAACAAGGTCCATAAAGACATGGATGAGCGAATTTGGGATGGAGAAACTTGACTGGCCTTCACAGAGTCCTGACCTCAACCCGATAGAACACCTTTGGGATGAATTAGAGCGGAGACAGGCCTTCTCATACAACATCAGTGCCTGACCTCACAAATGTGCTTCTGGAAGAATGGTCAAACATTCTCATAGACACACTCCTAAACCTTGTGGACAGCCTTCCCAGAAGAGTTGATGCTGCAAAGCGTGGACCAACTCAATATCGAATCTTACGGACTAAGACTGGGATGGCATTAAAGTTCATGTGCATGTAAAGGCAAGTGTCCCAATACTTTTGGTAATATAGTGTGTTTTCAGCTATTGGGCTCAAATTAGATACATATGTATTCTATGCTGCAAAGGACCATCTTTTTTGCCAGTAGATTGTTTCTAATTAATTGACCCTAAAAATGTTTGCCCCACAAAGCTGGTTCCCTACAATGTCCAGTGCTTGAAAAAGAGTAGCAGAAATGCTCTCTTTTGTACTGTCGGATCTCTGGTTAAGTGGTGGAGTCCATAGCTTATTTAAAGTAGTCAGTTTCTGAATAGTATCCTCAGCCTGATGCAGTGAGATTTCCCATATTTATGCTAATCTATTCTGGTTACTTGTTAGAAAGTATTGCAGATCCATGTGTCGATGTCCTGGACATTGCTGAAAATATCAATTAGAGTTCACTCTGTGATGTACTATTCCAGATACCATGGTTGAAATAAAATTCCAGCAAAGTCTGGTGAAGTAAAATTGTTCTGTTCAGTTACATTTTAGGGCAGCCAGTCAATAAAGGTGCACCTGCTAGAAGGCTTCCCTGACTTATTATCTGTTTTGGAAAAAAATAAACTAGCAAATATATTGTACATAGCCAACAAGAAGATCATTCAGTTGTGACATCATACTACATCTAGCTTTAATTCCTTGAATACCTTCATGTGAGTTTGGGTTGGTTTAAACTTCCAACATTTTTTATTCTGATGTGAAAGTTCTTGTGCTATTGAAGCCCTTTCACTTACATACATCAATACTATATTTTCTGTAGAGCAGATGGTAGCCTCGAGCATACTAGATGAAAAATATTTATATGCCACCGACCTTTAAGGGATTTATAACCTTCACAATAACAATGTAGTAAATAACATAAAAATAGTCAAGTCTTTTTGATGAAATTCATAGACACTAACAATTTCATAGATTTCTTTGCTGTATCCTTTAAAGGAGAAGTCCAGCCTGGGCTTGTTTGACTTCTCCTATGGGTCACAGGAGTGCAATTCGTTTTCTGTGACCCGTTTTTAGCAGAGAGCGGTTTGAAGTGCGCTCTCTGCTGACGTCAACAAGATCAGTCCAGGCACTGCGTAATCCCGACTCTGGAAGTCTGGATCCGCCAGGTGCCTGGACTGATAGGCGTCTCAGGCTCTCAATGAGAGCCTGAGACGGCCACTCCTTGCCCCTCCACAGCTCAGTGCTATAGTGAGCATGGAGGAGCAGAGCAGGAGAGCTGCTGATTGATAGGCAGCAGCTCTCCGCTCGGGGAGGTGAGAGAACCGAGCCATCGGTGATGTTCCGTGGCTCAGTTCTCAGTGAAGAAACACTGGGGGACAAATGCAGCATCAGACCGATGCTGCATCCACCTAGGTAAGTATGATTATGGGATAAAGAAAAGTCCCATACTTTTCTTTTAATGTGGTAATTAGGGATGAGCCGAACACCCCCCGGTTCGGTTCGCACCAGAACCCGCGAACGGACCGCAAGTTCGCACGAACGTTAAAACCCCATTGACGTCTATGGGACTCGAACGTTCGAAATCAAAAGTGCTCATTTTAAAGGCTAATTTGCATGGTATTGTCCTAAAAAGGGTTTGGGGACCCGGGTCCTACCCCAGGGGACATGTATCAATGCAAAAAAAACTTTTAAAAACGGCCGTTTTTTCGGGAGCAGTGATTTTAATGACGCTTAAAGTAAAAAAAAAAAAGTGAAATATTCCTTTAAATATCGTACCTGGGGGGTGTCTATAGTATGCCTGTAAAGTGACGCGTGTTTCCCATGTTTAGAACAGTCCCTGCACCAAATGTCATTTTTAAAGGAAAAAATCTCATTTAAAACTGCTTGCGGGTTTAATGTCATGTCGGGTCATGGCAATATGGATGAAAATCAGTGAGACAAACGGCATGGGTACCCCCCAGTCCATTACCAGGCCCTTTGGGTCTTGTATGGATATTAAGGGGAACCCCGCACCCAAATTAAAATAAGGAAAGGTCCCTATATACTCTGAACAGCAGTATTCAGGCGGTGCAAACAAGACAGGGACTGTAGGTTTGTTGTTAAGTAGAATCTGTTTGTAATTTTGAACATTTTTAATGTGTTTAGCTCCAGCCAAAAAATCTTTTCTAAGCTTTTTGGAAAACATAGGGAAGGGTTATCACCCCTGTGACATTTGTTTTGCGTCTTTCCTCCTCTTCAGAAGATTTCACCTCACTTTTTTGTCCCAATGAAAAATGTTTTTTGAAAATTTGGGTTTTTTTGTGGAACAAGGATTGGAAAGCATCAGTGGAAAGGAGAAATTGTTTTCCCATATTAACTCTTACAGGAGAGAATTTCCCTTCCTTAGGGGTAGATTTCATCTCACTTCCTGTTGTCTCCTTCCGTTTGCAAGTAGGAGTCGTTTGTAAGTTAGATGTTTGAAAGTAGGGTCCTGCCCTATATACTCAGCAGAAATTTGGGCCTTAGGTGTTGCTGTGGCCAAAACACTGTAAGCCCTCACAGGGCCCTGCTGTGAAATATTAGATCAAGAATTGTAATTACATGCCCCTGTTGAACAGGAGCTGAAAAATTAGGCCTTAGGCACTGGTGCTGGTGCCACAACACTGCAACCCCTCACAGACACTCTAGTTGGAACGCAGGAACGAGCCCTGCTGCAAAGTATTGCATCAAAAATTGTAATTACACGCCCCTGTTAGACAGGGGCAGAAAAATTGGGCCTTAGGCACTGGTGCTGGTGCCACAACACTGCAACCCCTCACAGACACTCTAGTTGGAACGCAGGAACGAGCCCTGCTGCAAAGTATTGCATCAAAAATTGTAATTACACGCCCCTGTTAGACAGGGGCAGAAAAATTGGGTCTTAGGCACTGGTGCTGGTGCCACAACACTGCAACCCCTCACAGACACTCTAGTTGAAACGCAGGAACAAGCCCTGCTGCAAAGTATTGCATCAAAAATTGTAATTACACGCCCCTGTTAGACAGGGGCTGAAAAATTGGGTCTTAGGCACTGGTGCTGGTGCCACAACACTGCAACCCCTCACAGACACTCTAGTTGGAATGCAGGAACGAGCCCTGCTGCAAAGTATTACATCAAAAATTGTAATTACACGCCCCTGTTAAACAGGGGCTGAAAAATTGTGCCTTAGGCACTGGTGGTGGCGCCCAGAACCAAAAATGTTCTTACAAGCTATCAGCGTGATGATTGAGGAGGAAGAGGATAATTACTCAGGGATAGTCACTCAGCATCAGCATAGGCAGTCTTTGAAGGGATCTGAGATTTCAAAAAAAATTATTCGGTTACATCTGCATCAGGTGCTTGGTAGCTGGTGGTGATCCAAGACTGATTCATTTTTATGAAGGTCAGCCGATCGACCGAGTCGGTGGACAGACGCACCCTGTGATCGGTTACCACGCCTCCAGCAGCACTGAATGTGCGTTCCGAAAGAACGCTGGATGCAGGACAGGCCAGTAGCTCAATTGCATACTGTGCAAGCTCTGGCCAGTGATCCATCCTCAAGACCCAGTAACCCAGAGGATTTTCGGTGGGAAAGGTGTCCAAGTCTGATCTTGCCCCTAGGTATTCCTGCACCATGTAAAACAGACGCTGGCGATGGTTGCTGGAACCGATCATACCTTGGGGCTGCGGACCAAAAAATTGTCTGAACGCATCGGTCAGACGGCCACCTTCTCCACCGCTCCTTCTTTGACTGACCGAAGCCTCAGCAACACGTTGTCCAGAAACAGGAGTTTGTAACCTCCCAGTCTCTGGGAACGCGTTGCACAGACCTTTCTGCAAGGCCTCCCGAAGATGTTTCATCCTCTGCTCCCTCTGCGATGGCAAGATAAGGTCCGCAACCTTACCCTTGTAACGTGGATCAAGGAGGGTTGCCAGCCAGTATTGGTCCTTCTCCTTGATACCACGAATACGAGGATCCTTACGCAGGCTTTGCAGGATCAGGGAGGCCATGCAGCGTAGGTTTGCTGAGGCATTCGGTCCGGAGTCCTCTGGGTCACTAAGGACAACAACGTCCGCAGCCACCTCCTCCCAGCCACGTACAAGTCCATGTGTTCCTTGGGACTGATCCCTTAAAGACTGCTGATGCTGAGTGCCAGGCTCCACCTCCATACTGACACAATCTTCCTCCTCCTCCTCCTCCTCCTCCTCGTCCTCTTCCTGTGTGATCGGCGGGCACGCAGGAACACTGTCTGGATAAAGGGGGCCTTGAGAGCTAAGGAAGTCCTCCTCTTCCTGCCTCTGTTCTGCCTCAAGTGCCCTGTCCATTATTCCACGCAGCGTGTGCTCCAACAGGTGGACAAGGGGGACAGTGTCACTGATGCATGCACTGTCAGTGCTCACCATCCTCGTGGCCTCCTCGAATGGTGACAGGACAGTGCATGCATCCCTGATCATGGCCCACTGGCGTGGGGAAAAAAAACCAAGGTCCCCTGACCCTGTCCTGGTGCCATAGTCGCACAGGTACTCATTGATGGCCCTCTGCTGCGTGTGCAGCCGCTGCAGCATGGCCAACGTCGAGTTCCACCTGGTGGGCATGTCACAGATTAGGCGGTTCTTGGGCAGGTTAAACTCCTTTTGGAGGTCCGTCAGCCGAGCACTGGCATTATATGACCGGCGGAAATGCACAGAGACTTTCCTGGCCTGCCTCAGGACATCCTGTAAGCCCGGGTACCTGCCCAAGAACCGCTGCACCACCAAGTTAAGGACGTGAGCCAAACAGGGCACATGGGTCAGTTGTCCCTGTCGGAGGGCAGAGAGGAGGTTGGTGCCATTGTCGCAAACCACCATTCCTGCCTTAAGTTGGCGTGGCGTCAACCACCTCTGAACCTGCCCCTGCAGAGCTGACAGAACCTCTGCCCCAGTGTGGCTCCTGTCCCCCAAGCACACCAGCTCAAGCACCGCATGGCATCTTTTGGCCTGCGTACTTGCGTAGCCCCTTGAACGCCTACGGAGCACCGCTGGTTCCGAGGAAGAGGCCATGGAGGAAGAAGAAGAGGAGGGGGTGGAGGAGAGAGGTGTGTCACAATCAGCATTTTGGAGGCGTGGTGGCGGAACAACCTCCAACACTACTGCACCTTGTCCTGCATCCTTCCCAGCTGCCAGCAGAGTCACCCAATGCGCCGTGAAACTTAAGTAACGTCCCTGTCCATGCCTGCTGGACCATGAGTCAGCGGTAATATGCACCTTACCGCTGACCGCCCTGTCCAGCGAGGCATGGACATTGCCTTCCACATGCCGGTAGAGAGCCGGAATCGCCTTCCGTGAGAAAAAGTGGCGTTTGGGTACCTGCCACTGAGGAACCGCACATTCCACAAACTCACGGAAGGGGGCAGAGTCTACCAACTGAAAAGGCAGCAGTTGAAGTGCTAGCAATTTTGCCAAGCTAGCATTCAACCGCTGGGCATGTGGATGGCTGGGAGCAAACTTCTTTCGGCGGTGCAGCAGCTGGGGCAGGGAAATTTGCCTGGTACAATCTGACGTCGGTGTACCAAAAGCAGATTGCCCACAAGTACTTGGCTGTGACACACCTAATTCTACACCTTCATTCCTCTCACTGCAGGTCTCAGAGAGGACTAAAGGTCTAGTGGGGTTGGAAATCTCAGCTGATGAGGAGCAAGGAGAGATCGTCTTTGTTCTTTGGTGTGGGTCTTTTAGATACGCTTGCCAACGAACTGCATGGCAGGTCAACATATGTCTGGTCAAGCATGTGGTACCCAAGCGGGAGATGTTTTGGCCACGCGAGATACGCTTGAGACATATGTTGCAAA
The DNA here is from genome assembly GCA_037952925.1 of Lithobates clamitans. Classification (NCBI taxonomy): domain Eukaryota; kingdom Metazoa; phylum Chordata; class Amphibia; order Anura; family Ranidae; genus Lithobates; species Lithobates clamitans. Next base: position 1,994,191 of record JBBGZY010000889.1, on the reverse strand, counting down.
TAGCAGCGGTGCGATCTGATGCACTCGTCTCAAAAAAGGCCCACACCAAAGAACTTTTTGAATAACGCGCAGAGACTGCAGCGCCCTGCACATGTGGAGCTTTGGGGTGTGATGCAGTCAATGTGCTGCCCTTAGGCTGGCCCCTGGAGGGCATCCTGCCTAGTTGGTGATGTGCCACCTCCTCCTCCTCCTCCTCCTCTCTCCTATCAGGCACCCACGTTGAGTCAGTGACCTCATCATCCCCTCCCTCCTCATCACTGGAGCAAACCTGGCAGTATGCTGCAGCAGGGGGAGCATGACTGCCAGATTGCTGTCCTTTTTGGGCACCCCCTCTGTCCGTGCTCATGTTACTGCTTTCATTGAGCTCAGTATCATCATCAGAGCCTTCCAAACGCTGGGCATCCTCCTGGAGCATGTACCCAACACTGTGGTCAAACAGTTCGAGGGAATCCTCATGAGGACATGGTGGAGCTAGGGAAGGAGTCACTGATGACATTGAGCTGAGGGAAGAGGCCGCTGCTTTGCCAGACAAAGCACCCTGGGCATGGGTGAGAGAGGATGAGGAGGATGAGGACGGCTTGGTCATCCACTCGACCAAGTCTTCCGCATGTTGCGGCTCAACACGGCCAGCTGCCGAAAAAAAGGCCAAGCGTGTCCCATGGCCACGTGCTGATGAGGATGCACCGTCTCCACGACCAGCACTAGACACAGAGCCTGCTTGCCCTCTCTTATTGGCTTGTGACTGTCTGCCTCTCCTTCTTGGCCTTCCAGACATACTAATGGCCTGTAGCTGCACTAAGCTGGGATAGAACACCTGTAATTTTCTTGAGGTAGCTTTATATACTGTAACCAGACAAGCCTGCCTGTCAGTAGGAAGATAACAGGAACGGATCTAGCTGAACACTGTGAGCAGGACGCACTGTACTAAATGTAAATAGTCTAGCTGCCTGACCGTGGTACTAATAGGATCAAAAAGAACACCTGTAATTTTCTTAAGGTAGCTTTATATACTGTAACCAGACAAGCCTGCCTGTCAGTAGGAAGATAACAGGAACGGATCTAGCTGAACACTGTGAGCAGGACGTACTGCACTAAATGTATATAGCAGGAACGGATCTAGCTGAACACTGTGAGCAGGACGCACTGCACTGAATGTAAATAGCAGGAACGGATCTAGCTGAACACTGTGAGCAGGACGCACTGCACTAAATGTAAATACCAGGAACAGATCTAGCTGAACACTGTGAGCAGGACGCACTGCACTGAATGTAAATAGCAAGAACGGATCTAGCTGAACACTGTGAGCAGGACGCACTGTACTAAATGTAAATAGTCTAGCTGCCTGACCGTGGTACTAATAGGATCAAAAAGAACACCTGTAATTTTCTTAAGGTAGCTTTATATACTGTAACCAGACAAGCCTGCCTGTCAGTAGGAAGATAACAGGAACGGATCTAGCTGAACACTGTGAGCAGGACACACTGTACTAAATGTAAATAGTCTAGCTGCCTGACCGTGGTACTAATAGGATCAAAAAGAACACCTGTAATTTTCTTCAGGTAGCTTTATATACTGTAACCAGACAAGCCTGCCTGTCAGTAGGAAGATAACAGGAACGGATCTAGCTGAACACTGTGAGCAGGACGCACTGTACTAAATGTAAATAGTCTAGCTGCCTGACCGTGGTACTAATAGGATCAAAAAGAACACCTGTAATTTTCTTAAGGTAGCTTTATATACTGTAACCAGACAAGCCTGCCTGTCAGTAGGAAGATAACAGGAACGGATCTAGCTGAACACTGTGAGCAGGACACACTGTACTAAATGTAAATAGTCTAGCTGCCTGACCGTGGTACTAATAGGATCAAAAAGAACACCTGTAATTTTCTTCAGGTAGCTTTATATACTGTAACCAGACAAGCCTGCCTGTCAGTAGGAAGATAACAGGAACGGATCTAGCTGAACACTGTGAGCAGGACGCACTGTACTAAATGTAAATAGTCTAGCTGCCTGACCGTGGTACTAATAGGATCAAAAAGAACACCTGTAATTTTCTTAAGGTAGCTTTATATACTGTAACCAGACAAGCCTGCCTGTCAGTAGGAAGATAACAGGAACGGATCTAGCTGAACACTGTGAGCAGGACACACTGTACTAAATGTAAATAGTCTAGCTGCCTGACCGTGGTACTAATAGGATCAAAAAGAACACCTGTAATTTTCTTCAGGTAGCTTTATATACTGTAACCAGACAAGCCTGCCTGTCAGTAGGAAGATAACAGGAACGGATCTAGCTGAACACTGTGAGCAGGACGTACTGCACTAAATGTATATAGCAGGAACGGATCTAGCTGAACACTGTGAGCAGGACGCACTGCACTGAATGTAAATAGCAGGAACGGATCTAGCTGAACACTGTGAGCAGGACGCACTGCACTAAATGTAAATACCAGGAACGGATCTAGCTGAACACTGTGAGCAGGACGCACTGCACTGAATGTAAATAGCAGGAACGGATCTAGCTGAACACTGTGAGCAGGACGCACTGCACTGAATGTAAATAGCAGGAACGGATCTAGCTGAACACTGTGAGCAGGACGCACTGCACTGAATGTAAATAGCAGGAACGGATGTAGCTGAACACTGTGAGCAGGACGCACTGCACTAAATGTAAATACCAGGAACGGATCTAGCTGAACACTGTGAGCAGGACGCACTGCACTAAATGTAAATACCAGGAACGGATCTAGCTGAACACTGTGAGCAGGACGCACTGCACTGAATGTAAATAGCAGGAACGGATCTAGCTGAACACTGTGAGCAGGACGCACTGCACTGAATGTAAATAGCAGGAACGGATGTAGCTGAACACTGTGAGCACAACGCACTGCACTAAATGTAAATACCAGGAACGGATCTAGCTGAACACTGTGAGCAGGACGCACTGCACTGAATGTAAATAGCAGGAACGGATCTAGCTGAACACTGTGAGCAGGACGCACTGCACTAAATGTAAATACCAGGAACGGATCTAGCTGAACACTGTGAGCAGGACGCACTGCACTGAATGTAAATAGCAGGAACGGATCTAGCTGAACACTGTGAGCAGGACGCACTGCACTAAATGTAAATACCAGGAACGGATCTAGCTGAACACTGTGAGCAGGACGCACTGCACTAAATGTAAATAGCAGGAACGGATCTAGCTGAACACTGTGAGCAGGACGCACTGCACTAAATGTAAATACCAGGAACGGATCTAGCTGAACACTGTGAGCAGGACGCACTGCACTGAATGTAAATAGCAGGAACGGATCTAGCTGAACACTGTGAGCAGGACGCACTGCACTGAATGTAAATAGCAGGAACGGATCTAGCTGAACACTGTGAGCAGGACGCACTGCACTAAATGTAAATACCAGGAACGGATCTAGCTGAACACTGTGAGCAGGACGCACTGCACTGAATGTAAATAGCAGGAACGGATCTAGCTGAACACTGTGAGCAGGACGCACTGCACTAAATGTAAATACCAGGAACGGATCTAGCTGAACACTGTGAGCAGGACGCACTGCACTGAATGTAAATAGCAGGAACGGATCTAGCTGAACACTGTGAGCAGGACACACTGCACTAAATGTAAATAGTCTAGATAGAAGATAACAGGAACGGATCTAGCTAAACTGAATACAGTGTATATATATATATGCAACACCTGGGATGCATATATATACACAATACACTGTAAGTGCAGCTAACTGACTGACTGTTCTGCCTAATCTATCTAACTCAAATCAAATGACACTGTCTCTCTCTCTCTCTATCTCTCAGCACACCGGAACACACACTACACAGGGCCGCCGTGCAGGCGGCCTTATATAGTGTGGGGTGTGTACTAAATCCCCTGAGCCATAATTGGCCAAAGCCACCCTGGCTTTGGCCAATTACAGCTCTCTCTACTGACGGCGCTGTGATTGGCCAAGCATGCGGGTCATAGTGCATGCTTGGCCAATCATCAGCCAGCAATGCACTGCGATGCCGCAGTGAATTATGGGCCGTGACGCGCCACACGAATTTGGCGCGAACGGCCCATATCGTTCGCAATTCGGCGAACGACCGAACAGCCGATGTTCGAGTCGAACATGGGTTCGACTCGAACACGAAGCTCATCCCTAGTGGTAATCTATATTTACCCTGCAAATGTGATACTAGTGAGAGATAAAGAACTAACACCAAAACAAACAACTTATATAAAATTTTTAAATTTTATAATAAATGAAAAGTAAACTAACATACACTATATTGTCAAAAGTATTAGGACGCCTGCCTTTACACGCACATGAACTTTAATGGCATCCCAGTCTTAGTCCGTAAGGTTCAATATTGAGTTGGCCCACCCTTTGCAGCTTTAACAGCTTCAACTCTTCTGGGAAGGCTGTCCACAAGGTTTAGGAGTGTGTTTATGGGAATGTTTGACCATTCTTCCAGAAGCACATTTGTGAGGTTAGGCACTGATGTGGATGAGAAGGCCTGGCTTGCAGTCTCTGCTCTAATTCATCCCAAAGGTGTTCTATCGGGTTGAGGTCAGGACTCTCTGCAGGCCAGTCAAGTTCCTCCACCTCAAACTCGCTCATTCATGTCTTTATGGACCTTGCTTTGTGCACTGGTCCAAATCAATTGGTGAAGGGGGGATTATGGTGTGGGGTTGTTTTTCAGAGGTTGGGCTTGGACCCCTAGTTCCAGTGAAGGGAACTCTTAAGGCGTCAGCATACCAAGACATTTTGGACAAATTCATGCTCCCAACTTTGTGGGAACAGTTTAGGGATGGCCACTTCCTGTTCCAACATGACTGCGCACCAGTGCACAAAGCAAAGTCCATAAAGACATGGATGAGTGAGTTTGTGGTGGAGGAACAAGACTGGCCTGCACAATCCTGACCTCAACCTGGTAGAACACCTTTGGGGTGAATTAGAGCAGAGACTGCATGTCAGGCCGTCTCATCCAACATTAATACCTGACCTCACAAATGTGCTTCTGGAAGAATGGTCAAACCTTCCCATAGACACACTCCTAAACTTCGTGGACAGCCTTCCCAGAAAAGTTGAAGCTGTTATAGCTGCAAAGGGTGGGCCAACTCAATATTGAACCCTACAGACTAAGACTGGGATGACATTAAAGTTCATGTGCATGAAAAGGCAGGTGTCCCAATACTTTTGACAATACAGTGTATTTTCAAATAGCTGAGTTGTCTTCTGATATCTATATAGCACTTATACAGGCAGAGTACCCTTCCTCCTCATGTCTCTGTTCTTGTTTGGTCTAGTATTTCCAATTTGCATCCATTACATTTTTTAATTAGGTAACGATGTAAAATGTTGCCACTTTAAAAAAAAAATATAATAATTATATGTGGCAGGTTCAGGATTATATAAGTTGGTCAACCAACAATAATTTAGTAATGTTACATGTCCTCCTTATTCTTCACTGAGCTATTAATAAAGAATGACAGAAAGCTACACACCACTTCTGGATTTTTGAGCTATAACATAGACACTTTATTTTCTGCCACATTTATTTTGAACAGTTGAATCAGGAAGCATACTGGAGAGAGAGACCATGTCTGAATACATTATACAGATTTTTGCATAGACCACATACTATTTTTCTAAATCATCTGTTAGCTACTAAGAAAACCTAAGATTGTTACTACGAACAGGCGAGGAGACATCTAAGGGCTCCCTCCAACCTCAACAAACAACTTTGAAAGACTGGGGAGAAAATACGATTGAATGTCTTACAGATTCACAATTATTTCCTTTAGATAAGGAAGGCAACAGGGGTGACTGTATGCACGCAAAGATATGAATGTGCATGTTTATGTGACCATGAGCAGAAGAGATTTTTTTTTTTTTCTTGGATCATTGCAAAGAGCTGACGGTTGCCCACTGTCTAGGATTACCTTTACACCGAAAATTAGCAAACGGCAAGAAAAAGCTAGATAGCAATTATTGAAAACAGGCTTTGTACTTTCATTTGATCTCTTCAAAGACATCAGTATAAATTTACTTATTTATTCTTAATTGGTTATTTATATACTTTATCTAACCTTGACCTTACTCTGTCACTCATTGCTGTCTGCCTGCGTAACAGGCCAAATTGTATCTTCAGTCTCATCTGGACAATACTAAATGCCTACTTTCTGCCCCATTAGAGGTCAACAATGAAGATGGTTAAGTAAATATAAAAAGTATGTCAATCACAAACCTCTACAAGACCATTGTTAAGTTAATACACCATTGTACATCTTAGCACTGACTTAATAATAGAGTAATTTTTACACTGTAAATGCCTAATCAAGTCCTTGAAAAATGTATATGTTTTAATGGCTTGGGTGTTTGAATGAATGCATACTGGAATATTACTTCTTCACTGAATCAGTCTGTTTACATTGATGACATTCTTAATGAAATCCTAAGTTTTAAAATAAAACATCTTTCAAAAAGAAAGACAAGATGGACTATTTGAATCTTGTATGTTGGATGTGCCATAAGGATTTTGAAGAGTGGTGGAGTGGAGCAACTACATGAGATGTAACATCCCCTAAATGACTTAAAACATGTTTGGGACTAGATTGCTACAGATTAATGCAGCACCTTACAAGCTCAGCAAGATCAGTGAAAATGTATTTCTTCATGAATTAATAATGTCTAGGAAATCTACTTATTTTTAGTATGATGGATCTTTATTGTTGCACTAAATAAAATACCCTTAGCGACGACCGTATGCACATATGCGGCCTCAGGTTTCATCGGTTTTATCGAGGGTGATGCCTGCAGCTGCAGGCATCACACCGGTACTGTTTTTTAGAGCGGGCGGTCGGCTCTTCAGGGATAACAACCAATAACAAAAGCCGCTCGGCTTTTATTCTGGAGGAGTGGGAGGGGATGTCCCCCCCCCCCCTGCTGCCTTCCGCCTCTCTCCCCTAGGCCTTCCGTCCCACCGGGAGACCCGAGCCACGATTCGGCACTTCCGCCGGCTAGAGTGAGACTGGAAAGGAAGCCAGAAATGGCTTCCTTTCAGTCTCCTATGTGTAAGCACAGAAGCGACGTCACAACGTCACTTCCGGTTTAATCGGCTGCTAATGCCGGTGATTTAAAAAAAAAATGACAATATTCAGAATCGCCGTTTTTGGCGATCTGAATACTTTGAAGTGCAAAGGAGGGATTTGGGGTCTTTTATATCCCTGATAGAATAGATAGATAAATCCGCACTTAGGACAATACGAGCTGCAGCCTCTCCCTAATTAGTTCCCCAAGGGGCCCAATTGCATAGATATGATAGGTGGTCTGGGAGAAAAAGTGGCGCTGCCCTATTATACAATAAAGTATTTAATGGTGGATAGATTACAACCTCTGTTCATAAATGTAAGTGCTTGTAGGGGCTATCCCCTTAATGTGCCTGAATGTGGTCAGACCTCGGCCAATGACCATGTATATGAAAAACCAAAAACCAAGTGAAAACAGAGGGTTAAACTGCTATCACCCTATGTCAATTTGAATACATGAAGCACACTTTTTTAAACTGCCACTCCCACATTGTCTATGTCAATTTGAATACATAAAGCACACTTTTTTAAACTGGGGTGATAGCAGTTTAACCCTCTGTTTTCACTTGGTTTTTGGTTTTTCATATACATGGTCATTGGCCGAGGTCTGACCACATTCAGGCACATTAAGGGGATAGCCCCTACAAGCACTTACATTTATGAACAGAGGTTGTAATCTATCCACCATTAAATACTTTATTGTATAATAGGGCAGCGCCACTTTTTCTCCCAGACCACCTATCATATTTTATATCCCTGATGCCTCTATAAAAAGTATAAAAAGTACCTGTCACCACCTATTACTGTCACAAGGGATGTTTACATTCCTTGTGACAGCAATAAAAGTGATCACATTTTCTTTTTTTTTTTTAAAGAGACAATGTAAAATAAATAAATAAATAAATAAGAAAAAAAAATGTTTAAAGCGCCCCTACCCCACAAGCTTGCACAGCAAAAAAATGCACAGGTAAGTCGCACCCGCACATGTAAACGGTGTTCAAATCACACATGTGAGGTATTGCCGCGATCGTCAGAGCGAAAGCAATAATTCTAGCACCAGACCTCCTCTAACTTTAACCTGGCAACCGTTAATTTTTATTAAAGCAACGCCTATGGAGATGTTTTGGTACCGTAGTTTGTCGCCATTCCACGAGTGTGTGCAATTTCAAAGCATGACATGTTAGGTATCTATTTACTCGGCGTAACATCATCTTTCACATTATACAAAAAAATTGGCCTTTTTTTTTTCATGAAAATGTATTTTTTCCCCAAATATTGCATTTGAAATACCACTGCGCAAATACAGTGTGACATAAAATATTACAACAATCGCCATTTTATTCTCTAGATTCTCTGCTAAATATATATATATATATATATGTTTGGGGTTCTAAGTTATTTTTCAGCAAAAATTACGGATTTTAACGTCTTTTACATCCCTGATGCCTCTATAAAAAGTACCTGTCACCACCTATTACTGTCACAAGGGATGTTTTCATTCCTTGTGACAGCAATAAAAGTGATCACATTTTCTTTTTTTTTTTTTAAAGAGACAATGTAAAATAAATAAATAAATAAGAAAAAAAAATGTTTAAAGCGCCCCTACCCCACAAGCTTGCACAGCAAAAAAATGCACAGGTAAGTCGCACCCGCACATGTAAACGGTGTTCAAATCACACATGTGAGGTATCGCCGCGATCGTCAGAGCGAGAGCAATAATTCTAGCACCAGACCTCCTCTGTAACTTTAACCTGGCAACCGTTAATTTTTATTAAAGCAACGCCTATGGAGATGTTTAGGTACCATAGTTTGTCGCCATTCCACGAGTGTGTGCAATTTCAAAGCATGACATGTTAGGTATCTATTTACTCGGCGTAACATCATCTTTCACATTATACAAAAAAATTGGCCTTTTTTTTTCATGAAAATGTATTTTTTCCCCAAAAATTGCATTTGAAAGACCACTGCGCAAATACAGTGTGACATAAAATATTACAACAATCGCCATTTTATTCTCTAGATTCTCTGCTAAAAAAATATATATATATATTTGGGGTTCTGTTATTTTTCAGCAAAAATTACGGATTTTAACTTTTAAGCAACAAATGTCAGAAATAGGCTTAGACATAAAAGGGATAACTATAGTGAAGAGCTGTAATGTATAAGTGATAATTTTATTAATGTAGTTATACTGTATATGGACAGTCAGGCATTGCCTACAATAATGTATTAGCTGTCAGAATATGACATATGGAATGATAAAAAAGTACTTTCCTGACAGACTCCATGGCAGCCTACGTATGGGTTAATCCCGCCTCTCATACCTCATAGGACCCCACTCCCATAAATCTTTGCTTCTAGCCATAGACCGTGTTCCTTTTTTGTCCTCCTCCTAGGACCAAGGTGTATCTTACCTTATGAAGTTTTCTGCGGTCCGGTTCTGGTTGCACGGTGGTTCTGATGGCGGTTCTGGAGTCCAGCAGTCCCAGCTATTAGCAGGGTGGATACGGGCAGCTTTGCGATGCCATGAAGAGCTTACTAGCCTTGCCATTGGCAGGCAAGCGGCAACTGGGCCAAACGTCCTTGCTATTAGCAGGAGGCCCCCCCCTTATTGAAGCCCGGCCGTGCAGTGGATGATCGTCCCCAAATCAGACTGGACCAGGATCGTGCGGTGGTATCGTATATTTCACTGTTTCATTTCATATATGGCAGCTGTTTTTGTGTGTTTTGTTTGTTCCTGTATCTCTCTTTCTGGCCTCTATGGCGGCTGGAACGCATCTGCGTCCCACTCTGCCGCGTCTTCCGGGTCCCTGCACATTGCGAGCCTCGCCTGAAAGCGAGGCTTGGTTCGCGCATGCGCAGTTCCGGAAAAATGGCGGCAGTCACGCATGCGCACGAGCCCCGCTTGTCGACGCTGGGGGCGCGGTGACGTCATCGGCGGCGCCAAGTTTAAATAGCTGTCAGAATACAGCTATTACTTGGGTTGTCTGCGGGTGAAAACGGCGGCTTCCCGGTGCAGTGCTTATCCCCTGGCAAGGTAGGAGACTTCGCTGCTGGATGTCCAAGCCTCTCTCTCTCTCTCTGATCCCTGTGTTTGACAAGGAATTGTTCATTTCAGATACCTGGTTTTCTGCTATGGACGTGTCACCGCCCCCCAGTGGCCAACCCTTGCGCTGCAGGTAGGAATTGTTTATTCCTTCTGCTTGATTGTTTTGGGTTTGTTTCTTTCTGGATCCTGTTTATTTCCTTTTATTTTCCACAGCCCTCCTAGGTCTGATCATAGACCCTCAGCACGTGAAGACACCGATCGTTCCAGATCGCATAATCAAAAACAGTCATCAAGTTCAAGGCGTTCTAGATCAGCTTCTAGGCGCCATAGTTAAGAGCCCAAGTCTACATCCGGGCGTCACTCCCACCGCCATTCCAGCCGCTCTGATAAAAGGGCTTGCTGGGGATGTAAAGCTCAGGTCCCAGAAAGTAAATCCCTCTGTGAGCTATGTTATGCCCGAGCCACAAAAGAAAGAGGAGCTGGAGACCAGCAAGTGGAAGCCATGGTCCGAAAGGTGGTTCAGGAATCCCTGATCAGATCGGATCCCAATCGTTCAGCTATCTCTCCTTCTGCTCCAGTGCTAGCTCCTGGCGGAGTCGACCTTGGGACTCCTGGTCCCTCTAGACGCAGTCCCTCCTTAAGCGGATCCTCCGAAAGCGAGACTGATCTGAATGACCCTGGTGTGGGTTTTGATTTCTCCCTGGTGCCACGGATGGTCAAGGCGGTTAAAGACGCATTGAGATGGGAAGAGCCAGTTGAAGCACCCTCTAAACAGAGGAAATACTTTAAACATCTCAAAAAGGATCAACCGAATTTTCCCTTCTTGGGAGAGCTTGGCGAAATCATTTCAGATGAGTGGAGTAAAGTTGAGAGGAAGAACTCACTAATCTCCAAAGTGACCAAGATGTATCCGTTTAAGAGTGAAGAGGTAAAGCATCTGGAGTCAGCTCCGCTCATTGATGCTGCTTTGATGAGGTTGGTGAGGCATGTCACCCTCCCTCTAGAGGATACCGTTTCATTTAAGGATGGTCTGGAAAGGAAGATCGACACTGATCTTAAACGCATCTATATTACGGCAGGTATGGCTTGTAAACCAGCCTTGGCTCTCGCAGCTCTGTCGAAAGCTATGGAGTCCTGGTCGGATGATGTGGATGCGGCATTAGCGAGTGTGTCCGAAGATTTATGTTAAGAGTTCACCAATCCATGAACTAAAACTGGCGTCAGTCTTCCTGGGGGAAGCACGGGTCATGCTTTCCTCAGTCACAGCCAAGCGCGCTTTGTGGCTGCGCCCGTGGGTTGCGGATCCTGCCTCTAAACAGGCTTGGTGTAGAATTCCCTTTGAGGGTTCCTCCCTCTTTGGGAACAAACTTGATTCCGCCATTACCCGTGCTACAGGGGGTAAGTCGGGGTTCTTACCCCAGGATCGTCGCCTTTTGGGTCAGAGGAGACCCCAACCCAGGCAAGACCAAGAACGCGCTAGAGATGCCCGCCGCTATAGACCGGGCCGTGATTTCAGGAGAAACTGGAAGAGAAATCAACCCTCCGGCCAGCAGTCCTCAAAGACATCCTCTTCTGGTGGACGGGAGGCTTCTAAGTCCTTTTGATGTGAAGCCTGTCCAGACGGAGCAAGTTGGGGCTTGGTTACTCCTTTTTCAGCACGTCTGGGCAGCCTCGATCAGGGACTACTGGACGGTCAAAACAGTCTCCTCAGGCCATTCGTGGGTGTTCTCCAATCCACCTTTACACCGGTTTGTTCCCACAGTCCTTCCTCACCAGGAAGAAAAGAAACAAATTCTTCTGTCATACACGGATTCTCTGATAGCTCAAGGGGCTGCCGTCCCGGTGCCTTCGGAAGAGAAATTTCAAGGGGTGTATTCCCCCCTTTTCATGGTCCTCAAAAAGAGTGGTTCCTGGAGGCCAGTCATCGACCTGACATACCTGAACTCCTTCATCAAGAAGGAAAAATTCAAGATGGAGACACTGCTAACAATTCGTCAGATAATACAGCCAGGCGATTGGCTAGTCTCCATAGACCTGAAAGATGCCTACTTTCACGTACCGATTACGAGAGACTTCCAGAAGTACCTACGTTTTGCAGTGGGTCAGAGACACCTCCAATTTACATGTCTCCCATTCGGGCTTACAACATCGCCTCGAGTGTTTTCGAAGCTCTTACTGGCTGTCGTGGCATTGATCAGAGTCAAGGGTATCCGTTTACACCACTACCTGGACGACCTACTCTTGCTTTCGCAGGACAGGGATCAACTAGTGTCACACCGAGATCAGGTCATTTCTACTCTGACAGAGTTCGGTTGGCTGTTGAACAGGGAAAAAAGTCATCTAGATCCGACACAGTCTCTGATATTCCTCGGAGCCCAGTTCAACACGTTGAAGAGTACCATCTCTCTGCCTCTGGAGAAAATCCCTTTGATTCGGGACAGAATTCACCTGGCAATGTCATCTCCCCTGCTCAGAGCTTCTCAGTGTCTCAGGATAATCGGCACCATGGTAGCAACAGCTCCCATGGTGAAATGGGCTCAATGGAGGATGCGCCCTTTTCAGAAGGGTTTTCTACAACAGTGGGATCCGGGTTCTCGAGACCATCTGGTTCGGATAACCCCGTCCATGCGGGAGAGTCTCCCCTGGTGGCTGCAGTGGAGGAATCTCCTCAATTGCCATTCCATAGCACCCGTTTCCTGGATAACGGTGACAACGGATGCCAGCAGCAGAGGCTGGGGCGCTCTCTGTCTGACGGAGATAGCCCAGGGTCAGTGGGATTTCCCATCCCGGGGCGTAGTTTCAAATGTCCTGGAACTCCGAGCTGCCCTCTGTGCACTACGAGCCTTTCTCCACTTAACATCAGGGGCCTCAGTCCTCCTGAGGCTAGACAACACGACAGCGGTGTCTTATATCAAGAGACAAGGGGGCACACGCAGTCTCTCCCTTCTGAAGGAAGTGAGTCCTATCATGTCTTTGGCTCAGACGAACCTATCAAATCTGACAGCTGTCTATCTTCCAGGAGTCCAAAATGTCCAGGCGGACTTCCTCTCGAGGTTTGTCCTGGACAACAACGAGTGGTCTCTCCACACGGAAGTTTTCAATTGGATCCTGTCTCTGGGAGTGTCACCAGTAGTGGACTTGTTTGCATCTCCTTGCAACCACAAAATGGAGAAGTACTTCATGAGATGTCGTTGTCCCCAGGCTTTCGGAGTGGATGCTCTGACGGACCAGTGGAGATTCCACAGGGCTTATGCCTTTCCACCAGTTCCGGTCATTCTTCGCTTCCTATCGAGGCTCAGGTGGGAAGAGGTCGAAATAGTGACAGTTGTTCCATATTGGCCCAACAGACCGTGGTTCCCCCTCTTACTACAACTCAGCTACCGGAATCCAATTCCTCTCCCAGCCAGATCAGATCTCCTATTACAAGGAACATCTCTTCACCCATGTCCGTCCCAGCTCTATCTGACGGCTTGGTTCTTGAGAGGGGAAGGTTGGAAGCCCTAGGATGTCCAAGTGCGGCTATTTCGACTCTACTGAATGCCAGAAGACCAGGTACCAATAGAGTTTACCAAAGAATTTGGTCAAAATTTGCGGATTACATTTCCACCACTGATGGTTCCTGTACCGACCCAAGGATTCAGGATATTCTTGGTTTCTTACAGACAGGCCTGGATCTATCCTTATCAGTAAGTTCTCTACGGGTTCAGGTTTCCGCAATCTCTGCCTTCACAGGTAAATCCTGGGCCAGACATCCCCTTACAAGGCAATTCTTCAGAGGAGCAATAAGACTCAGGCCTCAAAGAAAGCCGAGGTTTTCCAAGTGGGATCTTCCCCTTGTCCTAATATTCTTTTCGGAAAAGGAAATACGTGTGGATCAAGCAGCTATTAAAGATCTCTCTCTTAAAGCTGTATTCCTAGTGGCTATAACATCAGCCAAAAGAGTCATTGCAGCTTGGATCGTTCGGGCTATACAAGGGGCTTATGCAGCCAAGGGTCTGGCTCCTCCAGAAGCGGTGACCGCTCATTCTACTAGGAGCGTTTCTACGTCATGGGCAGCTTCCCGTCATGTATCCCCGGAAGTAATCTGCAAGGCAGCCTCTTGGTCGTCGATCAACACTTTTATGACACACTATTGTGTAGAACCGGCTTCTTTGTCTTCGGTTAATTTTGGTTTGCATGTCTTGTCTGTTGACGGTGCCAAATAAACCTTTTTTTCTTTGAACCAGCAATTTCCCACCCGGGAGTGTATGGCTTGTCATTTCCCATACGTAGGCTGCCATGGAGTCTGTCAGGAAAATGGAAAATTTATATTAAATACTTACCGTAATTTTCCTTTCCTGATGGACTCCATGGCAGCAGGAGTTCCCTCCCATTTGCTGGAGTAGGCTATATTACGGAACACGGTCTATGGCTAGAAGCAAAGATTTTTGGGAGTGGGGTCCTATGAGGTATGAGAGGCGGGATTAACCCATACGTAGGCTGCCATGGAGTCCATCAGGAAAGGAAAATTACGGTAAGTATTTGATATAAATTTTCCATTTTGGTCTTGCAATCACACATGTCTTTTAGAATAATGGTGCCTGGGGAAAATAAAAATATGCTTTTATTATCTCTTTAAGTTTCCCTGTTTGTTTTTTAAAATCTCAGCAACCTTAGTCCTTTGAGACATTGACAATGCAATGTAATAGTACATGGTACATTTTTCTTAACTCTCTTTTTCATTTTGTTAATCCATTTATAGTAGTACAGCTGTAGGCTGCTGGTGCCTTACTGTGTGCCCCTTATACAACACAATATTTAAACTGGACTTAACATCATGTGTTGTATTATGATAAGTGCATGCATGCTAAGTAAGTGTAACATTTACATGTACAGTACATATACTAGAGCTGCACGATTCTGGATAAAATGAGAATCACAATTTTTTTTGCTTAGAATAAAGATCACAATTCTCACGGCGTAACATCATCTTTCACATTATACAAAAAAAAAATCAGGCTAACTTTACTGCTTAGTTTTATTTTAATTCATTGAGGTGTATTTTTTCCGAAAAATTTGCATTTGAAAGACCGATGCGCAAACCGTGTGACATAAAATATTGCAATAACTGCCATTTTATTTTCTAGGGTCTCTGCTAAAAATATATATATAAATTGTTTGGGGATTTTTTTCTAGCAAAAAATACTGATTTTAACTTGTAAGCAACAAGTGTCAGAAAAAGGCTTAGTCTTTAAAGTGGAGTTCCACTCAAACGTGGAACTCCTTACTCCCTGACAAGCCACATTTGGAATGTAATTTTTTTGGGGGTGAGCAGGTACCTAGTTTTGACAGGTACCTGCACCCACTTCCGCTCCCTCTCCCTCTTTGCAATCTTCTGGGACACGTCATAGGTCCCAGAAGATTTCCCGGCCATTAAGGAGGCACAGCATGACTCGAGCATGCGCACCCGCCTGTGAAACTGCAAGCTGTTACAGCCGGGTGCCCACATTTGCAATACCGGCGCCGGGGAGAGGCGAGGGAAAGAGCCGAGGGTTTGGGCGTCCGCATCGCTGGACCCTGGGACAAGTGAGTGTGTGTTTGATGAAATTCAGCAGCTACACTTTTTGTAGCTGCTGACTTTTAATAAACACAAGAACGGCTGGAACTCACTGACCTCATTTACAGACCAAAGTTTATCCCTTTGATCTAAAAGAACCAAATGTGAACCAAATTTTTGTATCTCTTCTCTTCTCTATCTCAATGATAAACATGTTACGTTTTTTTTTTTTTTGACAGCTGTGAGTGAGCAGAGAACGGCTCTGCACTGTTTACATAGAATCATGGAAATGCCTGATTAAGATCATGAGGGGGGTTGAATCAAGTTTGTGATTTTTAACGATTAATCGTGCAGCTCTAACATACACATATATTGTACATTTACATGTACATATACACTATAGTACCAAAAGTATTGGGGACACTTGCCTTTACACACACATGAATTTTAATGACATCCCAGTCTTATAGGGCGTACACACGGTCGGACTTTGTTCGGACATTCCGCCAACAAAATCCTAGGATTTTTTCCGACGGATGTTGGCTCAAACTTGTTTTGTCTATACACGGTCGCACAAAGTTGTCGGAAAATCCGATCATTCTGAATGCGGTGACGTAAAACACGTACGTCGGGACTATAAACGGGGCAGTGGCCAATAGCTTTCATCTCTTTATTTTTATTCTGAGCATGCGGGGCACTTTGTCCATCGGATTTGTGTACACACGATCAGAATTTCCGACAACGGATTTTGTTGTCAGAAAATTTTATCTCCTGCTCTCCAACTTTGTGTGTCGGAAAATCCGATGGAAAATGTCCGATGGAGCCCACACACGGTCAGAATTTCTGACAACACGCTCCGATCGGACATTTTCCATCAGAAAATCCGACCGTGTGTACGGGGCATTAGTCTGTGGGGTTCAATATTGAGTTGGCCACCCCTTTGCAGCTATAACAGCTTCAACTCTTCTGGGAAGGCTGTCAACAAGGTTTAGCAGTGTGTCTATGGGAAGGTTTGACCATTCTTCCAGAAGCGCATTTATGAGGTCAGGTACTGATGTGGACGGGAAGGCCTTGCTCCCAGTGTCTGCTCTAATTCATCCCAAAGGTGTTCTATCAGGTTGAGGTCAGGATTCTGTGCAGGCCAGTCCAGTTCCTCCACCCCAAACTCGTTCATCCATGTCTTTATGGACCTTGCTTTGTGCACTGGTTCAAATCATTTGGTGGTGGGGGATTATGGTGTGGGGTTGTTTTTCAGGGGTTGGGTTTGGCCCCGTAGTTCCAGTGAGGGGAACTCTTAAGGTGTCAGCATACCAAGACATTTTGGACAATTTCATGTTCCCAACTTTGTGGGAATAGTTTGGAGATGGCCCCTTCCTGTTCCAAAATGACTGCGCACCAGTGCACAAACAAGGTCCATAAGGACATGGATGAGCGAGTTTGGTGTGGAGGAACTTCACTGGCCTGCCCAGAGTCCTGACCTCAAACTGATAGAACACCTTTGGGATGAATTAGAGCAGAGACTGCCAGTCAGGCTTTCACGTCCACATCAGTGCTTCCAGTCAGGCTTTCACGTCCACATCAGTGCTTGACCTCACAAATGCGCTTCTGGAAGAATGGTCAAATATTCCCATAGACACACTCCTAAACCTCGTGGACAGCCTTCCCAGAAGATTTGAAGCTGTTATAGCTGCAAAGGGTAGGCCAACTTAGTATTGAACCCCACGGACTAAGACTGGGATGCCATTAAAGTTTGTGTGCATGTAAAGGCAGGCATCCCACTTTGGTAATATAGTGTATTTATTACCTCTCACACAGATTATAGTAACACAATGGGGTTGATTTACTAAAACTGGAGAGTGCAAAATTTGGCCACTGGGCACTTAAACCCCTTTCCTAACCAGACCAATTTTCAGCTTTCGGTGCTCTCACATTTTGAATGACAATTACTCAGTCATACAACACTGTACCCATATGAAATTTTTGTCCTTTTTTTCACACAAATAGAGCTTTCTTTTGGTGGTATTTAATCACCGTTGGGTTTTTTATTTTTTGCACTATAAAAGAAAAAAGATTGAAAATTTGGTAAAAAAATGAATTTATCTTCGTTTCTGTTATAAAATTTAGCAAATTAGTAATTTTTCTTCGTAAATTTTGGCCAAAATTTATACTGCTACATATCTTTGGTAAAAATAAGTACAACTTGGTGTATATGCGAATATATTGCGAATGTTAGAGAGGCCAAAAGCTATGGTGCCAATATCTGAAAATTGATCACACCTGAAGTACTGACGGCCTATCTAATTTCTTGAGATCCTAACATGCCAGAAAAGCACAAATACCCCCCAAATGACCCCCTTTTTGAAAGAAGACATTCCAAGGTATTTGAAAAGATGCATTGTGAGTTTTTTTGAAATTGTCATTTTTCCCACAATTCTTTTCAAAATCAAGATTTTTTTTTATTTATTTTTTTTTACAAAATTGTCATATTAGAAGGTTATTTCTCACACAAAGCATATGCATACAACAAATTACACCCCAAAACACATTCTGCTATTACTCCCGAGTATGGGGATACCACATGTGTGAGACTTTTACACAGCGTGGCCACATACAGAGACACAACATGCAGGGAGCACCTCCAGGCGTTCTGGAGTGCCCAGGCCAATTCTGACATTTCTCTCCTACATGTAAAAATAATCATTTATTTGCTAGAAAATTACATAGAACCCCAAAATATTATATATTTTTTTTTTGCAAAGACCCTAGAGAATACAATGGCGGTTGTTGCAACTTTTTATCTCGCACGGTATTTGTGCAGCAATTTTTCGAACGTGTTTTTTTGGGAAAAAAAACAGTTTTGTGCTTTAAAAAAAAAAAACAAAACAGTAAAGTTATCCCAATGTTTTTGCATAATGTGAAAGATGAAGTTACGCCGAGTAAATAGATACCTAACATGTCACCATTCAAAATTGCACACGCTCGTGTAATGGTGCCAAACTTCGCTACTTAAAAATCTCCATAGGTGACGCTTTAAAAATTTTTATTGGTTACATGTTTTGAGTTACAGAGGAGGTCCAGGGCCAAAAGTATTGCTCTCGCTCTAACGTTCGAAGTGATACCTCACATGTGTGGTTTGAACGTGGGCGGGACTTACGTATGTGTTCGCTTCTGCATGCAAGCACACTGACAGGGGTGCTTTAAAATTTTTTTTTTTTTTTTATTCATTTTACTTTATTTATTTTAGTTTGACACTTCCCCCCCCCCAAAAAAAAATTTTGATCACTTTTATTTCTATTACAAGGAATATACACATCCTTGTAATAGGAATATGGCATGACAGGTCCTCTTTACAGTGAGATATGGGGTCAATAAGACCCCACATCTCACCTCTAGGCTGGGAAGCCTGAAATAAAAAAAAGAAAAACGATCCTGGCTTCGATCATAACGGTAAATCGGTAGAAGCACCGGAGGTTGGCGGGAAGGGGGGGCGTCCCCTCTCGCCTCCCATGGGAACGATCAAGCAGAAGAACAGCCGCTATGATCATTCTTATGGTGTAGGAAATCGCTGGCTGAAAAAGCTGATATCTGAATGATGCCTGTAGCTGCACCTATCATTCAGATATCCCCGCTCAAAGTCAAGGACGTCATATGACAGCGGGCGGGAACTGGTTAAAAATTGCGGGGTATTGCGGAGTATTGCAGGGTATTTGCGGAGTATTGCGGGGTATTGCAGGGTAGTGCAGGGTATATTGCAGAGTATTGCAGAGTATTGCTGGGTATATTGCAGAGTATTGCTGGGTATATTGCAGAGTATTGCCGGGTATATTGCAGAGTATTGCAGGGTATATTGCAGAGTATTGCGGGGTATATTGCAGAGTATTGCGGGGTATATTGCAGGGTATATTGCAGGGTATATTGCAGAGTAGTGAAGGGTATATTGCAGAGTAGTGAAGGGTATATTGCAGAGTATTGCAGGGTATATTGCAGAGTATTGCAGGGCATATTGCAGAGTATTGCAGGGTATAGTGCAGAGTATTGCAGGGTATATTGCAGAGTATTGCCGGGTATATTGCCGGGTATATTGCAGGGTATATTGCAGGGTATATTGCATAGTATTGCAGGGTATATTGCAGAGTATTGCCGGGTATATTGCAGAGTATTGCCGGGTATATTGCAGAGTATTGCAGGGTATATTGCAGGGTATATTGCAGAGTATTGCGGGGTATATTGCAGAGTATTGCAGGGTATATTGCAGAGTATTGCCGGGTATATTGCCGGGTATATTGCAGGGTATATTGCAGGGTATATTGCATAGTATTGCAGGGTATATTGCAGAGTATTGCCGGGTATATTGCAGAGTATTGCCGGGTATATTGCAGAGTATTGCCGGGTATATTGCAGAGTATTGAGGGGTATATTGCAGAGTATTGCTGGGTATATTGCAGAGTATTGCGGGGTATATTGCAGAGTATTGCCGGGTATATTGCAGAGTATTGCAGGGTATAGTGCAGAGTATTGCAGGGTATATTGCAGAGTATTGCGGGGTATATTGCAGAGTATTGCAGGGTATATTGCAGAGTATTGCCGGGTATATTGCCGGGTATATTGCAGGGTATATTGCAGGGTATATTGCATAGTATTGCAGGGTATATTGCAGAGTATTGCCGGGTATATTGCAGAGTATTGCCGGGTATATTGCAGAGTATTGCCGGGTATGTTGCAGAGTATTGAGGGGTATATTGCAGAGTATTGCTGGGTATATTGCAGAGTATTGCGGGGTATATTGCAGAGTATTGCCGGGTATATTGCAGAGTATTGCAGGGTATAGTGCAGAGTATTGCAAGGTATATTGCAGAGTATTGCCGGGTATATTGCCGGGTATATTGCAGGGTATATTGCAGGGTATATTGCATAGTATTGCAGGGTATATTGCAGAGTATTGCCGGGTATATTGCAGAGTATTGCCGGGTATATTGCAGAGTATTGCAGGGTATATTGCAGAGTATTGGAGGGTATATTGCAGAGTATTGCGGGGTATATTGCAGAGTATTGCAGAATATATTGCAGAGTATTGCGGGGTATATTGCAGGGTATATTGCAGGGTATATTGCAGGGTATATTGCAGAGTAGTGCAGGGTATATTGCAGAGTATTGCCGGGTGTATTGCAGGGGATATTGCAGAGTATTGCAGGGCATATTGCAGAGTATTGCAGGGTATATTGCAGAGTATTGCCGGGTATATTGCCGGGTATATTGCAGGGTATATTGCATAGTATTGCAGGGTATATTGCAGAGTATTGCCGGGTATATTGCAGAGTATTGCCGGGTATATTGCAGAGTATTGCCGGGTATATTGCAGAGTATTGCGGGGTATATTGCAGAGTATTGCGGGGTATATTGCAGAGTATTGCCGGGTATATTGCAGAGTATTGCCGGGTATATTGCAGAGTATTGCCGGGTATATTGCAGAGTATTGCCGGGTATATTGCAGAGTATTGAGGGGTATATTGCAGAGTATTGAGGGGTATATTGCAGAGTATTGCGGGGTATATTGCAGAGTATTGCCGGGTATATTGCAGAGTATTGCCGGGTATATTGCAGAGTATTGCCGGGTATATTGCAGAGTATTGCCGGGTATATTGCAGAGTATTGAGGGGTATATTGCAGAGTATTGAGGGGTATATTGCAGAGTATTGCGGGGTATATTGCAGGGTATATTGCAGAGTATTTCAGGGCATATTGCAGAGTATTGCAGGGCATATTGCAGAGTAGTGCAGGGTATATTGCAGGGATGGTTGAGCATGGAGGGATGGATGGATGTGACTGCAATTGTCACTGAGCACCGCTGTGGGCACTACACATGCAGCCCACAGCGGTGTTGCCATCCAATCCCTCCCCCTCTCCCCCCGCACTGTACCGATCGGTACAGAGAGGGGAGGGAGGAACCGGCGTCATGACATGACGCAGGTTTGTTGAAATGTGATCGCTCCGTCATTTGACGGAGCGACCACATGGTAAACGGCCGCAATCAGCGGCCGTTTACCGTGATCCGTGATGCGCCGGGTCCCCCACCCCAGGGGGCGCGCGAGAGCAGGATTCTGGGATGACGTCCATGGACGTCCACCCAGAACTAGCCGACCGCGCTGCTGCCGTCTTTCGGCTATGGCCCGGTCGGCAAGTGGTTAAGCTTTGACAAAAAACCTGGAAGATGATTGGTTGCTATGCAGAGCTGCACCAGATTTTACACACTCCAGTTTTGGTAAATCAACCTCCATGCCTTCATTTGCTTTTCTCTCCAGGAGGATGGTGCCATTACTGTTCAGGCACTATCTAGGATAAGTATTTTGGCTGAGATGTTTGACATGTAAATCATGTAAATCTTGGTTTCTGTGCAGTGTTTGACTGTGTTTTACACAGTCAAACACTGCACCTACTCGTATCAGTCCCTGTGCCCAGTTGGGTGATTCGCACTAGAAGGGGCAGCCCTAGGGCAGGGTCTGACATTGCCATGCTTGTGGATGCTTGAGAATTTGTTTGCAATAAACACTTATGTCAGGATTTTTTTTAGTGTTTGCCATTTTCTCTTGACTAATGAAAGTCCAGCTAAAGCCACTTGACTGGATATCAAGGAATGCTTTTCAATGATAAAAAGTAGAACTTTTTCTAAAGAAATTATAGTTGCTGTATATTGTGACATGTCAAGAATGTATTTATGCAGATTTTACAGATATTGAAAGGGTCACTGTAACTAGTATTTTTTTCTTGATAACTGGTATTTATCAAACAATATGTGAGATCTGTGCAAAAGCTACCTACCTGTCATACTAAACCATGTATAGGAAAAGCAGTTTAATTGGGAAGCAGACAACGCATTGCTCCAGATTGAAACACTTCAAAGTGACATAGCTTTTGGAAGTATTGAGATCTATGTTCTTCCAGAAGTACGGAGATCTATGGTCTTCTGGAAGTATGGATGGTCTCTAGAGATTACAAAACTGGGTTTTTTGCTGTTTATTTGTCTAACATATCACCATCCTGGCCACGGGTAGATACATTCCTATCCCCAATCTGCAAACTTAAAGCAGAACTAACCCTACCTTTCCTTCAAAGGTCCCCATCCCTTACTGCATCTTCTGCTGGGTGCCAGTCTTCATCTTCTGCTGGTTGCCAGTCTTCATTGGCCAGTGCAGGATGATGTAATTCCTGCCCATGTGTAGGAGTCAGTCACCCCGGCACACAGGGACTGTTCCGGAGTTGTACTGTAAGCTTGTCTTCGTGCCAAAGAAGACAATGAGCAGCCAGCTAAGTCTTCTTTTTTTTGCAGAAGAGACACTACAATTATTTTCTGCAATAAAGAGCCTGCAAGCACACTTCTGAACCGCGGATTATCTTTGTCCATTTTCTGTGATGATTTTTTTACTGGATTCCTGTAAGTAGACTATAATAAAAACTTGTGTTTTATCCTTACGGGCTTCACTACTGTCACTTTCTTTTATTGGGTATCATGCTGTTGACCTGGTGATACGTGACAACTGTATCTATTTCTGATGGAGTGTGCCAACTGGATGTACTGATTGAGCCTTTTTTCTACATGTTTATATCGCTTGTTTTTTACTTCTTTCTGGTAAGCAGATTGACAAACACCTGGGTGTGGTGTGCTTTTCTCCTGCACACTGAAGTTTTAGTGGAGGTTTCAGCTCAGCTCTGCCCTTCATTGATCTATATGGACTATCTCATTTTTATTTAGCGCTGCATTTATGACTTTTTGAAGGCGAAAAATTACTTAGTTACAAAATTTACTGACAGAAAAAAAGTAAAAAACATTTTTTTTTTCTAAATTTTTTTTTTTTTTGTAAAAAATAAAAAAAACCCAGCAGTGACTAAATACCACCAAAAGAAAGCTCTATTTGTGTGAAGAAAATGATACAAAATTAGTTTGGGTACAGTGTAGCATGACCGTGCAATTGTCATTTAAAGTGCGACAGCGCTGAAAGCTGAAAAATGGTTAGGGCAGGACTGGTAGGCAAGTGGTTGAGGTGTATTTGTGTAACATAAAAAACTGCAATGACTGCCGTTTTATTCTCTAGGGTCTCTGCTAAAAATATATATATAATGTTTGGGGGTTCTAAATAATTTTCTAGCAAAAAATACAGATGTCAGAAAAAGGCCTGGTCTTAAATTGCTTAAGCTGCGTGTCCCTCAGCCAGGAAAACAGACAGGCTCTATTTGATCTGCTGCAGCTTCTAATGCATACCTCACAGCTTTTTGAGATGGGAATGAAGGACACTTATAAGCAAATGTATATAGGCATAGGACACACCCCTGCCACACCCCCTTAAAGGAGAATTATACAAAAAAAAGATTAGTTAAACCCACAAGTGCTTTATTTTACCACTACTATTCCTTTTTACAGTCTTTTGAAATTTATAGATGCAGCAATTTAGACATTTAATGAAAGGTTTAGCTCTGGGAAACTCTTTCTGAAAGATAAAAAGTACATTTTATATACAACTTTATAGATCAGACCAAAATGAGGGACAAATGAGGAGGAAAGAGGGACAGAGGGACTTTGTTCCAAATCAAGGACAGTCCCTCAAAATCAGGGACAGTTGGGAGCTATGCTAATGCACACTGGGAAAAGCTAGCTTTGTGCAGTAAAATGAGAGTAACCAATTTCCGTAGAGGAGAAAAAACAATAGAACTGCAAGTTGCCTAAAGGTAGGCCTGAAGTTCAGCTTTAATTTATATTCAGTTAATATATTACTTATTTTACATTCACTTTTAATTTATGTTTTAATGATATACTGAACCACCTGTTGTATTCTTGTGCGTCAAATGCATTCTGTGTCTACCTTCTTATGAACATAAGTATGAGATTTTGATCTATAAGTATGTTTTTTTTGTTGTAATCACAACTGGATTATTTATTCACTACAAAAGAATTAAACAGAAAGCTTAATGTACTAGGTGTCAGAAAACATTTACAATCGAATTATGTTATTTCAATAATAACCCTGTCACCCACCACCAATTAACATAACCACGGGGGTGCTGAGAAAATTATATTTGCTGTTTTTGCTAAGATCTGACATATATATTAGTTGGTAATTGTTTAACATTCTCATCCATTCATTCAAGGGATGTCTTGTTAGAATTGGTAGTTTGGCACACAAAACTATCTACACCACAGTGTGTTGGGAAGTCAATGTAGTCCTGCAGTGGTCACCTTAGGTGAAACTACACCGTCTTAGTGTCATGATAACAACTTATGTGGCAGGTGTTGATCTAGTGCACCCGCCACACATTTATTTAGAGGTGAACATCTGGCATCTCTTGTGTGTTGTTTATTGCAGATGTGTGTGTAGCTGCATGCAGTACATGATATTATTACTAGAAGGGTTAGCCAAAGGCTCCAGGTTTAGTTTGAAAATCTGGCCTTGGCATATCGTCAAGATGGAAAATATGCAAACTTTACTTTTTTGATAGCTAATGGATATTTTATGCATTTCTGGCGTCTGTTATTTTTTTAGTGCTAAAACTCTTGAAAATGGAGATAAGGTCTTTTGGAAATAGGTGATGTTTAAAATGTTTCAGGAAAGGGACTTATTAA
This sequence comes from Lithobates clamitans, assembly GCA_037952925.1. NCBI lineage: Eukaryota > Metazoa > Chordata > Amphibia > Anura > Ranidae > Lithobates > Lithobates clamitans. The sequence continues at coordinate 1,968,892 of JBBGZY010000889.1, read as the reverse complement.
ATTAAGAAATAAAAAAAACAATTAAGGAAAAAGGTTTTTTTATTCTTACTTTTCCATTCCTGGCTCAACTTTACATTGGCATACTATGAGCAAGATCCTCCTCCTTAAACCCTATAGGACTATCGATAGCTAGCCTATACAAGGAATAACACCATCCTCCCCATGTTATTTCACAATAGCTCATGACAGGAACGCAGGTTGAGAATGTATGCTAATATAAAGTTAGGCCAGTAAAGGAAAAATTAGTATAAGAAAACAATTTTCTATATTACTGGCCACTTCAAGTCAGGATACTAAGGAATGTAGCAAGCTATTTCCAAAGGTGAGACAAAAAGACAATACCAATAACAGAATGCTTAAAAAAGAATTCTAATAGGAAGCCTGAGCAGAAGCAATAACCAAGGCTCCACATGATGAAACAGCTACTCGTTCAGGTAATACTCCACAAAGATATTAGAAGATGCCAGGCTAGCAGCCTTACAAATATCTTCGGTTGACATTCTGTTGTATGTTGCCACTAAACTTCTTGTAGAATAAGCCCTCAAATTAGCTGGAGGTAATAGCCTAGATGCACTATATGCCTCCTGTATTGTTTTCACTAGCCATGATATGATCCTTTCCAATGCTGAATTGTCTTTCTTTGGACCCACTGGTACATAAAATAAATTATACCTGATTTATGCAGGTAAGTAGCGATCAGAGAACCTACATCCAAATGGGGGTCTGGACTTGATGAAAATGTCAATAACAGAGAGTTTTGAAGAAAAGAAGTAGATACCTTAGAAAAATACTGGTGAGAAGGCTGAAGGAGCATTGTATTCTAGAAAACTTGACAAAAAAGTTATTTAGCTGAAAACCACTCTGCACTAAGACTCTTCTGGCTGATATGGTTGCAGTGATGGGAGAAAGTTCCAAAGTGACCATGAACCACCGGATGAAAAGAAGGACTACTCAAGGAATGCAATACAACTGGTATATCCCACTTGGAGAAAACAATTTTCTTCAGTGGGTTAATTTTAAAAACAACCTGAACAAACTGCTCCACTAGGGCAATTTTTCGGGTATCTGTGTCCTAACAAAGTAGAAAGAGCTAAGATCTGACATTTTATGAAATAATAGCACAGGCCCTCAACCAACAAATCACCTACTTATGGACTCATCAGATCAAAAGTTGGTGATGCCACAAATTAGAAGAATCTTTGCTAGATCTGAATATATTCTCATGAGAAGAAGATACCAAGGTCTCCTGGTCCAATTTGGAATATTTGCTATAGCCCTGCACTTTTGCTCTCTGTATTTTATGCAGGACATGAAGAATAAGAGCATCCAAACTCAGGGCTTGATGACATCTGAATTGGGAGAAGAATATCTGCAGCTGGTGATTGCTCTGTGCCTCAATGAGATATTTCACTGGAGTATCCCATTTCTTGAAGATTTGCCAGTGAAATGCAGAATTCAGGTGCCACTTGTTTTGGCTAAAAAGATTCAGGTGGTCTGCAATCCAATAGCCAATATAAGGATAAAGCTGTGTACACACGGGCGGACTTTTCAGCATCAAGCGTCCAACGGTCTTTCCGACGGACTTTCGATGGAGTTACGATGGACTTTCGGACGACCGGACTTGCCCACACACGAACGGACTGAAGTCTGTTCGAAAGTCCGTTGGTATGAACGTGATGACGTACGAAGGGACTAGAATAAGGAAGTTCATAGCCAGTAGCCAAGGCTGCCCTTGCGTCCTTTTTTGTCCATCAGACTAGCATACAGACGAACGGATTTTTCAACCGGACTCGAGTCCATCGGAAAGATTTGAAACATGTTCCAAATCTAAAGTCCGTCTGATTTTCGACAGAAAAAGTCCGCTGAAGGTCCGATGAAGCCCACACACGCTCGGATTGTCCGATGGATTCGTTCTGTCGGACCAGTCCAGTCGAAAAGTCCGCCCATGTGTACGTGGCATAACACATACCCCTCTGCTCACTGGAAAACTCTACTACCAGAAGAAGTAGCGGGCCTCTTGCACTGACCTGCTTGAACGCATACAATACAGTCATGCTTTTGTCCATCAAGAGTTCGACTTGTTTGTCCTCTAACATCCCTGAAAATCAGGGGGGAGGGGTTTATTACCTTTTCTGGATCTAACATCCCATACAATGAATTCCCCATCCTTGAAGGCTTGCATCTGTGGTAAATTTGATCCACTTGAAGGTAGAGATACAGTGCCTTGAAAAAGTATTTGTACCCCTTGAAATTTACAACCAAAACATAAATGTTTTTTATTGGTATTTTATGTGATAGACCAACACAAAGTGGCACATAATTATGAAGTGGAAGGAAAACGATAAATGGTTATCAAGATTTTTTACAATAAATATTTTAATAATATAATAATATTTTAATAATTATAAATATCTGAAAAGTGTGGCGTGCATGTGTATCGAGCCCCCTTTCTTCTGATACCCCTGACTAAAATCTAGTGGAATCAATTGGCTTCAGAAGTCACCTAATTAGTAAACAGAATCCAACTGTGTGGAATTTAATCTCAGTATAAATACAGCTGCTCTGTGAAGCCCTCAGGGGTTTGTTAGAGAACATTAGTGAACAAACAGCATCATGAAGGCCAAGGAACACAGCAGGTCAGGGATAAAGTTGTGGGGAAGTTTAAAGCATGGTTAGGTTATAAAAAAATACCCAAGCTTTGAATATCCCACAGAGCACTGTTCAATCCATCATCCAAAAATGGAAAGAGTATGGCACAACTGCAAACCTACCAAAACATGGCCATCCACTGAAACTGACAGGCCGGGCAAGGAGTGTATTCATCAGAGAAGCAGCCAAGAGGCCCATGATAACTCTGCAGGAGCTGCAGAGATCCGCAGCTCAGGCGAGAGAATCTGTCCACAGGACAACTATTAGTCATGTGCTCCATAAATCTGGCCTTTATGGAAAAGTGGCAAGAAGAAAGCCATTGTGAAAAGAAAGCCATAAGAAGTCTCGTTTGCTGTTTGTGAGAATCCATGTGGGGGACACAGCAAACATGTGAAAGAAGGGGCTCTGGTCAGATGAGACCAAAATTGAACTTTTTGGCCTAAAAGCAAAATGCTATGTGTGGCGGAAAACTAACAATGCACATCATCCTGAACACACCATCACCACCGTGAAACATGGTGTTGGCGGCATCATGCTTTTCTTCTGCAAGGACAGGAAAGCTGGTCAGAGTTGATGGGAAGATGGATGGAGCCAGATACAGGACAATCTTAGAAGAAAACCTGTTAGAGTCTGCAAAAGACTTGAGACTGGGGCTGAGGTTCAGCTTCCAGCAGGACAACGACCCTAAGCATACAGCCAGAGCTACAATGGAATGGTTTAGATCAAAGCATAGTCATGTGTTAGAATGGCCCGCCAAAGTCCAGACCTAGATCCAATTGAGAATCTGTGGCGAGACTTGAAAATTGCTGTTCACAGATGCTCTCCGTCCAATCTGATAGAGCTTGAGCTATTTTGCAAAGAAGAATGGGCAAAAACATCACTCACTAGATATGCAAAGCTGGTAGAGACATACCCAAAAAGACTTGCAGCTGTAATTGCAGCAAAAGGTGGTTCTACAAAGTATTTGAATACAAATGCACGCCACACTTTTCACATGTTTATTTGTAAAAAATTTTGAAAATCATTTATCATTTTCCTTCCACTTCACAATTACGTGCCACTTTGTGTTGGTCTATCACATAAAATCCCAATAAAATACATTTACGTTTTTGGTTGTAATATGACAAAATGTGGAAAATGTCAGGGGGTATGAATACTTTTTCAAGGCACTGTACTTGCCTCCTGAGAGACTGGTCAGTAACATCCACCATGTAAAATCTTTGTGTACTCAAGATGGAATGAATATTGGTTAAAACATAAAATCCTTTTTCTATAGCCACCTATGTATGCCAATGTAAAGTGCAATGGTAGAAGACATTTTCTTTAGTAGGCTGAGACAGTACCAGGCCACCATTTTAGGAGGAAATATTTTACTCTCCACGTATATTATTAAGTCACTTATCCTTCTGTACGGCAGAATTCCCACTGGAGTGTTGAAAAGGAAACCCAGGTATTGCATCATCTAAGAGGGATGCAACAGATTTTACGACTTTTTGACCACCCACTCAAAGCTGGCAACGGTTTGTAATATATATCTAAAGAAAAACTTGTGCTAAGCCAAAAAAATTTGGGGCTGCTGCACCAAAACGTGCCTGAATACAAGAGCTTTAAAACAAATATTATGCAAACTAGTGTGCAAATATTATGCAAACTGGTGTGCATACCACTTTAAGAAAAAAATCAATGATTCAAGCAAAATATGATATACATTAAAAACAAAAACATAACTGTAATTGAATTCATCCATGTGACCAAATGTATCCATGTAACCCAAAATCTATCCACGTGACAACCATAAAGCCCTAAATCAATATTAAAATTCCATTCGTTCACATGACCAAATTAATCTACATGACCCAAATTGGTCCATGTAACAAATGTGATATCTTAAAGTGAATCTATACCTATAATTGTGCATGCACATATAAAATATAAAGTAACAAAATTCATTGAGGTACATAACTCTCTTCCCTCATTTGCTATCAATCTCACTTGCTTGCTACAACTGGACAGGTGAGAAGTGGCCTTATAGCTGAATGGGCCTGGTCTTCAGTTGTTTTATTTACCTGGTGTCCATTTCTTCTGTAGGCACCATTACAACCCTAGGTTGCTGAATTATCATCAGGCTGTGTCACACAATGAAAGTGTAAGTAAACCCCCCTATCGTTTTCAGCCAAGGAAGCTGCCATCTTTGCCTCTGTTTATTCTAAAACTGCCATGATGCTGCACATGTGTTCAGTTATGACACCAGTCATCGGATGGTTTGACAGTTTGGTTGAGAGCACAACCAATGGGAGTGTTACATTTCACGTGCTGGAAATTAAACTGTTTTATGGATGGGTTTACTTCCGCTTGACCTCTATGAAAAGGATTTTTTGGCAGAAGATTTTGAAAATTTTATGCAATATCCTTTCTTGACGTTTGCTAAAATACGAAAAATCTTTCACCTTCTCTGCCCAGACTCCATAAAAGAGGGCTAACCCCAACTGGGAAAAATATAGAAAGACAAATTCTCAGAATGGACTTGTCTTGCATTTTACAAGTTTGCAAAGCCACCAGAAAGTCCCCCACAGGAAGGGGACTTTGAGTTTCTTTCCACTGGTTTCTAAAGACTTTTCCTCTGGTCTTGTAAAACTTTCCATTTCTACACAGAGATTTGAATTTGTAGGAACGAAAGGACTACTGGTGCTGCTTTTTCAACTGTGGTATAGGACTATATTTACCACCAGTGACCCTTTGTATGGCCTTTTCATATGTCTTTCCGATAAGGTTCTTACCATCAGATGAAACACACATAAGCTTTGCTTTGAACCAGAGTCTGCAGATCATTGACAAACCCATAATACAGGAGGAGAGTTGCATCAAATCTATAGTTGAGTTTGAGTCCAGTTCAATTTATCAAGCGCCGCCACAATAATTGCCCTTTCTACATTTGATTCCAGAGCCACTTTAATTTGGTAGTCCAGGCTCGTAACGCCCTGGCAATTAGGTTCAGAGCTACTGCCAGTCTGCAAGCAAAGCCTGCAGAGAAGTCCATTCTGCAGATTAACGTGGTGTGCTTGCCTTCGCAGGAAGGTGTCCACTTCTGGAGGGGGGGGGGGGATAGAGAGAGAATCCCACAACAAAGAATTTTGAAAACTTTTTGTCCATTATCTGCAATTGTTATTTTTTTAATTCTCTAATTTCTGCTATCAACAGGGAGATAGGAACTGGCTTTTTGAAATCTGATATAATATTAGTGAACTTTTTGTGGTGGAGTAATATCTTTCTTCCAAGCTATATAATCTTTTATAGCAGCTACGAATTGGAAGACAATCAAGAAATAGACTGCACCTTTTCTTCCTAAAGCTGTAATAGCTCATATTCTGGTGAACCGCAACTGTTGTAGCAATAGCATTGGAACAGACACTGGCTGGCATGTACTGTTGCAAACTTTCCTCCACTGCTTGGTGGAGGTAGGATCTGATATCTTGTGCTTTTGAAGCTTTGTCTTCCTTTGCACAAAATTGATATGTAACCTTACATGATAAAGCTGTCATTCCACATACCCAACATGCTCCTTACCCAGACTGGTGAGGGAACTGATAACGGAAGCAGGATAGGTATCCAGAGCATGAACTTCTGCATGATAAAAAGCATCCATAATGAAGAGAATCTCTTGACCAATCACAATGCCTAAATGGCATTCCACATACTCCAGATATCAACCAAAATATAGACCACTATACATAGCATAAAATGCCCACATCTTACTTTACACACAAAATGTGTTTTGTACTGACAACAGTCAAAAGATAGCATACATTAATTTGCAAGTGCAACAATGATTCTGTTGGGCTTCAAAAATATTTCACATCACACCAAACCCATGCAGTGTACCACAGTTTACTGCTTTAACTGCTGAACATTGATAAGATTATTTTTAAAATTTTTGTTTGCGCTATAATGCTCTACAATCTGTCCTGTCTATGTTTAGATGTTTTACAACTTCAGTTCTCCAAAGATTTCTTGCATGTTATCTCCATGAATCATTTAATACATTTCCCATGTAATATTTACGTTCTAAAATGATAATACCCATTCAGTTAGGCTGTTGACCTCTAAAATTATAACCTTTACTTGTTTCAGAGGGTATGGTAATTACATCTTTTTAAATGTCTTACTTTTGTTTTCTTCTTAATTCAGCTTTAGCGCCATTAGAAAACCCCAATTCCCATTCATTCGGCTGCAGTCGAGGGCTATTAAATTCTGGGTAAAGCAGTGGACTTTCTGAAGCAGTCCGACATCCCAGATAACAAGCAATTGTGCTGCAAGTTTGAAAATGACTTGGTAAGCTATTGCTAGACTTGCCAAGCTTCACAAGTTTGTTGCGCAATTGCAGCAATTCTGCATTGCATGACTCCAGATCCACTTTCTTTACAAACAGTCTGCTGCAAGTTTTGGTTCAGTTATGTTTTGCAATAGTCATCCTACCACAGGGGTCACAGAGGTGAAAATGTGCAACAAGTTAACAGACCTACAATTCAACATTTACACAAATTTGTGGCAAGTTATCCTTGCTATCTGGGATGCCCTCCTGCCTTAGTCTTGTTAATTTGCAGCACATTTTCACTGGCAAGTTGCACACTTGCAGAGCACTTGAAGCACATGTTCTAGTTGACATGTTTTGTAGCAAATTTGCATGGCAAGTCTCTAGCAAGATAGCAAAGTTGTAGTGGTGGGCCTACAGCAAGAGCTCTGCAAGTCACAGTGACCCCTGTAGTGGGATGACTATTGCACAACATAATTAAACCAGAACTGGCAGCAGACTTGCAGAATGTTTGCAAAGAAAGTTGCTCTGGAGTCATGCAATGCGATCTTGCTGCAATTGTGCAACAACCTTGTGAAGCCTGGCAAGTTTAGCAATAGCTTGGCAAGTCATTTCAATCTTGCAGCTCAATTGCTTGCTATTTGGGATAGCTCTGCAATCAGCACTGCTCATTTGTAATGTGTAGGTTTCATTCACCTAGGACATCAAGCAAGGAACCTGGGGCACATGGCTAGAGATGGCACGAATGGCAGGAAGTGGCTACTTGAATTAGTGGTGAAACATTTTCAACTTCAAGCATTTTATAAGCCCATGTGTCTCTTATATAAATGGAGTCAGAGATGCAGAGATGAAAAAAAACTTTTATTCCAAATGAGAAAATGTTAAAATACCAAAAATGAACAGGGTAAGCTCATCTTTACAATTAATGGAATTTGCTGTCCCTCCAAATGCCAAATGTATGCATAAGAAATCTTTTGCAACATGACCAAGAAATAAAAACTCACTAACATTATAAATATTGTACTTTTAAATCAGTGAAGCAATAGCATTCTCTTAAACTTTCTCTTTCATGTTCTCTGTTGCAATCAATTAGTTTGTGTTATCACATGTTTTCTCCTTATGCATATGGCTGCATAACATGAATGTCACAGAAAGAGGTAGCGCTTCAAATGTGCATGTATAATACTGTCAGTGTTTGAAGTACATATTTCTGAAATTTAAGTGACAGATGTGAAGAATGTCTTTGGGCTGGATATGCCAGACCTATATTTGCTCTCCTGAGCAATATTGTCTATATCAGTGTAAAATTAGAATTACTCAACCATGGAAAAGAAATAGTACAGATTTGAAATAATTTAAATATATATTCTAGAATTGCTTTCTCACCGCTGTTATATGAAGTGGGATCCAGCTTAATATGAATCTTTCTGAATTAACACCTAATATCAGATCTTTCTGAATTAACACCTAATATCAGATCAGCCAGTTTCATTTGACACGGTGTGACATGACTCAGAAATACAGGACTGCTGGAGTATAAGTATTGTATTTATTGGCGTATAACACGCACTTGTTCACTCTGAAAATCGGGTGCAAATAGCGTGGGCGTGTTATACGCCGATACTTCAATTTTAGCTGCCTCGGAGGGGACAGGGAGGGGGGCGGGACGAGCGCCGTCAGATTACATACAGTGAGAATCTCCTGTTTACTTGGCGGCCTCTGTAATAGGAAGTCCCGTCTCCTGGGCCTCCATTGGACCACTGTTCTGTCTATCATAGGAGATTCTCACTGTATGTAATCTGTCGGCGCTGGTCCCGCCCCCTCCCTGTCCCCTCTAGGCTGCAGATGAGAATCTATCAGGCTGCACTGATGGCAATGGTGAGGCTGCTGCATTGAAAGCAATGGTGAGGCTGCTGCATTGATGGCAATGGTGAGGCAGCTGCATTGATGGCAATGGGGAGGCTGCTGCATTGATGGCAATGGTGAGGCTGCATTCATGTGGACTGATAAGGCTGCATTGATGGCACTTGTGAGGCTGCAGATAGGCATTGATCAGGCTGCATTGATGGCAATGGTGAGGCTGCAGATGGGCACTGACCCTTATTTTGCTTCAAAGTTCCTTATTTAAAATTTAAGTTTTTTCCAGAAACTTCCCTCTTAAAATGAATGTGCGTGTTATACACCCGTGCATGTTATACACCAATATATATGGTATATAAGTTGACATGCGAAGGATAAAGGTGTTGTCACTCATGAACAGTGCAGTGCTCTATTTACCGAGTCTAACTGAGATCTGATCTTCTACAGATATTTATTGAGATCCATATGTGATTTAGAATTGTACTGGAATATGTATTTCATGTGCTCTCACTATAATGTAACTTATGCTGCAAGACACAGCTGTATCATTGTATAATAGAAATAAATCAATACTGCATCAGCACTAGATGGACTAGATGGTATAAACCAACCTGTGGCAATGGTAAGGTTGGTTTATACATGCATTCATGTATTCCATGATATACTCCTTGATCATTTTGGCTATTATACTATGGTTGACACCTGAACGGATTATCTAGGGGCGGAGTCAACTGGAGCCCTTGTGGGGTTATAAATGGGTGAGCACACATGACTGGGATTTTTCATTTCACCTCACATGGGACAGCTCATTCTGCTGCTGCAAGCCAGTGATCGTACACAGGTAGACATCTTTATCCTCCACATTGAGCACTTCTCTGTTCTTGGGCATGTTTTGTATGTTTTTTTATATTCACATTCTTTCACGTTTCTTTTTCCTTTCAGGGATTGCCTTTACTGATATCCCTTTTCACATATCTGCAGTATTGCACACATTTCTCTTTGGCCTTATCCGTCTTACCACCGCAACAGGTTGGTTTATACATGCCTTCATGCATTCTATCATATGCTCTGTTACTATTTTGCTAATTTAGCAATGTTTGATTATATACATATCACATTACATTTTAGCTGACACCTGAACGGATTATTTAGGATCTCCAAGGTCACTCATTTCTACCCATGCCATGTCTGCCTTCCCATTGTTCTTTGGTGTTTTGGCTGGCACCACTTCCTCAGCTCCCTTCCCAAGCATATATTGCTGCCATCCTTGGTGAACATAGCCACAGGCACCTAGGTTTTGCCGATTGGTGAGTATGGGGTCTTTCCTTTTTCTGTGAGGCCCATCTTACCATTTGTCCATCATTTATTCATGTGTTACATTACTTTTTGATTATTCATTTCCAGATATGTCCCACACGCATCCACCACTGAAGAGCGAGCCACATCTCGCGAAACGTGTTGGGTGTTATAGATGTCATGTATACTCATGTACTTTGAATGCAATCTTTAGCTATGTGCAATGTTGTATCAGGTTTGCCTTTGTATGTTACTTTTTTATATGTAACTATTTCTGTACTAAATACTTTACTGTATTTACATTTGTCAATTTTATCAGCCAATTGTGCACACCTCATTCAAAGTCCCAAGGGCGACATGCATGTTTCTATTGTATTATTAGGGATGGAGGTGTGTTACTGGTGACACCAGACTTTTCTTTTATTCAATACGAGTTAAGTGTCCAGAGAAAAGAAATGTGGTACAGCAAAATGAGAAACAGTCCACAGAGCCACAGGCAGGCATTGCAAGGGGGAAACAGATCCTAAGAGTGGTAGTATGGCACAGCAATGGTTAAGGGTCCAGGGAGATAGTAGGGTACAGCAGAGGAGGGCAGGGGGGTCAGGAACTCACACATAGGATTTCAGGGGCCACGGCCCTTGATGAAGTTGTCTGGGAGGCTTGTCCTGATGGATTTGTTGAGGCAGTGTCCCGGGAGCCTGTGCTGGATCCAGGGGAGAGAGAGAAGCAAGGGGTGTAGGCAGCAGACAATGGAAGGCCTAAGGGTCACCCCTAGAGGCCAACCTCAGTCTGGGGTCCTCGCAGGCCCAGGGAACACACTGGGCAGGCAGCTGAGAGGGCAGGCAGGATAATCCTTAGAGAGCTCTGGGAAAACAGCAGAGAGGACAGGCAGGGCAAATCGTTGGAGGAATCTGGCCATTCAGCAGAGACGGCAGACAGGACAATCTTGGAAAGACAGAACGAAAAGCACCTCTAAGTGTAGCATTTATTAAACATGGCAAGGATAGCAAAATAAACTAACAGGAGGGAGATGTGATATTGGCTCATCTGTTGGTGAAAAAGTCCAGATGAGGAAAGTTCAGCGCGCTGCTCTAGGGAAGCCGAGACAGCGGTGTCACAAGGAAGGAATCCGGTAGGGTCCATGTGGTTACCGTGTATGATTATGTGGATCGCAGCGTTGGAGATGGTGCATGACGTCACTGGGAGGTTAGGAAAGCTTGGAAACACAACGTGTTTCAGAGCATGCACAACACCCACACTGGTAATGCACGCTCCTTTGTCAAGTGTAATTAGAGTAGAGAGTGGCCGCATATAAATAGGATAGAGTCAATTGTCAATCTGAGTGGGTGGGGATAGTGCATATCTATGCTGGTAATACACTGTTTTTACAAACCACTAAATATAGATGACAGTATGAAAAAATCAAATAAACAATTTAATAGATAAGAGAACGATCAAATGTGGGTATTAGAGAAAATATTAGGGAAAATATTGTGTGTGTATTTGCATATTCCCCAACGGTTTTTTATATAAATACATATATACTAGTAGGGATAATTCCCGGGTATAAAACCAATAATGGTACTCAGATGTAAAGAAGTACTAGTAGAAGTGTATCTATATTTTAGGATGGTATGAGCATTCTTTACATCTGAGTACCATTATTGGTTTTATACCCAAGAATTATCCCTACTAGTATATATGTATGTATATGTAAAACCGTTGGGGAATATGCAAATATACACACAATATTTTCAATTTTCCCTAATATCTCAGATTCTAGCCATCTATACTTTTTGGCGTTTTAAATGCTTTCTATCATATTATGTAATAATTTTATATTTTATAATTTGTCCCCTCCATGTAACTAGTCCTTTGATGGTATTATAATCTCTGATATGTTGCTCATACCATTTTACTTGTTTAATGCTTTTAACTAATCTTTTCCCGTGTTTTCTACTAGCTGTTAACGTTTTATGTCAGCCATATACAAGTATGGATTTTAACTATATGTGTATGCAATTTACATTATTAGCGTCACGTGTATCTCATTTGAACCCCCCTCTTAATTCACCCCTCCTACATTCGATCGTTCTCTTATATATTCAATTTTTTATTAGATTTTTTTCATACTGTCATCTATATTTAGTGGTTGTTATAACAGTGTATTACCAGCATAGATATTTGTTATCCCCACTCACTCACTCAGATTGACAATTGACTCTACCTTATTTATATGCGGCCACTCTCTACTCTAATCACACTTGATAAAGGAGCGTGCTTGCCCAGTGCGGGTATTGCACATGATCTGTAACGCGTTGTGTTTCCAAGCCTTCCTAATCTAAGCCTTCCTATTTAAACCTGCTTTTATAAAGCCTTTTTAGGGGTTCACCCTGAGCGCATGTTATATATGTTTATTAGGACAATCTTGGAGGGTTCTGGGCACACAGCAGAGAGGACAGGCAAGGCATTCCTTGGAGGGCTCTGAGCACACAGCAGAGAGGACAAACAGGGCAAACCTTGGAGGGCTCTGGGCAAACAGCAGAGAGGACAGGTAGGGCAATCCTTGGAGGGCTCTGAACACACAACAGAGAGCACAGGCAGGGCAATCCTTGGAGGGCTCTGAGCATACAGCAGAGAGGACAGGCAGGGCAATCCTTGGAGGGCTCGGAGCATACAGCAGAGAGGACAGGCAGGGCAATCCTTGGAGGGCTCTGAGCATACAGCAGAGAGGACAGGCAGGGCAATCCTTGGAGGGCTCTGAGCATACAGCAGAGAGGACAGGCAGGGCAATCCATGGAGGGCTACGAGCATACAGCAGAGAGGACAGGCAGGGCAATCCTTGGAGGGCTCCGAGCATACAGCAGAGAGGACAGGCAGGGCAATCCTTGGAGGAATCTGGGCACACAGCAGAGAGGACAGGCAGGGTAATCCTTGGAGGGCTCCGGGCACACAGCAGAGAGGACAGGCAGGGCAATCCTTGGAGGAATCTGGGCACACAGCAGAGAGAACAGGCAAGGCAATCCTTGGAGGGCTCTGGGCATACAGCAGAGAGGACAGGCAGGGCAATCCTTGGAGGGCTCCGAGCATACAGCAGAGAGGACAGGCAGGGCAATCCTTGGAAGAATCTGGGCACACAGCAGAGAGGACAGGCAGGGCAATCCTTGGAGGAATCTGGGCACACAGCAGAGAAGACAGGCAGGGCAATCCTTGGAGGGCTCCGGGCACACAGCAGAGAGGACAGGCAGGGCAATCCTTGGAGGGCTCTGGGCACACAGCAGAGAGGACAGGCAGGGCAATCCTTGGAGGAATCTGGGCACACAGCAGAGAGAACAGGCAAGGCAATCCTTGGAGGGCTCTGGGCATACACAGCAGAGAGGACAGGCAGGGCAATCCTTGAAGGGCTCTGGGCACACAGCAGAGAGGACAGACAGGGCAATCCTTGGAGGGCTCTGGGCACACAGCAGAGAGGACAGGCAGGGCAATCCTTGGAGGGCTCTGGGCACACAGCAGAGAGCGTGAAGAGAAAAAACTGCGCTTGGTGCTAAATTAAATAAAACAACTAAACTTCTCAAAATTTAACTATGCATAAATAGTAGTGATAATCCATTAACTGCTGCACTCAGAGGCATAAAAATACAAACGCAGTGTATACATATATCAAATGCTGTTGCGCTGTGTAAAAATCTCAGTGAATCCAAATAGAGTCTCAATAAATACAAATACAGAAACAAAAGTCAGAACACCTCCATGTGAAAATGTGAATAAATTACACAAAAACAAAGCATCCAGAGAAAATCAAAACAATGTAGTATCCATCCTTCATGAAAATTGATACAATATTGTGTAGTCTGTGAACCCTCTACCTTTGCACACAGCCTCTTACCAAAGCATGAGACCCCAGATTATAGAAGGTCTATCAAAGCATGAAGCTGCGTAGATAATGGAGAATGGTAATGGATCCTTAATCACAGGATTGCTTGCAGCACCTCCAATAAGCCTGTAATCCCCCTTTCACATTCCACAGTTACATCTGGCAAGAGAATAAACAAGCCTCCAATAGTGAAGTACCGCTAGTGTTTATTTTAGAATTACTAATACAATCTACTCACAGAACATACTTATGAATAGCACTCCCCAGATACTGGGATTTCCAGTGTCTAAAAAGCAACACAGACAAAACAGATCTACGTGTCCCAGCCATCCCAGTGTCCAGAAAGAAGCACACCGTCCATACTGAACTGGAAAATTCAGCCAAGACCTTAGCATCAAATGGCCAGGGCGTTTGGCCTTATTCAGGTACAGTATACAATGCTGTCCGCACTACCTGCTGAGATCAACCTCATCTCCTATCCCCTGCAGGGCCCAGGAGCTCATAGACCAATTATGCAGATAGGCTGACTGCTTTACACATTGTTGATGCTAAAGCATACTATGATTTAAGTCCAAGAAGCTGCATGACATCACCCGGGCTTATCTCTATTATTTATTGTATATCTGACAGGTTTTCTCTGTTCAGACAAGAAAGGCACATGGAGCAGCTATACCCACCCCTCCCCTCTGCTGCTCCTTCACAGAAGCATTTGTATTTTGTGAATGTGTTTACATAATACAAAGGCTTCTGTGATTGGTAAGATGGAGGGGAGAGAAGCTACAGTGACTCTCCTGTTCAAGAGGCAGACCAAAAGATCAGCATTGCTCTTCTGGAACTACAGCGATAGTTGTCTTCCAGGAATACTATAAAGATGTCAGATATAAATACTAGAGTTAAGCCCAGGAGGTGTCATGCACCTCGCTGGACTTAATTCACAGTGTGGGTTTATTTTTTACAAAGGAGCTAAATTCTTTAAAGTGGATGTAAACCCAATGTCATCCTTTCTAAACTACTGTCATAGGGGTTATAAGGCCTCCTGCATGTATCTTTACCTGTCAAATGTCTCCCCTCTCTCTGTTATGAGACCCGAAAAACTGCATATTCTGTGGGTGGGTCTGTTGTCTGGAGCTCGGTGGGTGGAGTCGTGAAGTCAGTAGACTCCCCGCCCACCTCTACACTCCCCTTGTCAATATGCATTTTCTCCTGTGTATTTCTAACATTGAACTTCTGCTGAACTTCTGCTATAATCTCTAACATCCAGTGAAAAGACAGGAAAGTAACCACATGACTTCAGCATGCCAAATCATGGTGAGGTGTGGAACAGCCAATCCTTGCAGAGCTGCTGAAGAAAGGAGTGGGGGAGGGAATTAAAAAATACTGCATGTCTCTTAGGCTAATGCACGAGATGTAAATCACCTGTCACTCACAGCAAGGGGGAGTATTTGACAAAGTTTTTCTCAGTTTCTCAAGAATTGTCTCACTGAACAATAAAAGGGGGTTACTCAGAGATGGATTAACTCTGTGTGGCAAGACTGGGCTCAAATGATAGGAAATCTTATACTCTACAGTATGATATAATTTTTTTTTTTCGGGTTTACATCCACTTTAAGATATATGAGGAATGCCGTTTAAGGAGCAGAAACAGAAAGCTCAGCTAATGCTAGCAGTCACCAAGAAAACAGACTGGAAAAGTGGGGAAATATCCCCAACGATGAGGCAATAAAAAGCTTGAGCAATTTCTATACAAAAGCTTAAAAATTAAGTTTAAGTCTGGCTTCAAACTTCTACATTGTGGTAATGCGTGTTTTTGTAACACATGATAATGTGGATAATCCATTTTGACAAGAAACACACCTGCATTGCAGCATGCTACAACCCATTGTGATGCAGTACAGTGGGGGGTTTCTGTGTAGTATGTTCCAATGTGACCATTCATTTTGAATGGGCTGCCTCAATGCAACACACGTTAACAAGCAACATAATGCACCACACAGGTGGAGAACCGGTACGGCTTCACAAGCGGAATACCAAAATATGGGGGGGGTCATTGCTGAATTGGTTAATAAAGATACAAGTCCTGAGGCTGTCACCCTGATCCTGGCTTTACTACTATAACTAGTAGGTCAATGACCTGAAAAATATTTGTCCTCTCCTCCTTCCTTTCTCTGTTGGGGTCCCCCAAGGTTCTGTTCTTGGACCTCGACTATTTGCAATCTACACCTCCTCCCTGGGTCAGCTGATAGCCTCCCATGGCTTCCAAAACCACCTCTACGCTGACGACACCCAAATCTCTTTCTCTACCCTTCAGCTCAATCCCTCTGTCTCCTCACTTATCACTAATTTACTATCAGATATATCAGTCTGGATGTCACACCACTTCCTCAAACTCAACCTATCCAAAACCAAACTTATAATTTTTCCTCCCCAATATGCCCCTTCCCCTGATCTCTCTGTCAAAATCGATGGCACAACTATAAACCCATCCCCGTATGCCAAAGTTCTAGGTGTAGTCCTGGACTCTGAACTCTCCTATAAGCGCCATGTCCAATAACTTTCGAAATCTTGCTGACTCAACTTCTGCAACATCTCCAAAATACACCCCTTTCTAACCAATGACACAAAAAAGCTCTTAATCCACTCCCTGGTCATCTCTTGTCTTGACTACTGCAACTCCGTCTCATTGGCTTACCTCTACATAGTCTTTCACCTCTTCAATCCATCATGAATGCTCCTGCCAGACTCATCCACCTTACCAATCGCTCTGTCTCTGCTACCCCTCTCTGTCAATCCCTCCACTGGCTTCCGCGCACACCCAACAAATTAAATTTAAATACTAACTACTTACAAAGCCATCCACAATTTAGCCCCCAGCTACATCACTAGCCTAGTCTCTAAATACCAACCTACTTGTTCTCTTCGTTCCTCTCAAGGCCTTCTGCTCTCTAGCTCCCTCGTCACCTCCTCCCATGCTCACCTCAAGGACTTTTCCAAAGCCTCTCCAATCCTATGGAATGCCTTACCCCAATCTGTCTTCTTATCTCCTACTCTATTAGCTTTTAGATGATCTCTGAAAACCCTTCTTTTCAGAGAAGACTACCCTACCCACACCTAACAACTGTATTTTCATTTTCTCCGTCAGCTCACCCCCCACAGTTATTACCTTTTGTTCCAATTGACCCTCCCTTCTAGACTGTAAGCTCTAACAAGCAGGGCCCTCTGATCCCTCCTGTATTGATTTTTATTGTAAGTGTACTGTCTGCCCTCATGTTGTAAAGTGCTTCGCAAACTTTTGACGCTATATAAATCCTGTATATTAATAATAATAGTAGGTCAATGACCTGAAAAATATTTGCAACTAAAATGTGGAATTCCCACTGCAAATGCTTGTTCTTTGTCAGTGATTCACTAGAAATATTGCTGCTTCCAGGAAGCATGCCTCTAAAAAAAAAAAGTCCGCAAAGGCAGCACCTATAGTTCTACACTCTCAGATTCACTTACTATTGGTTAACTAATTTTTTCACACTTCTCTGGGCAGGGAATAGTGTGCAAAATTAGCTAATCAATACCTAGTGTTATCAATAGGATATTTTCTTTCAGTGGTCATACTGCATTTTTTTTAACTTCCTTCTTTTTATTGAAAAAACTTCATTAATAAAATGCCATTATCCATCCAGTCATTATATTTACACCATTTATACACAAGGCCAAAACACCAGTAAGCATTAATATACTAATTTTTCCCCCTTTTTTCTTCCCTTTCCCCCCTTCCCCCCATTTCTCACCTCGCTACACCCCCTCCCTCCTCATCTCCCCACACCCCTCCTCCTCCCACACACACCCACCATCCATCCCTCCCACTACCACTAACATCCTACCCAACTTCCATTCTAGCATCATCTAAAATCATCCATAACTTCCATATTTTTTTACATTTCTTGTAGTTGCTCCTCTTCTTATAAATATATTTCTCTCTACTAATCACCTCCCTTACTTCTTTCACCCATTCAGCTACCGTCGGGGGATTTTTGTCTGCCATTTTCGTGCAATAAGTTTTTTACCTTGAAACAAACACCTAATTATTGCAGTCTGTGTATCCCTTAATATCCCTTTTTCCTCCATCAAGCCCATTAGACAAGTCCTGACCTCCATGCCAAGCGATGTTCCAAACACAGAGTTTATTTTATCCACAATGTCCCTCCAGTACCTGTACAGCTTGGGGCATCGCCAGAACATGTGTACCAGATCCCCTCTCCCTTCCCGCATCTTTGGCACATCGCATCAGGCTTCTTTCCAAACCTAAACAACTTCAGTGGTGTATAATATGTCCTGTATATCAAATACAGATGAGAGACAGTCTGTGAAGGAGAGAGGGAGATCCTGGGCCCCAATGCCAGAACATACTCCCATTGACTATCCAACAATGGCCCAACATCTCCCTCCCATTTAATCCCATTTTTATTTTCCACCATTCCCTCCTGACCCGTCACATTCAGACTCCCATACAAATCAGAAATTAGTCCTTTTGTAGAGTTAGCATTAACCAGCTTCCTCAAGGAGATCATTTCACACCACACTGGTTCCTTTCCACTAAATTGTGCTTCTAGGGCATGCCTAATTTGCAGGTACCTGTAGAATGATCGATTAGGAATCGCATACTCTTCCACTAACTCCTGGAATTACTTTAATCTCCCAGCCTTATATAGCTGCGCCAAACAATGAATACCCTGTCGATGTCATTCTTCTATTATCCCCATTATTTTAAGTTAATTTAGGTTATTATTATCCCATAATGGGGAAAACTCAGCCAGTATAGCCCAGTATTTTCTTGACATACACCCAACTTTTGACCATCATCTGAGTGGTAGGACACTTGGTACCAAAGGAGTCTGCCTCCATCGCCTCTACTATCGTATCATGGCTAGTAACATTCAGCCATACATTACACCCTGCTTCCTTGTCCCTTGGCCTATTACTGCCTCCCACATGTTGCATTTGGGACGCTAGGAAATAGCATCTTGGATCCAGCACTCCCATACCTCCCATCTCTCCCGGACGCCGCAGCGCCTGCAAGCTGATCCTTGCCACTCCGTTTTTCCAAATTAACTCACTGAACACACTGTCCACCCTGTATCCTCGATAATCTCGAGCCAAAAGGGATTTACTTTCCAGTCACCTCTACTATAACACTTCCCCACCTTTATAACAATTACCACTACATTCATTGCTTCCCCATTTCCCAGCACAAGGTCGATTCTAGATAAGGTGGCATATGTCCTAGAGTGGCACAAATACTGTCTCACCCCAGGATGCCTCCTCCTCCATATATCCACAAACCCTATCTCCTCGCAATATTGTAAGAGTGGACCCTTGGGAGCCCCATTGCTAATAATTTTCAGTGGGAACCTATCTATGCAATTGTTCATAGTCATATTAAAATCTCCAACCACTATAACCGGCACCCCTGGGAGATCTGCCATAAATCTAGTTAAGTCATCCAATATTTCCATAGTAAATGGAGGAGGGATGTAAACGTTAGCTAGTACACATATTCTGTTTTCAATTGTACATAAGAGAAAAATATACCATCCATTTTCGTCCACCTTGCTCTGGCTGCAGGAGAAAACTAAACCCGAGCTTATCAGTGTACACACACCTCTTGAATAAGAAGAATAGGTGGAGTGATACTGCACCTGATAGTTCCTATGTTCCAGGACCCTGATTGTATCCTTCACCAGGTGTGTCTCTTGCAGACAAAGTATTTTGACTCTCCCTTTATCAGCCATAGAAAAAATTGCCTGTCTTTTGGAGCTATCTTTTACCCCCCGCACATTCCATGAGCATATTTTAACTTGTTTTATTAAATCTGGAGATTTGTTTCTACCACCTGTAGAACTCATCATTCTTCAGTCCCTGTTCCCTTTCACCTCTCAGGATATCCTCTAACCTAATCCACATTCTCTTGTGACAAAAATATACTGACCTTTCCCCTTTAAATCTAAATATTACTCCTATCTGAACAAACACAAAATCTCCCATATCAAACTATTCCACTTCTCTTTCCTCCTTGTGCACCTACACACCCACGCATTCACTCCAACCTCCTCCCCACACCCTTACCCCCCCCACCCCCCCAGCTCTCCCCCCCCCCACCCATCCATTTATTCATTACCCCTTTGCCCAATTTTGGGCCCAACCTAATGGCTTCTATTGTGACCATCATAACCCCCTAAAGTGAAGATTCCGTGCTACCTGAACCTAGTAGGAGGGGAACTATCCCCAACATAATCAATGTGAATATAAATATATAAATATAATTCCCCCCCTCCACCCCCCTATTTGCATATATATATATATATCCCGTCATAAGTCCTGGAGAGGAATAGAGACACAAAAAAAAAAAAAGTCCCGGGCCTTAGAATGAAAGAGTCACTTGTAGACTACTGATCTCTCCAAGTTTTTTCCCCCCGCTGTAATCTTCCTTCGTTCTTCTCTAACCAGGCTGATACTTCTGTAGGGGTGGTAAAAAACCTGACTTCCCACAGAGCTGATATACGTAGACGTGTGGGATAAAGTAGTGCATAATTAATTCTAAACTGTTGAAGCTTCCGTTTACACTCTGCAAATTTAGCTCTTTGTCTCTGTAGCTCGGGGGAAAAGTCTGGATATATTGAAATCCTTACACCATTATGCTGTATATTCTTCATCTCTCTCTCTTTCTGAAGGATAGTAACTTTATCTCTGAAACACAAGAGTTTAAAAATAAGGGGTCTTGGATGTCCCCCTGAAGACGGGGTCCTGGAGGCGACTCTGTGTGCACGCTCAATCGAAAAAAAGCTTGAAAACGAATCTTTACCAAATTCCTCCTTTAGCCAGCCTTCCATAAATTCTATAGGATTATTTCCTTCCCATCCCTCGGGGAGACCCAGTACCCTTAAATTCTCTCTACGTAACCCATGTTCCATACTGTCCATTTTCTGCATACATGAATTTAGTTGGTCCCTCATAAGTGATACTTCTTGTCCTAATGGGTACACATCATCCTCCAACTGACTGAGTCTTCCCTCAAGGACAGTTGTCCGGGTACAAACCACTTGTACTTCATGTTTTAAAGCAAGTAATTAATCTCTAATGCCTTTGAGCTGGTCAGATAAATCAGTTATTGATGACTTACAATTGTTGACTGCCAGGAGAATATCTTTCAAAGATGGCTCCTTCTCAGCTGCTGGTACTGGCACACAACTTCTTACCTCTGACTCTATATTTGAGCCAGGTTCCCCCTCCAGGACCCCACTTGCTACTATATCTGACGATGTGGCTATCATGGCCCCCATTACAGAGGCTTGACTTCTCCTCCCAGGGTGGCCCACCTGGTGCTGCGCTCCCCCTGCATGACCGCTCTTCTTGGGTGTCTGATTTGGTGTATGTGCAAAGCGCTCTGATTTAGTAGCCACTTGATTTGATTTCTCCTTAGGGCCACGCTGTGCGGGGACACCTGTTCCATCCTGCACTGCCGCCTCCTCCATCCCCTTCTTCCTAGTCATATTGGCACAATCACCTCCGGCATTGATGGATCACACATGTGTCCCTAGCGGCCGCTCTATCCCGGGTCTATGCGCCTCCCTCTCTCACTGGGATAGATGCTGCTGTTACCCAACCCGGGAGAGCTTCAAGAGAATGTGCAAAGTTCTTCAGGTGAGTATGCAGACTATTCTCCGCTCTGGCGTTGGGACTGACACTCCATACAGCAGCACTGTTTTCCCTGCAAATGTCTCTAGCGGCCGCTCTATCCCGGGTGTGCGCGCCTCCCTCTCTCACTGGGATAGACGCTGCTGGTGCCTTACCCGAGAGAGCTTCAGAAGAGTGTGTGGGCTGTTCACTGCTCAAGCACTGGGACCCACTCTCCACACAGCGGCACTATGTTCCAGGCGGTCCGGGCATTTCAGCATCTCCCTCTCCACGCTACACGGCCGCGACCTCTCACCTCAGCATCTGGTCACCGGTCATACTGCATTTAACTGAAATCCAGTTCCTGCACTATTCTCTTGATATAATTTTTCTTTCTTTTGCACATTTTTTAGAATAACTCTTTAGGTGTCAGTTTTCTGTTTATAATGCCTCAGTGCTTCATTGACTATTACATGTTTGTAAAAGAATGAATTTTAAATTAAATTAAATAAAGTTTGAAAAGTAAGAAGATTGATTGCTTGCTAATGAGAACCGACTGCTGTCTGTAGTATTTCTATGACTTGGTGTTACTATAGACAGTAGTGGCGGATGGTGCTCAAATTTTTGTTGGGGGGGGCATAAACAAAGTGAAAAATACTGAAACCCCCCCCATAAATTGCAGCCTCACTGTGCCCATCAAATGCAGCCATTGTGCCCATCAAATGCAGCCACTGCGCCCATCAAAGGCAGCCACTGTGCCCATCATACGCAGCCACTGTGCCCATCATACGCAGCCACTGTGCCCATCATATGCAGCCACTTGTGCCCATCATATGCAGCCACTTGTGCCCATCACATGCAGCTATTTTGCCCATCAAACGCAGCCACTTGTGCCCATCATATGCAGCCACCTGTGCCCATCATATGCAACCACTGTGCTCACCGACCCCCCCAGTCGCAGCTCTGGCAGCCACTTGTGCCCATCAAATGCAGCCACTTGTGACCATTATATGCAGCCACTTGTGCCCATCAAATGCAGCCACTTGTGCCCATCATATGCAGCCACTGTGCCCATCAAACGCAGCCACTTGTGCCCATCATATGCAGCCCCTTGTACCCATCAAATGCAGCCACTTGTGCCTATCAAATGCAGCCACTTGTGCCCATTAAACGCAGCCACTTGTGACCATCATATGCAGCCACTTGTGCCCATCATATGCAGCCACTTGTGCCCATCAAATCCAGCCACTTTAGCCCATCAAATGCAGCCACTTGTGACCATCATATGCAGCCACTTGTGCCCATCATATGCAACCATTGTGCCCATCAAATGCCGCCACTTGTGCCCATCAAATGCAGCCACTTGTGCCTATCATATGCAGCCACTTGTGCCCATCATATGCAGCCATTGTGCCCATCAAATGCAGCCACCTGTGCCCATCATATGCAACCACTGTGCTCACCGACCCCCCCAGTCGCAGCTCTGGCAGCACCCACCCCCCTCTGCTCTGACAGAGGGGACTTACCGCAGCAGCTCCTCCAGCGTGTCTCCTCTGCTCCTCTTCCTAAGCACCAGGCATCCAATAGGGTGGCTTGGCGCTTTTGCCAATCAGGAAACAGGTAGGCCTCCATGCCTCCTGATTTACGGGGAGGAAGTTTAGTGTGAAAATAGTGAAAATTAATTTGCTATCATCACACAATTGGGTGGGATCAGGGCGCACTCTCTGGGCCCCGAGCCCACCCTATTTTGAAGCCTATTAGAGCCTCTGGCTCTAATCAGGTGCTTCAAAAAGTACCACCTCCTCCCACCCCCGCCATAGGAATCCATGCGTCCGGCGTCCTGAAAGGGATCGGGCGCATGGATAGAGGGGTGGTCCCAAAAGGTCCCAAAATCCTTCATCTTCAAGCTCTGTGTTAATGCTATGTAGTGCTACCCCTAAGGAGCCGCTAGTTAAGATGGGTCCTTCGTTGCTGGCCTGGACCTTCTCAAGGACTCCAGCCCTTCTGATATATCAGGCTGAATGCACAAACACACAGTTTTGCTGAGGAATCACAGACAGTGACACTAGTAGCCAGCTATAATGCTATTTCAAAAAAACAAAACAAACTTAAAGTGATACTAAAGGCATTTTTTTTAAAATAACAAACATGTTATACTTACCTGCTCTGTGCAGTGTTTTTTGCACAGAGCAGCCCAGATCCTCCTTTTCTGGGGTCCCTCGCTGGCCCCTCCCTCCTCCCGAGTGTCCCCAGAGCAAACAACTTGCAATAGTGGCACCCAAGAAGGCTTACTCCCGAGCCACTACTCTGCTTGTCTATTCACACACAAAGCCGTGACTCGGCCCCGCCTCCTCTCTCTTCAGGAATTCACAGCGTTTTTGTATTTTTTCCAACTCCAAACACATATTTAACAACTTCCCGCCCATCCTGCGGAGGCTCTTTACCACGTGATCAGCCGTGTCCAATCACGGCTGATCGCGCTGTCAATAGGAAGAGCCGTTGATCGGCTCTTCCTCACTCGCGTCTGACAGACGCAAGTAGAAGAGAGCCGATCAGCGGCTCTCCTGGCAGGGAGGTTCTGGGCTGATTGTTTATCAGCGCAGCCCCCCCTCAGATCACCCCACTGGACTACCAGGGATGCCACTAGGACCACCAGGGAAGGGGCAACGTGGATGGCCAGGTATGTACCCCATGGCCATTCACATGTGCCCAATCTGTGCCAATCAGTGCCCACAAATGGGCACTGATTGGCACTATTATGTCCATGATCTGCCCAGCAATGCCCAGATCTGCCCAGCAATGCTTTATCAGTGCCACCTGTCATTGCCCATCTGTGCCAACTGTCATTGCCCATCGGTGCCACCTGTCAGTGCCCATCTGTGCCCATCAGTGCCAACCTATCAGTGCCCATCAGTGCCACACATCAGTGCCACACATGAGTACCCATCAGTGCCACCCATATATACCAATCAATGCCACCTACGAGTGCCCATCAGTGCCGCCTATGTGTGCCCATCGGTGCCACCTATGAGTGCCCATCAGTGCTGCATACCAGTGCCACCTATCAGTGCCCATCAGTGCCACCTATCAGTGCCCATCAGTGCCGCCTATCAGTGCCCAGCATCAGTGCCCGTTAGTGACACCTCATCAGTGCCACCTCATTGGTGCCACCTCATCGGTGCCCATCAGTGCCGCCGTATCAGTGCCCATCAGTGCAGCCATATCAGTGCCCATTATTGAAGGAGAAAGCGTACTTATTTACAAAAAAATTTAACAGAAACAAAGAAAAACTTGTTTTTTTTTCGAAATTTTCGGTCTTTTTTTATTTGTTGCGCAAAAAATAAAAACCGCAGAGGTGATCAAATACCACCAAAAGAAAGCTGTATTTGTGGGAACAAAATGATAAAAAATTTGTTTGGGTACAGTGTGGCATGACCACGCAATTGTCATTCAAATTGCAACAGCGCTGAAAGGTGATAATTGGGCTGGGCGGGAAGGTGTCTAAGTGCCTGGTATTGAAGTGGTTAAAAAGCGCCAGTAACTGTAGTTATGTAAAAAATTAAATGTATTTCAATGCAACTGGTATAGATAGCATTTTGACCTGATATCTCCCTCTTGTAATCCCCTGTACAGCAGTACTCAAATTGGGAGAATTCTTAGATGTGGTGACTACGTTCTTTTTCTTTTTTTAGACTTTTTTTGATCCAGCCAGTAAGTCTGTAATTTTACAACTTTCTTGAACAGACCAAGCTGTCCAGCAAAAATGGCATTTAGAGGGTTGATGTGTACTATTTAGCAGTGACAGGGGTGCTTAATGGTCTGCTTTTATTCAATTACGTAAAAACCTTCATCAAAAAGGTAAAACAAAACTGTTGCTACAACGGTTCAAGAAGTACAGTTCAACTTTAATTTGTGAGTCAAGTCTACTTTAGCCATCGAATCACATTGACCGCAGCTTTGAAATCATGCAACTTCATCTGAAATCGCACAATTTCAAACCTGCACCTCAGTGCAACTTCGGTTGCGACTTGGAAGACATCTGTGCAGCTTCATGCGCAGATGTCTATGCAAGTCGGACCTGGAATGGCCAAAAGTAGATCAGGAACTACTTTTTCAAATCGGTGCAGCACCGCAGAGTTGGCGTTGACTGATTTCAACAGAGCGATTGCGACCAAATTGACCTGTCAATGACAAGTCACTCCAATGTGAACAGGGGCTTAATCTGATAGTGCTAACACTGCCCTCTTGCCAGACTGTTCAAAGGTGTCTCTGTTGATCCTCCAGTGGAATGGAGAAAATGTGTTAGTGATTGGATCACCAGGTGAAAAAAAAGAAAAAAAAAACTAAAAAGAAAACAAATGCAGCCACCACATTGGAAAGCTGCAATATATTACATTTTTGTATTTGGGTTTAATGCCGCCTTAACTACCACATCTCTTATTTCTTTAACAGGCATCACAGGGACAAGAAATTAAGGGTCGATCTTCCCAATGGGGTCGCAGACAGAAATAAAAAGCCTAACAGAATGTTTAAACCTTGCCCTGTCTATCCAAAACTTTAAAAAAAAACATTTTTTGCTGAAGTTGGGCTTTAAATAGTATTATAAAGATAACCCATAGGCAAATAATGTATTACACGGACAAGATCTAAATTCTTTATGCTTGTAGAAATCCAGACACTGAATATGGTTCTCATAGCCCTCGTGTTATTTACACAGATCACAAGACCACGAAGGGCACAAGGGATAAAGGCTGGATTAGTTCCTAGATTTATAGCTCAAACGTTAATTCTGTTCATTTACCCAAAAGCCAATCACATTATAAAAATACAATTTTCCAATGTTCTTATTTTATTCATTTTCAGTTGTGTTACATTTTCATACCTTGTCAAATAAAATATATTGCACAGAGATGAACTGTCAAAAAGAGAGCCCAGCAAAATGTGGTCATTCATTAGCAAAAGAACCAGCCAAGTAATAATTATTTGTATGCCATCCAACGTGTATGCTAGTTTTTTGACAGCTCAGCCTTCTATACTTGCTCAGGTCACATTTTTCAACTCATGGTAACATTAAATAGTTGCTCTAACCACAAAATGTCACATAAGAAAAAAACATTTTGATTGAGAGTTGTACTTTATTTCTTCAGCTCTCTATTTATTACTGGATAGACTTTCAATGTTTTCTATGAGAAGACCCTAAGACCATAATAGAGGTAAAGGATCCTTTCATGTAGATACAAAGATCAGTTTGAAGTATTTTTCAGTGGTCAATTTTTAATATAATTTTTATATTTTATATATTAATTATGTTCATTACTTAAACAAGTACTTTTTTAAAATGTATAGTTTTCAACTGTGTTTAATCAGAAAAGTGTGAAAAATGACATATAAACATTTCATATCTACCACTTGCCGCAGGTAGTGATCTCCAACAGGGCAGCCGTTATAAATCATGGAGCCCTGTACAGCCTATCTGACAGGCCTCCCGGCCCCCCCTCCCCCCACCACCACCACCATTATTACCAAATGAACTGAACAATAATCGGCGCAACCTTCCTTTCACCAACTCAATAAATAGATTGAATCCAACAATAATTCCCGCTTACACACAAAAGTGTTTTCACTCCACTCTTTAGTAACAATACATTCAATAAATAATGCAGTGCAACTAGAATCTAAATAAAGCACACGTATAAAATGATTCCTCAGTGTCCATGAATAACGTTGAGCAGTGATCAATAAAAAACTGTCCTTGTGTCTCAAAATAAATGTATCACAACAGTAAAATTATCCAAAAAATATATATAAAAAAAAGAACATGAATTATTCGTTAATTTCTTAATCTTCCACCTTTGTGAAAAAAACAAACTTTTCCAGACGGTGCTCATATAATCCACCACCTGTGTGTAGATTGGCTGCTCACCTTACGCTCAGACCCCTGTTTCACCAGCGGGTCATAGCAAGCGGTTCCCTAATGGGAATAAAACCATGTATTTTACTCTCCTCCTTCAGCTCCTCATCCCACAGACATAGGTAGGCGAATATCGGTACATATCGGTACATAATAAATAGTAAATAAAATGGGATATCTAGTGCTCTCAATATAAAACATTTATTCCAAAGAAATATAAAAGATATTGCACTCACATAGCTGACACTCAACTGTGCTCAGAAAATAGACAAGTTTTGCAATCCCAAATGGCTTCAATATCTGTCAGAGCGGCCGTGGGATACCATCGAAGGGTCTGGCTCCCCTCATTATTATTAGTGGACACAAACATCACCCCTCTGCCCCTAGAATAACTTGCCCCTATCCACAGCTTCTAGCTCACCCCTCTGCACCTAGATCACCCCCCATCCACGGCTCTCACACCTCTACACCTAGAATACCCCCCATCCACAGCTCTCACACCTCTACACCTAGAATACCCCCCCCATCCACAGCTCTCACACCTCTACACCTAGAATACCGCCACATCCACAGCTCTCTCACCCCTCTACACATAGAATACACCTCCATCCACAGCTCTCACCCCTCTGCACCTAGAATACCCCCCATCCACAGTTTTAACCCCTCTACACCTAGAATATACCCCCATCCATAGCTCTCACCCCTCTGCACCTAGAATACCCCCCCCCCATGCACAGCTCTCACCCCTCTGCACCTAGAATACCCTTCATCCACAGCTCTCAGCCCTGTACACCTAGAATACCCACACATCCACAGCTCTCAGCCCTGTACACCTAGAATACCCCCCTATCCACAATTCTAACCCCTCTACACCTAGAATATGCCCCCATCCACATCTCCCACCCCTCTGCACCTAGAATTCCATCCATCTACAGTTCTCTCCCCTCTGCACCTGGAATATCCCCCCATTTACAGCTCTCACTCCTCTGCACCTAGAAAACCACCCATCCACAGTTCTAACCCCTCTACACCTAGAATATACCCCCATCCATAGCTCTCACCCCTCTGCACCTAGAATACCCCCCCCCCCCCATCCACAGCTCTCACCCCTCTGCACCTAGAATACCCCTCATCCACAGCTCTCAGCCCTGTACACCTAGAATACCCACACATCCACAGCTCTCAGCCCTGTACACCTAGAATACCCCCCTATCCACAATTCTAACCCCTCTACACCTAGAATATGCCCCCATCCACATCTCCCACCCCTCTGCACCTAGAATTCCACTCATCTACACTTCTCTCCCCTCTCCACCTGGAATATCCCCCCAATTACAGCTCTCACTCCTCTGCACCTAGAAAACCACCCATCCACAGTTCTAACCCCTCTACACCTAGAATACCCCCCATCCACATCTCTCATCCCTCTCCACCTAGAATATCACCGATCAACAGTTCTCACCCTCTCCACCTAGAATACCACCTATAAACAATTCTCACCCCTCTGCACCTAGAATATCCCCTATTTACAGTTCTCATCCCTCTGCACCTAGAATAACCCCCCCCCCATCCAGAGCTCTCACCCCTCTGTGCCTAGCAGCCTCCTTGCTTCCTATCCATAGTATTCCCTCCTACACCCAGCACTCTGCATTCATTTTCTCACCATCGGTGCTGCATTTTCCAAAACCCCTCTCAGGGCCCCCTTGTTCTCCTTACAGAGGCTGACATGACTCTACTAAGAAACTGGCAGCGTAGGCTTTTTTTTTTTCAAACACACAGTAGCACACTCACTGCATTGCTTCCCTTTAACAGCGGCAGTGTACAATGGACCATGCCCGGCAAGTGGTATCGGCACACAGGGCTCATGCCAGGGTGGTACACACACAGGTGGAATCAGATGTCATCAGAACAGGGAGGGGGATCGGTGCAGTGGGGTAAATACAGAACAATGCCCTGTTTGTGTCTCTTCCTGCAGCAGCTAAAAGCCGGTGGGAGAGAGAGAAACCAGCTTTCGGCTGCTGCAGGGAGAAACACAGGGCAGCGTTATATAATTTCCCCACTGCTCTGATCCCCCTGCTGTCCTGGCTCCCTACAGGAGGCCCAGTGGTACTGCCCATATCGGTGGCTCTGACCTCCAACCTAGAGTACCAGCTTTCTGCAAGACCAAGAGACATTATATGACATACACTGGCTGGTAATTACTTAGAAGAGGGACATGCACCTTCCGAGCAGTGATAGAACCCTCCAGTTTTGGCAGTCATAACTAAAAGACATATAGGCTATTCTGTGCTATCACTTTTAAACTGATTGTCATGGATGCACACTATACTAAATGTTTATTTGTATTTGTTGTTTTTTTTTAATTAAATGAGAACTAAAGTCAAATTTTTTTTTTCATTTAGCGTAAAGGAGGGTTATAACACCTGTCAGGATTTTTTTTAGCCATATGTATCCAAATGAGGAGTTTTCCCTTCACTTCCTGTCCAATAGCCAAACAGAAAGTGAATGGAAATCCCTCCAAAGTGAGCAAATTCCTGGTTGACACCAAGGTCACCAGAACTAGTGTGCCCATCAAAAGATTTCCCCTCTATTACTGTTATGAGAACAACCCAAAATTTTGCATTTTCATTCACTTTTACTTTCGGTTATAAAGGTAAACAGAAAGAACAGAGAAGGCGAATCTCACTAATGGGGGCAGCAATAACATTCTAAAAGGTGTTCTAATTCCTCTCCACTCTATCCAAAAAAAAACCAACTTTTTAGTGCCTTTAGGTATACTTTAAATTTGTTATTAATAATTTACTGAATCATATTGCATTTTATGTCAACATTGTACAATAATGCACAGTAATAATTAAAAACAAATGTGTTTATCACCCTGTCTTTATTAAAAAAAAAATAAAGTGAAAAGAAGAGTGAATACAGGATAAAGAAAAACAAGTTTGATTTAAACTATTGCTGACATATGGTTGAAATAACTAACTGAATTGTGTTTTCAGGAATCTTCTAAAGTGCAGTGGAGAACTCTTCTGGGGCTCCCACTGCCCTTCATCTCTAAAGTTCATATTGTATGTAGACAGCTCATGTAAGTTGCAGTGGTCACAGATGTGGGAAGGATGGGGTCAAGGACAAATTACAGAGGAATGAAATCAAAGAGGTAGGCATATGACCTAGAGTATGGAACATATCAAGGAACCAAACATGATATCTATATACAGAAACCCTTTTCTAGAACACCTGGAATAGCTCAGATTTTATTCCCATAACCGAAATTGCGTACAACCGCACTGTCTACTGGTGAATGAAATGGAAAAATAAATAAATGCATTTTATTCTCCACGATTACATTATTCTGAGTATTCTGAATACTTTTGTAAAACATTGCTGTGAACTGGAAAGTACATATAGTATTTTCTAAAAATGTTGAGATATACGAAAAATAAAAGCATCAAGGAGTTAAAATATAATTCATACATTTTTTGTCCATAAAATATGTAATAAATATGTTACAGAATCACATGAACAGTGAATTAAGCTACATTTTTTTTAACTTAATACCACTATATAGCCCATTGTCTGATTTTAAACTAATTTCAAAGCTCAATACATTTCTTAAAAAATTTGTTAATACTAGAATCCAAAGAAAAGTCTGGTTTTGGTATTTTCCATTTGTAGTCTCAAGGAGCATGGTGATAGGAGAGAGCAGAGGCTTGGTAAGGGACAAGACCTGTTGATGTTACTAAACTGCTGCAGAGAGAAATCAAGTCTACTGGTCCTGCCATACAGCGCTATGGTGTGACACAGGGCTTTTTTAAATCTCAGGACAGGATAGACAGAAATGTAAATCCTTTTGCAGGTGAAACAACTCCTTTATATGCTTTTAATCTGTAGATTTAGCGTTTTTTCATGAGTTTAGGTTTAAATCATATAAAAATCATCCAGGCATTTTTACAGCAAGGTGCCATGGGTCTGTCTACTTATCTAGGCAAAAAGTATGGTACTATTGTATAAAAAGGTACAATATTACCATTGCACATGAACAAACTCTAAAAAATGCATGGTTACGGTTACCAATTTTCTTTCTGGTCACATATACTTTTTCAGATGAGAACAGCAGCAACTCTGCATGACCTAAGGAAGCCTTTCCTTTACCAATGCTTACTGTTCAGCTTAAAAACATCTCACCAATGTATAATGAGTGAATAAAAACTCTAATCTTGTCTAACCTTAGAGACCCAGTTATCCCCTCACTGGGCATCACCAGTTTACTTATACTAAGGCCGGCCATACATGGAACAAAAATTCCCTTCATTCCTCTACCAACACAGACCGTATTGATGCAAAAATCCCTCCTGCCAGGCCATTGTCTGCTCCTGTCATGGGTGGGCGGGGGAGGCCATCCCCGCTGGGTGAAGAAAGTGATTACCGCTAGCGTTTATAGCACCTGCTGGTGATAATCCCAAGAGAATCTGACAGGCTGGTTGTATTGCTTCATCAACTTGGTACAATAAGCCTGCTCATTAACGGTTCGAATCTTGGCCAGTTCCTGCTGAACCAGTCAAGATTGACACCATGCATGGCTTGCCTTACACGGGTTGCAGGAAAGAATTAAAGAATTTCACCTAATTCCCTCATCAACGCAGACAGTGTTGATGCGGGAATCCCCTCCTGCCAGGCCATTGTATAATACTGGCGGGGGGGAGGGGGGCGTGATCAGGGGAAGCCACCCCCACCGGGAGAAGACAGTTATTGGCGCTAGCGGCTATATCAGCCACTAGTAATAATTGCAAGAGAATCCTGCAGGCTGGTTGTACCCAAGCTGATCGCTCATTTAGCCTGCCCATTACAGGTTCGAATCTCGGCCAGTTCCTGCTGAACCAGATGAGATTTGAACCGTGTATGGCCGACCTTACTCACACAGCACAGATAAGGTGAAGCCAGACTGTCAATCACAACCCAAATGTGGGCGACACCCCTATCCTTCTTGTGACAGATACTGATACTCTATATACTGTATGTTGTGGACAGTGGGGTGGTTAAAAATGGAGATGAGAATTTAGCTGTTAACTTTTGCAAAAATGTGAAATCTGCATATCAATGACAGTTCTGTTTAGTCTTTTCATGTTTTGCATTTCTGTGAGTCCAGAAGAACTGGAGAGATGAGAATACATACAGTTGTGAATGGAGAAATAAGCAGTGCATCGGAAACAACTAATGGAACAGACTATAAAGATAGCATGCTCGGGGAAAGGGAGCGTTAGCTTTAACTTTTTATAACGTCCGATACATACAGTATGCATCTTGCAGTAAAATATAAGCATTTTAGAAGACACAAAAAAGCTTTGTGACCTAATGTAATGAAAAGTCCTTGAGGTTTTACACTCATGTAGTCTTTTTCATTTAATTTCATTTAATTTTGAAGCACAGTAATCTCCTTTATTGGATAATGCTCATTATCCAAATGTTAGGTGCTGATAGGGATGAGCCAAACACCCCCCGGTTCGGTTCACACCAGAACCTGCGAACGGACCGAAAATTTGCACGAACATTAGAACCCCATTGACGTCTATGGGACTCAAACTTTCAAAATCAAAAGTGCTCATTTTAAAGGCTAATTTGTATGGTATTGTCCTAAAAAGGGTTTGGGGACCCGGGTCCTGCCCTAAGGGACATGTATTAAAGCAAAAAAAATTGTTAAAAACGGCTGTTTTTTCGGGAACAGTGATTTTAATGATGCTTAAAGTAAAAAAAAAAAAAAAAGTGAAATATTCCTTTAAATATCGTACCTGGGGGGTGTCTATAGTATGCCTGTAAAGTGGCGCGTGTTTCCCATGCTTAGAACAGTCCCTGCACAAAATGTAATTTTTAAAGGAAAAAAGTCATTTAAAACTGCTTGTGGCTTTAATGTAATGTCGGGTCCTGGCAATATGGATGAAAATCAGTGAGACAAACGGCATGGATACCCCCTTTGGGTCTTGTATGGATATTAAGGGGAACCCCGTGCCCAAATTAAAAAAGGAAAGGTGTGGGGCCCCCAGGCCCTATATACTCTGAACAGCAGTATACAGGCGGTGCAAACAAGACAGGGACTGTAGGTTTGTTGTTAAGTAGAATCTGTTTGTAATTTTGAACTGGTACATTTTTAACATGTTTAGCTCCAGCCAAAAAATCTATTTTAAGCTTTTTGGAAAACCTAGGGAAGGGTTATCACCCCCGTGACATTTGTTTTGCTGTCTGTGCTCCTCTTCAGAAGATTTCACCTCACTTTTTCCCAATGACAAATGTTTTTGGAAAATTTGTTTTTTTTTGTGATTGGTGATAAAGCATCAGTGGAAAGGAGAAAAGTTTTTCCCATATTAACTCCTAGAGGAGAGAATTTCCCTTCCTAGGGGTAGATTTAATCTCACTTCCTGTTGTCTCTTCCGTTTGCAAGTAGGAGACGTTTGTAAGTTGGATGTTTGAAAGTAGGGGCCTGCCCTATATAGTCAGCAGAAATTTGGGCCTTAGGTGTTGTTGTGGCCACAACACTGTAAGCCCTCACAGGGCCCTGCTGTGAAATATTAGATCAAGAATTGTAATTACATTCCCCTGTTGAACAGGGGCAGAAAAATTGGGCCTTTGGTGGTGGTGGTGGTGGTGGTGCTGGTGCCACAACACTGTAAGTCCTCACAGTTACTCTTGGTGGGTGCAGAAACGGGCCCTGCTGTGAAATATTAGATCAAGAATTCTAATTACATGTCCCTGTTGAACAGGGGCTGAAAAATTGGTCCTTAGGCACTGGTGCTGGTGCAGCTTTAGCTGAACACTGTGCAGAGGTCGCACTACACTAACTTGTAGCATTAGCTGAACACTGTGCAGAGGACGCACTACACCAACGTTAAAATAATGTAGCTGCCTGCGGTAGTGATACGATCAGGAAAACACCACCAACCTTCTACAGGTAGCTTTAGCTGAACACTGTGCAGAGGTCGCACTACACTAACATGTAAATAATGTAGCTGCCTGCGGTAGTGATAGGATCAGGATAACACCACCAACCTTCTATAGGTAGCTTTAGCTGAACACTGTGCAGAGGTCGCACTAGACTAATGTGTAAATAATGTAGCTGCCTGCGGTAGTGATAGGATCAGGAAAACACCGCCAACCTTCTACAGGTAGCTTTAGCTGAACACTGTGCAGAGGTCGCACTAGACTAATGTGTAAATAATGTAGCTGCCTGCAGTAGTGATAGGATCAGGAAAACACCACCAACCTTCTACAGGTAGCTTTAGCTGAACACTGTGCAGAGGTTGCACTACACTAACGTGTAAATAATGTAGCTGCCAGCGGTAGTGATAGGATCAGGAAAACACCACCAACCTTCTACAGGTAGCTTTAGCTGAACACTGTGTAGAGGTCGCACTACCACTGCCACAACACTGCAACCCCTCACAGATACTCTAGTTGGAGCGCAAGAACGAGCCCTGCTGCAAAGAATTGCATCAAAAATTGTAATTACTGTATTTATTGGTGTATAACACTCACTTTTTCACCATGAAAATCGGGTGCAAATAGCGTGTGCGTGTTATACGCCAATACTTCAATTTCAGCTGCCTCTGAGGCAACGGTGGGGGGGGGACGAGTGCCGTCAGATTACATACAGTGAGAATCTCCTGTTTACTTGGCGGCCTCTGTAATAGGAAGTCAATAGATTGCAATGGCGAGGCTGCTGCATTTATGGCAATGGTGAGGCTGCTGCATTGATGGCAATGGTGAGGCTGCTGCATTGATGGCAATGGTGAGGCTGCTACATTGATGTGGACTAATAAGGCTGCATTGATGGCACTTGTGAGGCTGCAGGTGGGCATTAATCAGGCTGCATTGATGGCAATGGTGAGGCTGCAGATGGGCACTGACCCTTATTTTGCTTCAAAGTTCCTTATTTAAAATTTAAGTTTTTTCCTGAAACTTCCCTCTTAAAATGAATGTGCGTGTTATACGCCTGTGCGTGTTATATGCCGATAAATACGGTACACGCCCCTGTTAAACAGGAGCTGAAAAATTGGGCCTTAGACATTGGTGCGGGTTCCACAACACTGCAATCCCTCACAGATACTCTAGTTGGAGTGCAGGAACTAGCCCTGCTGCAAAGAATTGCATCAAAAATTGTAATTACACGCCCCTGTTAAACAGGGGTTGAAAAATTGGGCCTTAGGCACTGGTGCTGGTGTCACAACACTGCAACCCCTCACAGATATTCTAGTTGGAGCGCAGGAACTAGCCCTGCTACAAAGAATTGCATCAAAAATTGTAATTACATGCCCCTGTTAAACAGGGGCTGAAAAATTGGGCCTTAGGCACTGGTGGCGGGACTGGCAGCGCCCAGAACCAAAAATGTTCTTACAAGCTATCATCATGATCATTGAGGAGGGAGAGGATAATTACTCAGTATAACAGGATAGTCACTCAGCATCAGCATAGGCAGTCTTTGAAGGGATCTGACATTTCAAAAAAACGTATTCGGTTACATCAGCATCAGGTGCTTAGTAGCTGGTGGTGATCCAAGACTGATTCATTTTTATGAAGGTCAGTCGATCGACCTAGTCGGTGGACAGACGCACCCTGTGATCGATTACAAAGCCTCCAGTAGCACTGAATGTTCGTTCCGAAAGAATAGATGCAGGACAGGCCAGTAGCTCAATTGCATACTGTGCAAGCTCTGGCCAGTGATCCATCCTCAAGACCCAGTTACCCAGAGGATTTTCGGTGGGAAAGGTGTCCAAGTCAGATCTTGCCCCTAGGTTTTCCTGCACCATGTAAAACAGATGCTGGTTGCTGGAACCGATCATACCTTGGGGCTGCGGACTAAAAAATTGTCTGAACGCATCGGTCAGATGGCCACCTTCTCCACCGCTCCTTCTTTGACTCACCGAAGCCTCAGCAACACGTTGTCCAGAAACAGGAGTTTGTAACCTCCCAGTCTCTGGGAACGCATTGCACAGACCTTTCTGCAAGGCCTCCCGAAGATGTTTCATCCTCTGTTCCCTCTGCGAAGGCAAGATAAGGTCTGCAACCTTACCCTTGTAACGTGGATCAAGGAGGGTTGCCAGCCAGTATTGTTCCTTCTCCTTGATACCACGAATACAAAGATCCTTCCTCAGGCTTTGCAGGATCAGGGAGGCCATGCAGCATAGGTTTGCTGAGGCATTCAGTCCGGAGTCCTCTGGGTCACTAAGCTCGACATGATCCGCAGCCACCTCCTCCCAGCCACGTACAAGTCCATGGGTTTCTTGGGACTGTAAATGATCCCTTAAAGACTGCTGCTGATGCTGAGTGCCAGGCTCCACCTCCATACTGACACAATCCTCCTCCTCCTCTTCCTGTGTGACCAGACACGCAGGAACACTGTCTGGATAAAGGGGGCCTTGAGAGCTAAGGAAATTCTCCTCTTCCTGCCTCTGTTCTACCTCAAGTGCCCTGTCCATTATTCCACGCAGCGTGTGCTTCAACAGGTGGACAAGGGGGACAGTGTCACTGATGCATGCACTGTCACTGATCACCATCCTCGTGGCCTCCTCAAATGGTGACAGGACAGTGCATGCATTCCTGATCATGGCCCACTGCCGTGGGGAAAGAAAAACCAAGCTCCCCTGACCCTGTCCTGGTGCCATAGTTGCACAGGTACTCATTGATGGCCCTCTGCTGCGTGTGCAGCCACTGCAGCATGGTCAACGTTGAGTTCCACCTGGTGGGCATGTCACAGATTAGGCGGTTCTTGGGCAGGTTTAATTCCTCTTGGAGGTCTGCCAGCTGAGCACTGGCATTATATGACTGGCGGAAATGCACACAGACTTTCCTGGCCTGCCTCAGGACATCCTGTAAGCCTGGGTACCTGCCCAAGAACCGCTGCATCACAAAGTTAAGGAAGTGAGCCAAACAGGGCACATGGGTCATTTGTACCTGTCGGAGGGCGGAGAGGAGGTTGGTGCCTTTGTCGCAAACCACCATTCCTGCCTTAAGTTGGCATGGTGTCAACCACCTCTGAACCTGCCCCTGCAGAGCTGACAGAACCTCTGCCCCAGTGTGGCTCCTGTCCCCCAAGCACACCAGCTCAAGCACCGCATGGCATCTTTTGGCCTGCATACTTGAGTAGCCCCTTGAACGCCTACAGAGCACCTCTGGTTCCGAGGACAAAGCACAGGAAGAGGCCATGGAGGAAGAAGAAGAGGAGGGGTTGGAGGAGAGAGGTGTGTCAGAATCATTAGTAGTGGCATTTTGGAGGCGTGGTGGCGGAACAACCTCCAACACTACTGCACCTTGTCCTACATCCTTCCCAGCTGCCAGCAGTGTCACCCAATGCGCCGTGAAACTTAGGTAACATCTCTGTCCATGCCTGCTGGACCATGAGTCAGCGGTACTATGCACCTTACCGCTGTCCGCCCTGTCCAGCGAGGCATGGACATTGCCTTTCACATACCGGTAGAGAGCCGGAATCCCCTTCCGTGAGAAAAAGTGGCGTTTGGGTACCTGCCACTGAGGAACCGCACATTCCACAAACTCACGGAAGGGAGCAGAGTCTACCAACTGAAAAGGTAGCAGTTGAAGTGCTAGCAATTTTGCCAAGCTAGCATTCAACCGCTGGGCATGTGGATGGCTGGGAGCGAACTTCTTTCTGCAGTGCAGCAGCTGGGGAAGGGAAATTTGCCTGGTACAATCTGACGTCAGTGTACCGAAAGCAGATTGCCCACAAGTACTTGGCTGTGACACACCTAATTCTACACCTTCATTCCTCTCAGTGCAGGTCTCAGAGAGGACTGAAGGTATAGTGGGGTTGGAGATCTCAGCTGATGAGGAGCAAGGAGAGGTCCTCTTTGTTCTTTGGTGTGGGTCTTTTAGATACGCTTGCCAACGAACTGCATGGCAGGTCAACATATGTCTGGTCAAGCATGTGGTGCCCAAGCGGGAGATGTTCTGGCCACGCGAGATACGCTTGAGACATATGTTGCAAATAGCAGCAGTGCGATCTGATGCACTCGTCTCAAAAAAGGCCCACACCAAAGAACTTTTGGAATAACGCGCAGAGACAGCAGCACCCTGCACATGCGGAGCTTTGCGGTGTGATGCAGTCAGTGTGCTGCCCTTAGGCTGGCCCCTGGGAGGCTTCCTGCCTCGTTGGTGATGTGCCTCCTCTTCCTCCTCTCTCCTATCAGGCACCCACGTTGAGTCAGTGACCTTATCATCTGCTCCCTCCTCATCACTGAAGCAAACCTGGCAGTATGCTGCAGCAGGGGGAGCATGACTGCCAGATTGCTGTCCTTCTTGGGCACCCCCTATGTCCGTGCTCACGTTACTGCCTTCATCTAGCCCAGTATCATCATTAGAGCCTTCTAAACGCTGGGCATCCTCCTGGAGCATGTACCCAACACTGTGGTCAAACAGTTCGAGGGACTCCTCAGGAGGACATGGTGGGGCTGAGGAAGGAGTCACTGATGCCATTGAGCCGAGGCCGCGTTGGCAGCTGCTTTGCCAGACAAAGTACCCTGAGCATGGGTGAGAGAGGATGAGGAGGATGAGGACGGCTTGGTCATCCACTCGACCAAGTCTTCCGCATGTTGCGGCTCAACACGGCCAGCTGCCGAAAAAAAGGCCAAGCGTGTCCCACGGCCACGTGCTGATGAGGATGCACCGTCTCCACGACCAGCACTGCTGCCTCTAGACACAGAGCTTGCTTGCCCTCTTTTATTGGCTTGTGACTGTCTGCCTCTCCTTGTTGGCCTTCCAGACATACTAATGGCCTGCAGTAAGATGTAGCTGCACTAAGCTGGGATATATATATATATATATATATATATATATATATATATATATATATACTGATACTGCAGCTAGCAAAATCAACTGCCTGCCTGTAGTATGAGAACACCACCAATCTTCTACAGGTAGCTTTAGCTGAACACTGTGCAGAGGTCGCAGTACACTAACTTGTAGCATTAGCTGAACACTGTGCAGAGGACGCACTACACCAACGTTAAAATAATGTAGCTGCCTGCGGTAGTGATACGATCAGGAAAACACCACCAACCTTCTACAGGTAGCTTTAGCTGAACACTGTGCAGAGGTCGCACTACACTAACGTGTAAATAATGTAGCTGCCTGCGGTAGTGATAGGATCAGGAAAACACCGCCAACCTTCTACAGGTAGCTTTAGCTGAACACTGTGCAGAGGTCGCACTACACTAACGTGTAAATAATGTAGCTGCCTGCGGTAGTGATAGGATCAGGAAAACACCACCAACCTTCTACAGGTAGCTTTAGCTGAACACTGTGCAGAGGTCACACTACACTAACTTGTAGCTTTAGCTGAACACTGTGAGGAGGACGCACTACACTAACTTGTAGCTTTAGCTGAACACTGTGCAGAGGTCGCACTACACTAACTTGTAGCTTTAGCTGAACACTGTTCAGAGGATGCACTACACTAACTTGTAGCTTTAGCTGAACACTGTTCAGAGGACGCACTACACTAACTTGTAGCTTTAGCTGAACACTGTGCAGAGGTCGCACTACACTAACTTGTAGCTTTAGCTAAACTCTGTTCAGAGGACGCACTACACTAACTTGTAGCTTTAGCTGAACACTGTGCAGAGGTCGCACTACACTAACTTGTAGCTTTAGCTGAACACTGTGAGGAGGACACACTACACTAACTTGTAACTTAGCTGAAAACTGTGCACTACACTAACTTATAGCTTTAGCTGAACACTGTGAGGAGGACGCACTACAATAACTTGTAGCTTTAGCTGAACACCGTGAGGAGGACGCACTACACTAACTTGTAGCTTTAGCTGAACACTGTGCACTACACTTACTTGTAGCTTTAGCTGAACACTGTGCAGAGGTCGCACTACACTAACTTGTAGCTTTAGCTGAACACTGTGAGGAGGACGCACTACACTAACTTGTAGCTTTAGCTGAACACTGTGAGGAGGACGCACTACACTAACTTGTAGCTTTAGCTGAACACTGTGCACTACACTAACTTGTAGCTTTAGCTGAACACTGTTCAGAGGATGCACTACACTAACTTGTAGCTTTAGCTGAATACTGTGCAGAGGTCGCACTACACTAACTTGTAGCTCTAGCTGAACACTGTTCAGATGACGCACTACACTATCTTGTAGCTTTAGCTGAACACTGTTCAGAGGACGCACTACACTAACTGTAAATAGTCTAGCTGCCTGACTGTGGTACTAATAGGATCAGAAGAACACCAGCAATTTTCTTCAGGTAGCTGTAAATACTGTAACAACACAAGCCTGCCTGTCAGTAGGAAGATAATAACAGGAACGGATCTAGCTAAACTGAATACAGTGTATATATATATATATATATATATATATATATATATATATATATATATGTATGTATACAGTGTATATATATATATATATATATATATATATATATATATATATATACAACACCTGGGATGCATATATATACACAATACACTGTAAGTGCAGCTAACTGACTGACTGTCCTGCCTAATCTATCTAACGTAAATCAAACGACACTGTTTCTCTGTCTCTGTCTCTCAACGCCGGAACACACTACACAGGGCCGCCGTGCAGGCGGCCTTATATAGTGTGGGGAGTGTACTAAACCCCCTGAGCCATAATTGGCCAAAGCCACCCTGGCTTTGGCCAATTACAGCTCTCACCTACAGACGGCGCTGTGATTGGCCAAGCATGCGGGTCATAGTGCATGCTTGGCCAATCATCAGCCAGCAATGCACTGCGATGCCGCAGTGAATTATGGGCCATGACGCGCCACACGAATTTGGTGCGAACGACCTTGGTGGAATCTAGCACGCACAGTTACCAGCGGCTAATGCAAAGCTCACGATCACTGCTTGCAAACTGGAGCTTTCTTAGCAGGTGACCGCCCTGACAGCCAATTTTCAAGTAAGCGTTTGTTGAATTGTCAAATATAACTATTATTTGTATTACTTTTACATTGCTGGTAATAAAAAATGAAAATAAATGCTGTGATCATAGATCTCCCTTTAAAATATGTGTGAAATCAACAAAAAAAAACTTGGTACAATCAGCCTACCCATTAACGGTTCAAATCTCGGGCAGGCCCTGCTGAACCAGCCAAGATAGGAACCATGTATAGCCAGCCTTACACGGGTTGCAGGAACTGACCTGGAAGTGAGAGTGGGTACCTGTCAAAACTGGGTACCCGCTCCCCACCAAAAGGTGCCAAATGTGGTAGCAGAGGGGGGAGGAGGCAGACAAGCAGAACTTCCCCTGTTGTTTGCAGGTTTTAAGCTGTAGTATTTAATAAAAATAGCATATGTTTAATGCACTTTTATGTATTACTATTGTAATCAGTCTGTAAATTTCATAATTTTAGACTTTTTATAATACATTTTTCAACAAATAGTTTGCAAAACAACTTATAATTACAACTGATGCCAACATACTTGTGTTAAATAACAGTGTTACATACTAATTATAATATAGCAATGCCATATTTGGCTTTGCGTTGTAGAACCTGTGACAGTTCAGTCAATCAAACTAATTTATTTATCACACCAGATGACATATATTCTTTTCAAACTTGTTTAGAAGACACAACTGTTCAGTAACTAGGCACCATTTTTTGTATGCTAAGAGGAAATAAAATGAAGAACATGACTACTGTCATGTACACAAAACACAATGAATTGTGCATACAGTTAGGCAACAATAAATATTAATTGCATCCTGGAGGAAAGACAATAAAATTTATAAGCAGAAGCAAATGCACATGATATCCTGTTCAGGCAGTTCAAATATTTGCACAAAATTTCAGTATAAACACTTCTAGACCATGCAGATATTTAGTTGACATCTTTTGTCTATATTCTTGCTAAATGAAGGCAGAAACTACAGCTATTGCATACAGTTTCTATACTGTATAGTGACTTGTAAATGTTAATGATTAAATTATTGCTACATTATAGATAAACTTATAATAAGAAATAACATTTCACCTTTTTTAGTAGTAACACTGAAGACTTCCCTCCTTCCAAACAGTCAAATACTGTTATAACAAATTGGAGTTCATGAACTTAGAAAAAGCATACTCAAGAGGGAATTTATAACATCTGCTATACTCTCCCTTTACTTGGGGGGGGGGGGGTGTGCTTAAAGCGTTTATTACCCCAACACTTTATATTCCTGATATGTGCCTGCTGTACCATGTATTTGTATGAGAAAGCATACTGCTTTCTGTATTGTTTCCTTGATGTCTAATCCCCGGAGTTCCTGCTAGTCCCCTTGCTTTCCTATTAAAAAATGATCACACTAAACAGGAGAGCACACCGTGGTTAGTTCTCTAGCTTTGCTGGGAACTCAGTGTACGCTCCTCCAATGATCAGACTTATCCTAACACACCCCTGCTGCACAGCCATTCACTGGGAAGTTCAGTGTGCTGCTGCTTCTCCTCCCCCCAGCTCTTATGCAGCTGAGAACAGAGGGAATGTGATCATTTATAAAAAAAAAAGGGGGGAAAAGTATTTATAATGTTTTTTTTTTTTTTTTATAGCTATATAAAAATGTTTAATCTTTTCAGATTAAATGTTCAGATGTCAGGCAGAAGGGGGCTAACAGGGGCCACCCATGGCTCAAAGTTTGGCTAATTTGTCAGGGGCAGGTCAATATTCGCCCTTTGTATGGCCAGCTTATCAATTATTTTTTTCAGTTAATAACTGATG
Source organism: Lithobates clamitans (assembly GCA_037952925.1). Lineage (NCBI taxonomy): Eukaryota > Metazoa > Chordata > Amphibia > Anura > Ranidae > Lithobates > Lithobates clamitans. The sequence goes on along the minus strand of JBBGZY010000889.1, from coordinate 1,925,586 downwards.
AATATGGATATTTCTTACTAAAGGTGTTTTTTTTTTTTAGTTTCATGTGCATTGTTTTTATATTCAGTGGAAAATACTATAATTAGTTTATTAGTTTCCTTTAACATGTGTAATTTATTCTGCAGGATGGAAAATAATCTGCAGAACTCGGTTATGCTATGTTGTTTGCAAGCCATCTCTACTCTTTGCAAAAGAGATCTGAAGCAGGTTTCAAATATTCAAATTTCCTAGAAAACCTCCTTTAATGTTAGAGGTGAATTAACTTTTAAAAACCAAATTAGTCCTTGATTTGTAAGTCGAGGAAATCAAAGGTAAATAGGAATTCATGAAGTCTGGCTAATAAAACTTTGCGTTTATTATTCGCTAAAACTTCACAGTCATAGAGGTGCGAACCTTGAAATGTTTGATCCTTCCTTAAAACAAGTAGCGCAGTTTATCCTCATTAGTTCATTAATTTAGCATACAGTATTGTTAATGGCTGCTTTCTGGCATTATTTAGGGGTTTTAAATTCAATTTGAACTCCATCACCAGCTGATTGCCATCATTGTTAGACCAGCAGTTGCTGCAATAAGCATGACTATGGGGTTCTGCAATACTAAAAGTCTAATTAGCACTGATTTATTCACATTGTATACGTACAAACAGAACTGGTGGGGAAAGCAAAGGTTATCCTTATAGGGGCAGAACCCCTAGAAGCAGTGGTAGAGCAGTGAGAAGAAGACAGAAATATTGACAATCAGAATTTGCATTGTAGAAATCAGATCAATACAAGATTGCTTGATTGGGTGGTATGTTAACTGTACTTTTTAGTTTGCTGTACAGTTTTTACTAAAAAGGCTGACAAAACGTATACACACACACATATAAAAGAAGTGTAGATTGATTCTGTAATTTTGATACCGACTGCACAGTTGTAGTAGCAATCCAATAAGTGCTTCAAAATATCTGACTGTCTATATAGTCCTTTATACTACATTTCGGGTTGTGAAGGGTTTCTAGTAAGAATATCTCCAATCATCCAAAGGCGGCTTTAAAGCAATAAAACTGTAATCGTTGCTCTTGTTTCACTGGTTGGAAGATCACTGCCCTGGAACAAGCATATGCATGCCAGATAGCTACAATCTGCCCACTCTATGAATGGAGGATGGGTGGATGAATAAAAGGTCTGCCTCTTCCATTCATAAAGCGCTTTTCATTGATGGAAGCTATAGTACAGCTTCCCTGAATGGAGATGGCAGGTGGGCATTGTCTGCACTCTTGACAAGTGGCTGCGAGGGTATGGGGGGTGCAGAGGACTTCAGATTTCATATAAGGCAGTAGCCACCAGCTCAAGGGAATCTTCACAAATTAACAAACCAGGATAAGAATTTTTACTCTCAAACAGTTACAGCTATTTTTATGTAATTCAATGAGATTTGAAAACTGCAGTCACAGGACTAAAATAAAGATCCCTAGGCTTCATTCACATGAGCGATTTGGCCTCATTCAAATTGCAGCAGCAAGAATCTTCTGATATAAGCTGCTTGCTTCAGACGCCAATCCCATTCACTATACTGGACTGTTCTTATTTCTCTTTTTGAGCATATGTGGCTGGTGGCTAGAGGTGGCGTTATATGAGCAACGGGGCTATGTTGACTTTGAGAAGGAGCTGGGGAGACATGGTGTAGATTCATATGACACATGCCTTTTATGACATCTCTATTATTAGGGGGTCGTATTCATTTGGAAAGCCTGCATTTTGTTCATCTGGTGTGAGGGTTCCTGGTCTGTCGTGACACTTATACCAAGACCCCTGGGTCGAAGAGTTTCACTTAGTTACACACTGTGGTTTTTTATTTTATTGTCTTTATTTTTTTTTGACAACTACTGAAATGTATTGATTTATGTTTTTTAATTAGCACAGCACAGGTATGTACATGATTTGTGACTATGAAAAATATCTCATAGTGTGTTTGCCGCTTTTTCTTTCAGAATTATTTGTTGCATAAATGCAGTTTTCTGCTAATTTTCATATAAGACTATAATGATAGGTCGCTGGCGGCCCCAGTTATTCACGTTGTCCATAGAGCCAGTGATTAGCTGTAGTGATCTCTGCTGGGCGCCCCCAAAGTGCAGCCAGCAGCGATCACCGCAGGTAACCACTGGCTGTGCAGACAGTCACAAACAGCTGCGGCCTACCAGCAACTTTCCATTATAGTGAATGGGATTAGCAGCCACAGTTAGCCAATCACAACATCAGCAGAAATCACCTATGCGTTATCCTTGCGTTAATTCTTTATAACTTGATCTTCACATATCTAAAGTTTCTGGATACTTCAGGTGTATTGAAGGCAGGATAAATTCATCATCTTAGCTTTCTCTCTGCAGTGTAAAGATGATCTAATAGTTCTAATATAAAAAGGGGCATTAACTGTAAAAACTTGAGTCAGCTCTGGATATTATTTGACTACAGCATGTTTTACCATGGGGTCATATTGCAAGATCTTTACTTTTGCTACAAATACACCATCTGATTGTTGTGACACACTACAGATTAATGGAATGTCCTTCCACTAACTAACCAGAAGACTTCCAATTTCACACTTGCCACCAGAATGGACATTCTGCTACCTTCTAACATTAAAAGGCTGATGTCTGTAAAGATTCCTAAAAACTTGGTTTCACTGTGCTTGGTTTTTAAAACATTCTTGAAGCACATGCACGTGTACCGATGGACTGATACCAGACAGACACCAAACTCAGGTGCTTTAAATTTATATTTGAAAAAAGAAAAACTTTTGAAATAGTCTTATACTTAAGTTTCTTTACCAAATCTTTCTGTCCCATCTGAAATAAAATGCTATATTAAGTTAACAAAGGTAGAATAAAATATGACCCTTGATAATCATATAGCTTTAATAATTGTAATACAAATTTGAAATGTGCCAGCACTATTGCTAAATATTTAAAAATGTTGTTCATAGTTTCCATATTGCAAATATACTTTACCAAGTCTTTTATCTAAAACCCACTCCCTAAGAGGGTGAAAAAATAAAATACAGATTACCCAAAGATGTAAAAGTTAATGTGTTATTCTATTCAAAACTCATATATTAGTTATGGGTGAACCATTATTGGGTTTTTGGTTGATTTTACGTTATTCAGACTACAGCAATTAGAATGAGACTCACCACGCTGCAGATAAACGAAAACTCTGCAGGTGGAATGGAGATCCAACCACTGGAGTTATAAAAGATATATGAAATTTGTGGATGATCTAACACAACAACCACTATGCATAAGTGTATTTTTGCACAGGCTTGTCCTTTAGTAGGGGACAATTTGACCATAGGTGAAATATTGAGAAAACCACTGAGAGCTAAATAATTTCTGCAAGCTCCTTCACACAACCACTGAGCAAGAAGACAAGACCCTGCTAACTCATCACACCTGTAGAAAGAAGTCTTGCAAGTGGTAAATGTAACCTGTAGAATTACTACCCATAATTCTGATAATAATCAATGTGTTTTTAAATACCATACACATCTATTAATTTTTAGTGTTAGGCTTCATGTACATTGCTGCTGGTAAACTGACATTTAGGAGCAGTTGGGCATTTTTCAGCTGCCCCTGAACTCTCCTCTATGTTATCTTATCAGTACACGTACACAGGGTCGTTTATAGTCGTTTCTAGGCAGTTGAGTTTAAAAGCATTTTTTGGAAAGCAAAAAAATGCGTTCAGGACGGATGTTCAGAGGCATTTGAAACGCCAAATGCCTGTAACAGCTTGTAAACGTGTGTAAACATGGTAACTCGCAATGGACATACATTTTTGACTATTTAAATAAAAAAATAAAAAAACACTTATAAATGCAAACACGGCTAAATGCGGCATTTAAACGTGGCAAAAAAGACGTTTTTAAACGTTGTTTACTATCTGTCATGTTAAATAGTTCAGGAGAGGTTTTAAAACAACCTGTGTACATTAAGCCTTTTGGTAAAAAAAAAAAAAAAAGAAAAAAAACAATAAAATTAGTATAAAGTAGAAAAATAAGTAAAACAAAGGCAGCGAGAAAGTAAACACAAAAAATAAATATATAAAAACTGTAATAAAAGGAGATGTAAAGGAGTTCCATAAATAAACTCAGGTTTGTGTGCGGACAGCCATTCCTAATATTTAGGATGTCAATACTCCATGGATCCCTTTGTAATTCTTTATAGACACAGCCTATCTAGCATCACCTCTGATCCTTTTAATACCAGTGGCACAAATTATCAATAGGTCAGGGATGTGTAAGAACAACAAATTCAATTCAGTAACAACAGTACATTTGTAATTAGGGTTTGTGGTTACTTACTTACAGAAAAAGCTGAGACAACTCCAAGTCTTCTCCAAGCAAGCCAGGTCAATTCAGGGAACAAAGCGAACAGCAGAACATGTTCCGTCACTTGAAAAGAATGAAATTAACCCTTTCTGCACCCTAGCAACAATTTGAGGCTGTCTGGGATGCATTATTTAAGCACCAGCCATTTACATTACTCTGAATTTTTTCTGCAGGCAGTGATGAAACGGGCACGCAGCTGTTGTAGAGCTCCTCTCAGTTAGTACAGTGAAAGTGTGTGGATTGCAGACTTTGCACTGTGGTATATCTCAAGCCAGAATGGGAAGCATCATCTGCACACTCTTAAAAGCTGATTGGAGGAAAGCGTGCACTGATCTGTTGCTGTGGTCAGTGTTGAGCTCTAGTAGTGTCAATTAGGTTTGTGTTCATGTCTTCTGTACAAGCTACAGTACAGATAAGAATGAAGTATGTTAAATGGATCAGGGGGTCTTTTTTTGTAATGCTCTTGTTCTCTTTATTTGCTCAGCAGTGATGTGTATGTTGTACATTTTCCCTGCTCCTTTGCCTGAATGTAAACCATTGTCAAACTATCAGTTCCAAAGCTATTTAAATATAATGAATATACACAGAAAATTAAGCCAGCCATGCATACATTGAAATTCGGCAAGTTCAGCTGAAATCTGCCCAACTTCAATCCACGTATTGGCCAACTGGCTGTGCAGAAGTCGATCTACTGATCGACTTCTGCACAACCAGCCTCAGCATGTCAGGCTTTCCCTGACCGATCAGTGCCAACGGCTATAGCTGGCAACATTGTTCATTGTATTCTGATGGCAGGGAAGCCTCCCTGCTGTCAGAATGCAAGGGCTCAGCAGGAGGATTCCCCCATTCACATCAAATGTGTGGATGGATGAATCAGATGGTTTATTATTTTTTTTATTCAACCCACTGGCTGAATTAAAAAATATAAATGTACAGGCTGCCTTATATTCCTTTCAAACACAATTAGTGATCTTCAGTCTGTGTTTTTATGGGTAGTGTATGTGAGTTAGTATGAAAATGTTCAGAAATATTGAACTGTATGAGTACAGAATTTCACAGAAATTCTATATACAGTAGTACAGCCCTCAAATATTTCATTCACCTACTCACATTTTGCGAGTGGAAAATGAGGGCTGGCAAGCGTGCGCTGCCTCGGAGCCACCGCCGGAAAGCGTGGTTGAATGGGAGCCCTTCTCCCAGCGATTGCCCCGAGAAGAGAGAGGAGAGCAGACGGCTTGTTCATCAGAGCGTGGGGAACATTGCTTTAACAGCTTTCATTAGAATTTTAGAGCGTTCCCTGCACTCGCTATCGCACACAGCCCCGCCTCCTAGCCCGGGTACTTTGGTAGACAGATCACCCATCCAATGCCAGGATGTGTGATGTGTATCAAAGTACCCGGGCCAGGAGGCGGGGCTGTATGTGACAGCGAGCAGTGGGAACACTCAGCAATTCATATGAAAGCTGTTACAGCGATGTTCCACTGCGCTCTGATGATCCGGCCGGCAAACCTCTTCCTCTCCTCTCTCTTCCCCTGCACAGGTGGGCTGCATTGATGGACACAGGTAGGCTGCATTGATGGACACAGGTAGGCTGCATTGATGGACACAGGTAGGTTGCATTGATGGACACAGGTAGGCTGCGTTGATGGACACAGGTAGGCTGCATTGATGGACACGGGATGGCTGCATTGATGGACACGGGTAGGCTGCATTGATGGACATGGGTAGTCTGCATTGATGGACACGGGTAGGCTGCAGATAGGCTGCATTGTTGGACACAGGTGAAGCAGCATTGATGGTAACAGGTAGGCTGCATTGATGGACACAGGTAGGCTGCATTGATGGACACAGGTAGGCTGCATTGATGAGTACAGGTAGGCTGCATTGATGGGCACAGGTAGGCTGCATTGTTGGACACAGGTAGGCTGCATTGTTGGGCACGGGTAGGCTGCATTGTTGGGCACAGGTGAAGCACATTGATGGACACAGGTAGTGTAAAAGGATTAATTACCTGAAAACAAAATGGCTCCAAATTCAAAAGTTTTATTGCATATATATATATATATATGGAGAACAGAGCTGTACACAAAATGTATGTGTCTTAGCCGTGTTCTAAAAAGCATGACAACTTTCACTTCTTTTATACCCATTCTTTGATAGACACACCTAGCTCTTCTGCCTTATCAATATTCTTCAGGAGCTATGATGACATAGAATGATGATTTAACATTCCGTGACTTATTGTTATCAGTGCACCACATACAATGACTAGCATATTCACACTACTGCTTACAATATGATTACCATCTACAACAGCTTACACTACAGAATGTTTATCTCAACTTGCTGGCAACACATATTTTAAGAGAAAAACATGTTGCTCACTTGTTCTGTAGTGCTGACAGAAGAATACAGAATATTATAAATGTATTAACACATCAAACATATATTAGTGATACAGCACTGATCATAAATTTCCCTACACATTTCCCCCCTTTGATCATTGCCGACCACTAATTGTCATTCCCTTCCACCAACCTGAAAGTGACAGGGACCACGGGTGTATAAGACAAAAGACCCTTCAAAACATTTATCATTTTAAGTATGGAAATGTAAAGATATAAGTCCTTTACTCTCCCACACTCATCCCCATCCACAGACCTTTTGGTGTAAAGGAAGGTTACAATACTTTAGTTCCTTACTATCCTCCTAAGATCTAGACACTGTCCATTCCATCTCCTCTACCGACATCCACGAGCTGGAGTAGCCATACTCTATAATCTGGGTAAATGTTACCCTCGAAGAGTTGGAGTTAATGGGACAGAGTCATCAACTATTTATTCAAGCAAACTTTAATTTTTATTTAGCCATTGCACACATCAATCATCCACACTCTAACTAAAAATTCACATCCCCCATAAACAAATAGAACTCTGCCATCTGCTTCAAACTAGACATAAAAATGCAATTTCCTTCATTACTCAGGTGAACCCCCATCATCTCGGAGGAGATTAAGCTGTTCTCCTTCCAAAGAATGATTACGGTACATATACCCTTTTTCCTCCCACAAAAACCTTTGTAGAATATTATTTATTCTCCTTCCCCTCCATTTCGCTCCCCGACTCCAACAGGGTCTAAGAACAATGGAAGAGAACACTAGAATGGTGTCAGGGAAATACCCTGAAATCCACTTCAGATCTCCTTTTATCAAAGAAATCAATCCAAGATTCCTTCTTCTCCCCACGTCATTACCACCTAAGTAGATGATAATACCAAGAGGAGTAGGGCAATGACCAGCCGCCTCCAACAAGAGTGGCCTCAAAGCTCTCCAGCGCATTCCCCTAACACCACCCCAAACTACTCTTATCTTGTTAGGATCACAGCCCAAATTCTCCATGCCCACTTGTAATGCCTTCTTATGGGCCCAATGTATATATGAATGTCCCACAACCCAAAGTTCTCGTACAGTCTGTTCATCTTCCACTATTTGGAGTGAGTCATCAGAATAAACAGACTCCCGATTCTCTTCTGGAGATTCTTCAGCACTGGGTAGGGAACTGGGTCCAGCAGCACAGCTCAATTGTTCTAGTTCAAAGTTCATGGTAGCGACTGTAGTAGGGCTTAGAGATTCTTCAAATATTTCATAAATCCTCTGGGTGGATAAATTCTCAATTTTAGGTCCAAACTCTAGTTCAAGCATTTCTGCTTCAGCAGCATAACAGGACAGACAACTGCAGGGGCCATCAAAGATGGAGGATAGGTCTGGAATTTCTCTTTCTGCCATTTTCTTCCTTTGGGAAAGCAAGAGAAACATCTGAGGTTTTCTTATCAGGTTTCATCTTTACCTTAAACATTGCTACACATGCACACATGACTATCTTAAAACACAAATACAAACATAGCACAGATCCTAAGATCACCCCCAGCAAAACAGTTAGAGCAATCCTTAAGGCACTGACACATAGTTTGGTTTTCTATGCTAAAACAACCATTCACCACAACCTGAACATTCCCAGGATCCTGATAATAATCAGTAATCCCCATTTCAACCATCTCTGGGTCAGCACTATGGTTAAGGATTAGTCCTATTCCTTTTCCTGATATTCCCTGCACTAACAGACCTTTTTCTTTCTCAGCTAGGGTACTATTGGCTGTTTTTTTTCTTGTCAATATTGCATAAAACAAATTGGGATCTGTAACTGCTATAGCTACTATCGGTTTATGTCTCACACTTAGGGGAATCATAGAACACACCCAACAGCTAGAGAGATTGAATTGAGTACTGATGTAATTGGATCATCCTATTCGGATAGGTTTGACCATCCACAAGTCCACACCACGTCAACAGCAGCAAGCTTTTCCAGGCACTCATGATCCTTCATCGGGTACTTTAAACACAGCACAACTTCTTGTTAGATGTTCCTGCAACAACTAGAGAGATATGATCACATTCTGAGCAGTGTCTTGCTGAGGACACAGAATCCTTAGGCAGGAGAACTGGTCCTACTGCTCAGATACAATTGCAGAATGTACACGTTTACAATGTGAATCAAGTATTCAAGTATCCCTGTTTTCCAGCTTCACTGCTGTAGCTGTAGTAAGTAGCACCTGGTAGGGTCCTGTCCACCTGGGATCCAGACCCCTCCTCTGATGCTTTTTCACCATTACCCAGTCACCTGGCTGCAGGTCACGAGTCCCTTCAAGGGCATCTGGGTCTGGAAGAGATGAATATATTTTCTTGTGCAATTGATTTAAATGCCTGTGTAACCCGATGACATATTCAGTGAGTGACCCGTATGATCTTGCTAAAGCCTGTGGTTAGTACAAGCCCGTCTTTGGTACTGATCCAAATAATATTTCATAGGGAGGGAGCTTCCCTTTTTGTTTTGGTGTAGTTCTCAATGCAAACAGAGCTATAGGCAACCCTTGGAGCCAATTTAGCCCTGTCTCAGCTGTAATTGTACTCAACTTGGCTTTTAGTATCCCTTGTATTTTTCTACCTTACCACTAGCTGTGGGGTTGTATGGAGTGTGTAAGCGTTGCTCAATGTTAAAGGCTGCAAGTACCTCTTTCATTACCTGCCCAGTAAAGTGACTTCCTCTATCTGATTCTCTGGAAGGGATATAGAGCCCTCAGGATGTGACCCTGAGGAGTTTTTATCCGTTTCCCTGGATTGTATTGTGCACAGATCAAGCAAGCCTGACAATACTGTTTAGCTACTTCTTCAATGCCTGGTGCATACCACAATTTCCATATCAGATCAACCATCCCCCCTTTGGCTACATGAGAAGGGAGATGTGCCATAGAACAAAGAGAAGGGTACATCGAAGGAGGGGCACACGGCCTCCCATCCTCATGGAGCCAAATACCGGTATCCTCATTGTAATGACAATTGTTCTTTTTCCACTTATTGATTACCTCTCGAGATGCTGTGCTCTGCAATTGCTGTAGGGTTTGAGTGTTTGTATCCCCTTTTAGGAAATATACTCTTTCATCATCACTCACTACCAGGGGGAGCAAGGCAGCTGCCTTAGCTGCCTCATCTGCCCTTTGGTTACCCATTGCAACAGCATCAGACGCTTTTGTGTGAGCCTTCACCTTGACCACTGCAACTGCAGCGGGCAAAGTGATGGCTTCAAGTAGGGCCTTCACCTGAGCAGAGTTTTTAATAGGCTTGCCCTGAGATGTCAAAAAATTACGGCTTCACCATTGAATAGAAAAAAATCATGTATAGCACCGCGGGCATAGCGAGAATCAGTGTATATATTCACTGATTTCCCCTCTGCCAATTCACACGCTTTTATCAAGGCCTCCAACTCCGCCACTTGGGCAGAACAATGATTTGGTAGAGCCCTCTGGAAAATTACTTTCTTCTGACTTACCACAGCCAAACCAGTGATGGGAGAACCTTTCTCAGTGTAATACCTGGAACCATCTGCCCACAGTTCCAGCTCTGGGTTCTCCAGGGCAAAATCCTGTACCGTCACTGGGAGCTCATAGTAGGCCTCAGTTGTGTGACAACAGTCATGTACCCACTACACTGGAGTAGGCCGAATGGGTAACAAAGTGGCTGGATTTAAAACATCACACCTCTTAATGACGATATTACTTGGTGTAAGCAAAGCCAGTTCATACCTAGTTAACCTAGCAGCAGATAAGTGTCTCGTGTTAAGATGTCCCAGCACCTTCTCCACTGCATGGGGGACCATGAGAATCAGAGTGTTCCAACACAATTTCCGCAGTTTTCTCCACTAACATGGCTGCTGCTGCCGTGGCTTTCACACAAGGTGCTGCTGTTGAGATTACAGGATCAAGAGGCTGGGAAAATTATCCCACAGGTTTATGCTTATCAGCAGCCTTTAATGCCTCTACAGCCTGTATCTCCTCAGCAGACAATTCAAAATGCACAACCTTACCTGAGGTTAAAGCATACAATGGTTTAGCTATTTGGGACATATTTGGGATCCATTGTCTGCAGTAACCAACCAAACCCAAAAATGCTCTTAGAGACCTTTGATTCTTTGGAAGGGGGTATGAACGTATCACCTCTTTCCTTTCTGAGGTTAGGTGTTTACCCCCTTTAAAGATACAGTGCCCCAGGAAAACAACTTTTTCCTGGCACCACTGTAGCTTATCTTTAGCTACTTTACAATTTTGTTCTGCCAAAAATTTTTACAAAAGCATCATTACCGTCAGTTTCAGATATTACTGACCACACTGGGGCCTCTGCCTGTCAATCCCTCTTTCCCCATGCATCCATGCCACTTTTCCTGCGTGCACGGCAAAATTTAGCAATGTGGCCAGGTTTTTGGCAGTTAAAACACACACCCATAGCTCTTGGTCTCCCACCCTTCCTCCCCTTTTCGCCCTGTGGGGCTTCTTTTGGTGGGAGGTAGGAGAGCAACACCTTTTGTGGCTTTCTTGCCTCCATGTCATCCATATTCTTTTGGATATGGGATGCCACTGAGGTCAGAGCTTGTAGGCTCATGGTCTTCCACTCAGGATAACGGGTGGTTAACTTTTCCTGAACAGATTTTTTCAAACCTGTACCCCCACATGGTGAAAATCATTGAGGCCGAGGCTAGACTATCTGGGTCCTGCCCAGTCTCAAGGACTGCATTCCTAAACCGATCAGTGTATTGGTGCACTTCCTCTTTACTTTCTTGGGTCATTGAACTCACCTTATTCCAGGAAGCTGCCGGAAAAATCTTCCCTATCCCCTCCTTCAATTTCCAACACTCTTCTAGTGCCAATTTTGGTGAGTCCCGTTTGAAGACCCCTAAATATTCTGATTTTACTAACCTTGCCTCCTGTATCATAAAATCAGCATAACTTATTCCTGACACCCCATTTATGATTCGTAACATGTCCTCCCAATTTGCTCTGTAGCTTGCAGCTATGTTGCATAGCTGCTTAGAAAACAGATGAGGACTATGCCTAGGTTTGGGGATTGAATTCAAGAAAGTATTCATCTCCCAGGAGTCCAGGGCATATGGTGAACTATAGTCCCTGTTAATTCACGCTTATCATTATAAGCTCTCTGCTCTCTTACTGGTAATACTCTTCCTGTCCCCCCTTGTTTAGAAGTTATTACTTCTTCGTCATCTGAGTCATGGGGGAGAGGTGGGTAAATTCTTTCTTGTTGCATACTCACCCCTTGTATTGTTGTCATCCCGACAGGTGTTCTTAGGAAACGTTTATCCTGCCAACTTACCTCTGGCGATTCTTCTGTACTCAGTAACTTGGACGGAGGCATGCTACTCCATCCTGTCGACTGATACCAATGTTTACCCTTAGGTGTGTCTGGTACACATCCTTGCATCACCTCCTCTCTCATTGGCGCAGATGCTTCTATAGCACCTGCTCCAAGAGGGGTAGATGATGTGACATATGGTGGTGGGGACCAACTACTAGATATTAGTTGGTCAGAGACAGGCCTACTTGGGTTTCTGATGAGTGTTTTTGCTAACATATGTGTACTAGCAATCATTTCCTCTGATAACTCACCTTCTTCCTCCGATACCTTGGGCAGTGTTGCAACTAGGACCTTAGCTGTTTTCCCGTATGCCTTTGCCTCCCATCTGGCCCATGCTGCAACTTCATTAGGCTCAGTCATCCTACTCTTAAAGTTATGGTGTAATGCTGTCCAAACTCTGACATCAAATGTTCCCTGTATGGGTACCGGACAATCCGTTGCCTTTGCCAAACTGTGCCATTTCTTTAGGTACTTCACTACCCACTTCCCATAGCGGGCCTTGACTTCCTCCCGGGGTGTCAATGGCGCCCCGTAAACTTTAGCACCTCCTCCCACGTGATTCCCCATTACTGGATCATCAGTGAGGTTCCAGTTACTTTTCCTTTCCTATGGGAGCAGGCCAATACTCCCCTTGGGCTCTCCTTCACTGAAAGCACACCCTCACCCCCTACTTGGATGAGGCTATATACTGGACTTTTGTGGCACAGCTTGTTACAGCACGAATTGGAGATCACACACACAGGGAAACCACGCAGTCTATCTCTCCAGATTTTTAACAGCATACATACCACAAACAATATGATATAACAGATGAACAAGGTATCTACTAACACCTCAAATTGCCCACATTCATTGCTTGGACACATCAGCAAGGTTATGCAATTTTATGTATTCTTCCCCTTCTAGCGTTTTGTGCTCTGGGGATACTGTTCTCTCTCTTGGTCTAAGCACAATTATTGCTAATAGCAGCCAAGCAATTGCCCCCAACACTACCGTCAAAGAATTTGCACAAAGATTACCAGTACTATTCATTTAGGCAAAATCTTATTTTACTCTGTGAACCCTGTTAGTAAAACCCCACTCACACAGGGTAGCTGTTAATACCTTTCAATTAGTATGCATGAGTATCAACAATTAGTATAGTTTTATGACATTTAGACAATACACTTTCACTCAGAGGGCACCTGTTGACATCATAGGCATCAAAACAGCACATACACGTATGGCCTCACCTTAGGCTATAAACCCAGGCTTTCCAGCTTTTGACGTTTAGGCAACCCTCTCATTCACACTTAAAACAATTTAGTACTCTGCGTTAGTTAAAAAGACAACTGTTTAATATAACAGACAATAATGTTCACTCTTCACATTTGCTTGGAAAGGGATTCTCCTTACCTTGAGACCCCAACTTTCCCCACACATTCACACTTTCATAAATCCTGACAGACTTACAGCCAGACTATGGCTCAGGAACCCATTCATTCAAGTTAGTAGACAAACAGGACATAAAATATCACCCCTTTTGCCCAGGTTCTTTTGATTGCGTTTTGACACACGATCTGTGTTCCCACCCGCCGTACAAGATCAATCAGACAATCAGGGAGAACATTTTTATTCACCCTTGGGCCCTTGTCTCATTGCAGTTGCACGTCAGATAGACCACAGATCCTGTGTTCAGTTTGGCAATCTGGGTCCTTCTACGGCACCATTGATGTAAAAGGATTAATTACCTGAAAACAAAATGGCTCCAAATTCAAAAGTTTTATTGCATATATATATATATATATATATATATATATATATATATATATAGAGAACAGAGCTGTACACAAAATGTATGTGTCTTAGCCGTGTTCTAAAGAGCATGACAACTTTCACTTATTTTATACCCATTCTATGATAAACACACCTAACTTTTCTGCCTTATCGATATTCTTCAGGAGCTATGATGACATAGAATGATGACTTAACATTCCGTGACTTATTGTTATCAGCGCATCACATACAATGACTTGCATATTCACACTACTGCTTACAATATGATTACCATCTACAACAGCTTACACTACAGAATGTTTATCTTAACTTGCTGGCAACACATATTTTAAGAGAAAAACATGTTGTTCACTTGTTCTGTAGTGCTGACAGAAGAATACAGAATATAATAAATGTATTAACACATCAAACATATATTAGTGATACAGCACTGATCATAAATTTCCCTACATAGTAGGTTGCATTGTTGGGCACAGGTAGGCTGCATTGTTGGGCACAGGTGAAGCAGCATTAATGGACACAGGTAGGCTTCATTGTTGGGCACCGGTGAATCGGCATTGATGGACACAGGTAGGCTGCATTGTTGGGCACAGGTGAGGCTGCATTGATGAGCACAGGTGAGGCTGCACTGATGGGCACTGATAAAGTTGTTGTTAATATTTATTTTTGTAACTTAATTCTGCATAAAACATGTAAGTGTCATTTCATGAGATAATGTATGAGGGCGTGTTTAGGGGTGGGGCAGGGTAGGGTTTGGGTGGGGCAACTGGTGGCCAGTAACCCTTAAGGTCTGGCTAGTAGCCCAGGACTTGAAATTTTGAGCCCTGCAGTAGTATATTTATAAAGTGGGAGTGAGAGATTAAAAGAGAGTCCAGAGGAGGGCACTGATAAGAACAAAGGCTGCCCATATGGATTCAAGAGGAAACAAATCGTCCAGTGGAAGAGGCACTCACGGGTCTTGTATTGAAGCAATGCAACAGATTTATTACTTGATGTTTCAATAAGGCAATGTTTGTTGAGCACTAAATCAGTATCAGTGTATGATGCTTCAATATACTGTATACATACAGTATATATATTTCACCTCTTGACCTCAGAGTTACTGTATGTAGACTTAAAACTGAATGAGTTTGCTGAAGCACTGTGTATCATAAACAATTGCCATACTGTTGTCATCTCTGTGTTGCAGACCAATGCTGTTGATCTCCTGCAGCATCTTTACAACCAATTCCTATCCACATGCATGCATCCTCCCCCCACCCTTACACACACAATGTTTGCATGGCATTTCTCAGGGTGGGTTTCCCAATTATGACAATAGTATACCCTGCATCCTATGTGCTTGAAAAGCCACTTGTAGTCTCTATTAGAAACCAGTGTGACAGGGTGACATTGCAGAAATACAGTTGGGAGATAGGGAAACTGTCACTTTAACAGGAAGTACCTGAACAAGGACCTTCATGGCAGGATCACTACAAGCTGGAGATTTGAATATGTTGAAAATTACTGAAATTACATTAAAAATGGAAAGCTTATATGAGATTTCAGTGATTAGGATCTATATTGGACACCACACCTCTACCATTTAAAGAGACTCTGTCAACAGAGCTGCAAAGAGGTCAATTGAGGAAGCTGCCTCTGTTGGCACTCATGGAGGCACAGTGGGGTGACACTGAGAATGGAGTGTCCTTATTGGAAAAGCCATCCTCAGTGCAGATCTTAAACACTGAGCCTAATAAAATTGGAGGGTATCCCATACATGTGGCCTGGTGTAGTTCCCCTGGTTGGCCACTAGGTGCCCCCAAAGTTTGAGAGTGAGAATCAGCTTAGAAGCTGCTTGGCTTAGGTGCCAGTCCTGTCCTTGCTAGAAGAGGGACACCCTCCTGGGTGAAGATATACAGTATTAGGAAGGGGGAAGGGGGTTGGTAGAAGAGGAGTGCAGTAACTTTTACACAATGAAGCTGAGCCTGCACTTTAAACACCAAAGTGACTGCCTGTTTATGTGTATCGGCTACTGCTGCCTGAAGCAGCCATTTATTGCTGTGAGGGGCAGCAAAAATGGCCATCTCAGATGGCATCCATCCAGACGTAGCCTTGTCTGTCAGCTATTTAGAAGCTGTTGCATTGGATGATATTGTACATGATTTCATAGTCTGTATCATTGGTGTGCGCAGCCTATTACATTAGGGTGTGCACCCCAGAGCACAAACACACTCGTGTATATCAGCAGAACAGTGGGCCATGTCAGTAGAGCAGAGATTGGTGTCAGTAGTTTTTTATTTTTATAATTTTTTACAACTTTATTTCTTTTATTATTTTTTTTTCAATATCATTTTTGACAATGTTTTTTTAGGAGTGCCATTAGGGGGCTTTGGTGAAATATCAGGGGTCTAAACAGGGGTCTAAATTTCTCACTTTTGAGACAGAGAAAAGGACTGAGGACAGAGATTCCTCAGCTGCACTGGACAGTGAAGAAACAGGAAGTACTCTGTGCTGAGCGGCTTCATGTTCATTTACCAATTCAAGCGTATTAAACATAGTTTACTATGTTTCGGTTAAGAATGAACACAGGAGCGATCGATACAGATCTCTCGTTGTGTTTATTCAGAAAAGGAAGGGGCCGAAAAATGAAATATTTATTTGCCTCTTCCTCCGCTCTCTATCCTAAAACAACCCCCACTGGAGAGGAGGGAAGCTTGCAGCATTGCAGGGGGGGGGGCAGGGTGCACCAGAAAGCAGGGGGAATTGGTACAGTATGGTGTGCTTAGGGTGTGCCCAGGCACATCCGGCACACCCTGTGCCCACGCCTATGGTCTGCATTTAAAGCCAAATGCCAACATGAGTGAAAAACAGTCAAGGTTCCACAGCTCTTCCACATTGTATGTTAATGAGGCATAGCTTAATCTGTGTGGGAACAAAGACACTGTGAGGCTTTCCAGAAATTCTTAGAACCAGCCATGACACCTTCTCCTTAGAAACATCTAAAAGGTAAGAAGTATTTTTTAAACGTTTTTAGACATGCTGTGTGAATGGGAACACATGACATGTAGTGGGGTTTTCTCCAATTTGACGTGAAAAAGAAGAAATACCCTTTGAGTTTTGTGCAGATGATTGTGTAGCACTATCCCCATAGGAGCCAATGGGCCAAATGACATCGCATGACATCAGAAGGGGGAGGAGTCACCTGATTATGTCGACGGGTGGCCCCGTCCTTGCCTATATAAGAGCTGTCAAAGTGAAGAGAGAGCAGTCGGCGGGAGCCCTGTCATGGAGGCGGAACGTTTTTAATTTTTTTCATTGTCTGTCGGGCAGCGTGATTGATGTTGGATTTATATAGCGGGACAATTTTTTTTTTTTAATAAAGCATTTGTCAAAAACAATCTCTTGTGGTTTTTACCTTTTGACACTTTTTTGGTGAATAAGTAGGGGTATGATGTACCCAATACCCATTAACATGGGGGGGGGCGGGATCTGGGAGCCCTCTTGTTATAAGAGGCTTCCAGATTCCAATAAACCACCCACCCGCAGACCCCGACAACCCTGGGCCCTTGTCTCCATCAACATGACCTGCTAGGCTGCATGCTCAGATAAGGGTGTGGTGTGGATTTTGGGAGGACACCTCCAATACATTACAGCCGTGAGAAAGTTTAAATTACATTTTTTCCTTTAGAAATGTGATTATTGCTGCGGCATGTTCTATACATCACACAGATGTGCCACTTTACAGGCAGACTAAGGGGACCCCCAGGCACAATATTTAAAGCAATATTTCATTTTAATTGTTTCACTTTAAGCATCAATAAAATCACTGCTCCTTTAAAAACAATTAAAAAAAAAATTTTTTGTATTGGTACATGTCCCTCAAGGCAGTACCTGGGTCCTCATACACTTTTTATGGCAATAACTTGCATATGAGCCTTTAAAATTAGGACTTTTGTTATTTCATGTTCGTGTCCCATAGACTTTAATAGAGTTCTCATGTTCGCTAGAACTTTTTGCCTGTTCGAGATGTTCTGGTGTGAACCAAACCTGGGAGTATTCGGCCCATCCCTAGGAGCCGCTAAGTAAATGCCAGGATCCTTTTCACAGTAATTTCCTCGCAGCTGGGCACACAATTCTGATCACTCTTCAGACTCATTAACCAGTCTAGGGGTATGCTTCTTGATGCTTTACCAAGAACTTGGAATGGTAGTGGGTAATTGTAGGATACTCCGGTAACCCTTAGTAACAATTTGAGGACACGAAACTTTCTCCATCAGAAATGTGAGCCATGTCCTTGCACAAGTATAGGATGAACTGAGCTTTGTAGAAACAACTTGAGGAGATTTATCTTCCTCTTTGGACATCCGAGGAAAGTCCTTTCACCAAGAATTAAATAGACTGAGCTCTTCAGACCAGACACAACATCCCCTTTAAACATGGTAACTCTAGTACATGAGAGATGGTAAAAGCACACAGTCTCTAGGATTTCTCTCACCAGTCTGTACTCACTAATGTCCTTGGAAAATTGCTTGCCTCCTTCCAATATCCTCCAGACACTTTCACACCTTGATACCAGACCAGATCCTCGGATGGCAGCCCCTTAGTCAGCTTCAGCAATCTCTCAGCAAAGTAGGCCTCCAGCTAGCTCCACTGAGGCCTCAATAAGCCACGGGCACATGGCAGAATGGCCTAGGGGGCTAGCAGCCCTGTTGGCTGTGATCTCCTTCTCAGGTAGACCTGGCTGCTCTCTGACTCAGAGTATTTATACAGACTCCCAGTCACCTTCTGGGCACCTCTCCCCAGGAATCGGCCAGGACTGATTAAATATTTAGCTACTGATTAGATACTTCCTGCCCACTAACTTCTAGAGCATTTCTGGAAAACCAGGGGGAGGCAGTCAATCCTGCAATCACTGAAACACAGAACAGACCAAAACAATCAAACACAGCTCCACTGAATAAAGTGGGCCAGAACTAATGTACCTCAGGGCAGCCCATACATTTAAGCCCCTGCATGGCTTCACTGGGGGGGTGGAGCCATGCAGAGGACAGAGGAGGAGACTGATGTGCTGCCCTGTGGAGAGGTGAAAGGGGCACAGGAGCAGGACACATGTATGTGGAGAGGTAATATGAAGGTGGTCAGAGGAGGAACTACTGTGAGGGGGTGAAGAGGACACTACCATGTTCGCAGCCTCGGTCCACCTCCTGTATTATGTCCGCAGCCTCTGTCCACCATCTGTATTATGTCAGCAGCCTCTGTCCACCTCCTGTATCATATCTGCAGCCTCTGTCCATCTCCTGCATTATGTCTGCAGCTTCTGTCCACCTCCTGTATCATGTCTGCAGCTTTTGTTCATCTCCTGTATCGTGTCCACAGCCTTTGTCCATCTCCTGTATTGTGTCCGCAGCCTTTGTCCACCTCCTGTATCATGTCCGCAGCCTTTGTCCACCTTCTGTATAATGTCTGTAGTCTGTATCAGGAGGAGTCAGACGTATGTGGACTGTGGAAAAGAGACTATAGAAAAAAAACAGAGCTGCCAAGCTGGCCAGGTCAGTCGGGGGGGGGGGGGGGGTTGGTTGCTGACGTAAGGGGGGAGTAAATACAATAATGTAAGGGGACACTGATATAAAGGTACCCCCCTTACCTTAGTGTATTCTCTAGTCACCAGAGCCCCCCCTTAGGTCAGAGTTCCCCTTTACATAAGAGTCCCCTTTCACTGTAAGGGGAAACCTGCCGACTCTGATGTAAGGGGAAACTCTGTGCTGGCTGGGTTATAGTAACCTGACCTTCATGTAAATTGCGAAATATGTTTTTTGACTTTTGTTTAACTTAAACACATTGCTAATAGCATTAGCTATGAGTTTATAGTTTAAATATTGATATTTGCACTGTTTAGCACTGAAAACTGTAATTGTAGGTACTTTTTTCGCAGTGTCAGTAAAAAATGTTGCTCTGTCAGTAAATGTCATGATTTTTGCTTGTAAAAAAATTGGTGCCGTTTGTAAATGTTGGTGTTCTGCCAGTAAACTTCACTTGGGTGGGGGTGGGGGGGGGGGCGTTGGCAACACTGATGTAACTAATCGTAGCACCTACTTAGAAGTGTGCTACAATTGCACATGATGAAATTACAATCATATTGTTTCTGCTCCCAACAAGAATACAACAATATTGAACAGGTGTGGACAGTAAATACCACCAAGTGGTATTGTTGGACAATATACTAACGACCCTCAGACATTCATCTATTAATCAATGTCAGTAGTCAGCAAGCCTTTGTTGGCTGTTTTATGATCTTCGTCAGCCCTAACACAAAGTCATATTTAGTATGCTCTTAACCACTTCACGGTTTTACTGCTACAGGTCGGCTGATGTCTGCCAAATATATATATATATATATATATATATATACAGTATATATATATAGTGGGGACGGAAAGTATTCAGACCCCCTTAAATTTTTCACTCTTTGTTATGTAGTGCTTTATTAAACCAAGTAACGAAGGAAGTAGCAGGAAAGAGGCAGGAGGGAAGCTGCAGGGAAGCTCAAATACCTTTCTTTAGGATTCTTGAGAACGTCCTTTAAAGTTGAATATTGTAATCGGATGCAATCCCCTTGTGGGACCCAATCTTTGCTCGCCTGGATAGGCCTCTCTCACTAGCCTAGCAGCCAGTACGTAGCAGGAACAAAAGTCTCTGCCACAGACTTGCTTGAAATGAACCCGTACGATCCTCTGACACAGGATGTATTAAATTTGCAGTGAATATCAGACACAGTACTTGGACCTCTAAGCCAACCCGGCAGTACTATGCTGTAGAACTACTTCAGGATACGTCCTCCAACCGAGTCACCAGGCCCCTCTCCAGACCAGCACTCTGCATGATCCTTCCATGACGGGTCCTCCCCTGGGTTCTTCTCGGTTGTCCAGCTTCTTCACTCTGGATAGACAGCTCAGGACCATTCCTCGGCTGCTGTGGTAGGCCCCAGACATGCCTCTGGGCCCACCCACATGCCGCAGCGGCGCGGGCCTCCGGAACGGAGGACCATAAGCTAGCACTCTAACGCATACCTGTCGGCCAGGAGGGCCAGCAGGTGGCTGTAGAACGAACCCCAAAACATGGCGTCTGTCCCATAAATACCCTCTCCCAGAATGCAACTCGGAGGACCACCTCCACCGAGTTGTCTCCGGGACAGAGGAGCATCCATACGCTTCGATACGTTGCCTTTCCAACACCAGCCAATGGTAACAGCGACACCCACCGGCTCAGTGTTGAACCACACGCAACGTCAGCCAAGCTGGAACAGAGGCAAATCTAACTTCCCTAACGAGCAATTCACTAAATTTACCTATCAGATGGTAGATCATAAATCTACCAGCGCTACAGTTATATTGCAGCCATTTGCTAAAATCATTTAGGTTAATTTTTTCCCTCATTAATATACACACAGCACCCCATATTGACAGAAAAACACAGAATTGTTGACATTTTTGCAGATTTATTAAAAAAGAAAAAACGAAATATCACATGGTCCTAAATATTAAGACCCTTTGCTCAGTATTTAGTAGAAGCACCTTTTTGATCTAATACAGCCATGAGTCTTTTTGGGAAAGATGCAACAAGTTTTTCACACCTGGATTTGGGGATCCTCTGCCATTCCTCCTTGCAGATCCTCTCCAGTTCTGTCAGGTTGGATGGTAAATGTTGGTGGACAGCCATTTTTAGGTCTGTCCAGAGATGCTCAATTGGGTTTAAGTCAGGGCTCTGGCTGGGCCATTCCAGAACAGTCATAAAGTTGTTGTGAAGCCACTCCTTCATTATTTTAGCTGTGTGCTTAGGGTCATTGTCTTGTTGGAAGGTAAACCTTTGGCCCAGTCTGAGGTCCTGAGCACTCTGGAGAAGGTTTTCATCCAGGATATCCCTGTACTTGGCCGTATTCATCTTTCCCTCAATTGCAACCAGTCGTCCTGTCCCTGCAGCTGAAAAACACCCCCACAGCATGATGCTGCCACCACCATGCTTCACTGTTGGGACTGTATTGGACAGGTGATGAGCAGTGCCTGGTTTTCTCCACACATACCGCTTAGAATTAAGGCCAAAAAGTTCTATCTTGGTCTCATCAGACCAGAGAATCTTATTTATCACCATCTTGGAGTCCTTCAGGTGTTTTTTTAGCAAACTCCATGCAGGCTTTCATGTGTCTTGCACTGAGGAGAGGCTTCTGTCGGGCCACTCTGCCATAAAGCCCCGACTGGTGGAGGGCTGCAGTGATGGTTGACTTTCTACAACTTTCTCCCATCTCCCAACTGCATCTCTGGAGCTCAGCCACAGTGATCTTTGGGTTCTTCTTTACCTCTCTCACCAAGGCTCTTCTCCCCCGATAGCTCAGTTTGGCCGGACGGCCAGCTCTAGAATGGGTTCTGGTCATTCCAAACATCTTCCATTTAAGGATTATGAAGGCCACTGTGCTCTTAGGAACCTTACGTTCAGCAGAAATTTTTTAACCTTGGCCAGATCTGTGCCTTGCCACAATTCTGTCTCTGAGCTTTTCAGGCAGTTCCTTTGACCTCATAAATCTCAGTTGCTCTGACATGCACTGTGAGCTGTAAGGTCTTATATAGACAGGTTTGTGGCTTTACTAATCAAGTCCAATCAGTATAATCAAACACAGCTGGACTCAAATGAAGGTGTAGAACCATCTCAAGGATGATCAAAAGAAATGGACAGCACCTGAGTTAAATATATTGAAAAGAGGGGGGCGAGAGGCTAACCTAGGTTATTAAAACAGTGCCGCATACAATATGAAAGATAAATATGGAAAAGGGGTTCCCCTAGACGGACTTTAAAGGCACTTGGTGTTTAACTTAGCTAGAAATGTGCCGGAATGTACAACAGTATAATAATAAACAAATTTTATTTAGAAACAACATTAAAAACAATACAACGAAACATAGACATATCTAGGTAGTTAATTTATATCATCATACAAAATGAATATATGAAAAATGAAAAAGGGGAACTCTTCTCACACCCAACGCGTTTCGGGATATGGTATAGTTCTTTTTCAATGTTTCGTTGAATCACATTAAAAGTTTAGAATCAACATAGCACCGGGTATTGATACTGGTAAAATTGCAGTCTAGCGACAACGTGGGCGTCAGAGAGGTCTGTGAATACGTACCGAATAGTATTGTTCTTAAATGGAGGGGGTTCCCCCCCCGCATTCCGTGGCAAGATGGCGGCCAGAGCGATATAATGGGGCAAATGGAGTCCTTGAATGTAGAAAAGTATATCAAAAATATAAATCCAGAACCTTGCTGGACATATAGTCTAAACATTTAAGTGATTAATGAAATGTGTATATACCTGTATATGTTGGTAAGGTGATAAAAAACAATGTTGAATCAAAAAGAGGAGGGGTGGATTTGGTAACTGAAAATAAAGCATATACATGATACTGCCATCAGAAGACTATTTAATTGAGGTTAAAAGCATGATTGTAAGATGCTTAGAGGTCTATTCCGGTATAAAGGTAACTAACAAAATATTAGAATATTATTGTAAAAATTATATTGTAAAAAGCAGGAGAAAAATAGTTACATATTACCGTCAGCTAATCAAACATGATTTTTTGGATAAGTATCAGATTTTGTGTGTGTAAATTAATTAATCAGTTTATGGTGTAGTGGAGAGTATAGTAAACAGTAGCATTTAGTTTTAGTTAGTTTACACTTTTTTTTTAAAAAAGAGTTTTTTTCCTCAAGCAAGAGTATAAACAGAGGGCTGGTCAGTAGTTATATAAATTAGTATTAGAGTATAGATTCGCACACAGGAAAGAGTGTATGAAATAGGGTTACCCTTAACACGAGAGGTTGGGGAGACCTACCACACGTCCCAGCATCAAGCTGTCCAGTGCCTGATCTGGGAGTGAGCTGGTCTGATTTTAAAAGGAGGAAACTTCAGTCAGCTGGCGCAATGAATTGAATTCAGCTGAAGCTGGAGGTGGTTGCCAGGGAGACCTGTGACTGCCCTCTGGGTCGAGTGTGCGTGGCGCATCCCCTGCTGCGCATGCGAGAGCGTCAGCATGTAGGAGAGGCGTCACGAACACCCGACCCACCGACACAGAGTACCTCACCGGCGGACTGCGCATGTCCGCCGGAGTGACAAGATGGAGGCTGTGGGCGGTGTTGTTAAACGTCCAAACAGCCTCCATAGACGCCACCCAGAATATAGCTCTGGGCGGCTTTCCGTGCCGGGAAATCACTATGGGCGACCATAGCGCCGGGGCAGCTAAAGGGGAAAACAAATTTCTCAGAAGAGAAACGATGTTTAAATGTGGATGGAGCAAAGGGTAATCCATCCACATTGTATAATGAATGTATTGTCTGATGCCCAACTAAATATTGGCGTGAGAACAGCAAAACCAGTTTACAGTAAGCAGCAATATAGTTACAAAAAACATGAGATAACATATTGTTTTATAAAAGCAGTTTTGATCAGACAGGATTAATTATATGACATAATATATATGCATCTATAATAAAAGGAAGTATCGAGACAGGGAGATAGGCAGGCATAAAGAGGTAGTTAATTTGCAGCTTCTCTGTTTAGAATAGTGGCTATGTATATGTATCTATAAAATAATATACTCATAATCAACTAGCATTTAATAATAGGGCAGGGGTGTGTATCCACATGTGCACGAGCTTAGTCATGCACACACGGACGCACAGACCAGCCCATAAGTAGGTTGTAGGAATACTAGAAGGAGAATATAGGTCTTTAGAGGGAGATATACAGAGCAAAAAGTGCGAGAAAGCTGACAATGGAATATAGTGTCTCTAAACGTGTTTCTAGATATATTGGGAGAATAAGACAGTACCCTTTATACTGGATGGGAAACTAAAGCGAGTAACAATAATGATGCAGCATATTTTAACAGAAAAATAGATAGAAAAAGGCATTCTTAAAGGGGGGAACGGAAGGGTGGGAGTTTATTTTTCCATTCCACCAGAACTAAATCCCTCAAGGAATGGTTTGAAGCATATAGCTTCGTTTAGGCCTGGGGAAAGAATGGCTTTCAATAAATAGATCCATCTCAATTCCCTTTGAAGGAGGGTCTTGTTCCAGTATTGAATAAGGAATTTAACTTTGGGAAAAATCCCACCCTGTACTAGGGATACATGGCGTCCCAGAGGTAAATCAGGGTCACAAGTTTGCATACTAAGAATGTGTTTGTACGCTCTCCTCCAAAATTCTAATTTCGTCTTTCCAATGTAAAAACAATTGCAGCTGCATTGTAACATGTATACCACCCCTGGGGTTCTACAACTAGCAAAATGTCTAGGGTAGAATGTTTTACCGTTAAGAAGACTGGGGTTTCTCTGCGTAAGCATGTATTTGCAGTAGTGGCAAGAACCACATATATAGGTCCCTTTATATTTGCAGTGTGTTTTAGTTGTTTCGCTCCTAAATTCGCTGTTGACAATTTTGTCACTGATCGAAGTAGCTCTCCTGAATGTAAAGAGAGGTCTTTCCGGGACAAATTGACCCAAGGATGGATCTAGGGTCAACATGTGCCAGTACCTCTCAATGATCTTTTTTACTTGATATTGTTGTTGATTGAATTTGGTAATGATACATGATTCATTTGTATCATTACGTTTGGTGGCCTGAAGTAAGGTATTTCTAGGTTTCATCAAAACTTGTTTGAAAGACCTTTTCAGGGAGGCGTATGAGTAGCCTCTTCTGAGGAGTCTGTCACGCAGATTACCTGCTTCTTCTATAAAGTGGTTCTCGTCTGTGCAATTGCGTTTAATTCTTAGGTATTGGGAATAGGGAATAGAGTTGATTAAGGGTTGCGGTTGGAAGCTCCTGGCGTGAAGTATTGTATTTCCAGGAGTACTTTTTCTATATAGTTTGCTGCAAAGGTTTCCCTGTTTACCCTTATAGAATTCTATGTCCAAGAAAGTTATCTGATTTCTATTAAAAGACATGGTAAAGTTTAAATTGAAATCATTCTTGTTCATTCTTAGAAGGCACTGCTCGAGTGCATCGCAGGGGCCGTCACAGATGACAAGAATGTCATCTATGTAGCGATACCACCCCATGATGTGGTTGGTATACATGGTTAGATTATCGTCAGCCAGGAACATCTTCTCCCACTCCCCCAGGTACAAGTTGGCATACGATGGGGCACAGCATGTCCCCATCGCAACCCTCTGCACCTGGAGGTAGTGGGAGCCATTAAAAGTAAACACATTGTGTGTAAGGATGAACTCGAGCAGTGCTAGAATGAATTCGTTGTAGACATGTTCAGTAACAGTATTTTGTTGTAGGATATGTTTGATGGCTGCTAGGCCTCTCTCGTGTGGGATCGAACTGTACAACGTTTCCACGTCTATTGTTACTAGTAGAGCTTGATCCAGGACATTAAGTTCATCTAGAATTTGTAGAAGGTGAGCTGTATCTCTCACATATGATGGCAGTGAGGATACATAGGGTCTTAGGAATTCGTCCACCAATTTGCTGGTGTTTTCACTAATTGAACCAATTCCCGAGATAATGGGCCTTCCAGGTGGGTTTATGGTATTTTTGTGGATCTTAGGGAGTGTATAAAATGTAGGTACTTTGGGAAAGTCATTTCTGATTAAATTCCATGTCTGTTTATTAATTGTGTTGTTTAGAAAAGCAGAGTCTACTAATGCATAGAAATCTTTGTTATATTTTTGAACAATGGTTGCTGGAATTCGACGATACCAGTAGACATTGTTAAGAATCTTATTACATATATTGACATAGTCTTTCTTTTTTAAGGACGACGACATTCCCACCTTTGTCTGAAGGTTTAATAGTGATTTGTCTATTCTCAGCGAGATATTTTAGTGCATCTAGCTCCTTTTGATTTAGGTTTGAAGGACTCTTAGATTTTATCTTTAATTTTTCTAGGTCGTTATTTACTAGTTTCAGGAATGCTGCCGCATTTGGGCTGGTGCTGGGGGGGGGGGGAACAGAAGTCAGATTTTTTCTTTCATTTTGATTTAGAT
Source organism: Lithobates clamitans (assembly GCA_037952925.1). Taxonomy (NCBI): domain Eukaryota; kingdom Metazoa; phylum Chordata; class Amphibia; order Anura; family Ranidae; genus Lithobates; species Lithobates clamitans. The sequence goes on along the minus strand of JBBGZY010000889.1, from coordinate 1,898,664 downwards.
GGATTGGCTTTAGTATACGAATCATGTTCTTCGATAGATTGTAAAATTCGAGGTAAGTCTATTGAGTCGATAAGATCTGCTGTATCGTTCTCTTCAAGGAGAGCGATTAGCTGGTATAAGGCTTGGTTCTCTTGGGGGGTACTGTCTGAGTTTCCCTGTTGTTCATGATAAAGTTTTTTTAGAATGACTTTACAAACAAATAGCTGCAAATCCTTGTAAAGTTCAAATTTGTTTAGCTTCTGGATGGGGCAAAAACTTAGTCCCTTCTTCAGGACTGAATTTTCATCTTCAGATAGGGGGTGTGAGGATAAATTGATTACACTCAAATCTGGATTTGCCTGTGCTAGGGCTCCTTGTTGGGAAGTTAAAGTGTCAGTTATGTGTAAGTGTTGAGGTTGGGTGGTGTTGGCTTGACGCCTGCTAAGATTGGGTCTAAAAAAGACGGGTCATTTAGGCCCGATTCAAGTGGGGTAGGGGTTTCTGTGATAATAGAGGGTGCGACATCTTGTGGTGTTGATTTAATCGTAAGGGGGTTAGTGGACTTTTCAGAAAGTGCCGAGCTGGGGTGAAGGGATTTGGGTGTATTTTCTGATACTTGTTTTTTAGCTTTTTGATCTTGTGTTGAGTCGCCATGGAATTGGCGTTTCATACCTGATGTAGGTTTCGGTTTTGGGTTAGTTGGAAAAGTGGTATGAGAAGTTGATTGGTTTGGATTGGGGTTTGGTCCACCATTGGGGTTACCTTTAGTACTATATTTGTTCTGATTCCACTTGTAGGCTTTGCCAGCCTCAAATGCGTTTTTGTCTCGTATGAATTTTTGGCCCTTTTTAATAAGGATTTCTTTATTAAAAGATTCCAAGTGTGTCTTTAGTCTTTTCTCTTTAGCTATTGCTGATTTATGTGTCTTAAATTTTTGTAGTTGCTCACACAACTCTCTGATCTCTGTGTCTAGGGTCTTAGATCTTTTGGTGTATTCACCTATTAGGGTTTCCATAAGATTACGTGAGCATGTCTGCAGTATGTTTTCCCATGTTTGTTTGAACCCACTGTCCAGATCATCTAATGTTGGGAAGATCTGGACACGGAGTCCAAGTGAGTTGATGTTATTATTCATGTAGTCCTGAAAAGATTTTACATGCCAAAACAAGAGAGATTTTTTCTCTAAAATTGTTGATAATTTGTAAAAGAGGGATGAAATCTCTGATTCAATTTGTTTATTGTCACCAAATTTTTTTTAGGTATCCCTGCATGAGGGATTCCCAATCTTCGCCTACAAAATTTTTCTCAATATCCATGCTGTTTGTTTCAGAGCTTAGTGATAGCAAAAAAGAAAGTTGGAAGTATTATAAAGCTTTTGGCGATTTGTTTTACTGACTGTATTCAGTTATACTGCAAGAAGAAAGAATGTGGAAAAGCAGTATTCCACGTTTTATAAGTGTTTAAAACACCGGGTTGGGGGCGCATGCGCGGCGCGATGCGGGTAGGACGTGAGTAACCACAGCTCCGTCTGGCCCGGCTAGAGCGGGCTGAATAACCAGAGCCAGACATACAATACGCCGCCGAAAACACTCCATACCCCTCGGGGAACCCTCCGTGCATGCCGGTAAGAAGAATCGGGCACTCTTGCCGCTCACAACACCATTTAACCCACTATCTTCTGAACGCTGCAGGCAAGCAGGCCGCGAAGATGTCCCAAGATGGTGCCGGAGTCAGTACACATGCGGCTGCAACGAAACAGCTCTCCAATCCATCCATCCACTCTCTCAACAATGGGAACTGTGAGTACTCATCCCCATTATCTAAAGCTGATTTGGATGCCAGCCTTACCACAATCTTTGATAAGCTAGTTAACAAGATAGAGAGTGAGGTACATAAAGCTACTACTGCCCTATCTCAAGAAATAGCCAATATAGGAAATCGCACAGACATCTTAGAAACTAAACATGATGAACTTTCACTTGCTCATAATGATTTAAGAAAGGACTATGAATCTTTAGCAGATAGCTTCGCCTTTATGCAAGCACAGGTGGAAGATTTGGATAACAGAAACAGACGCCATAATATCAGACTGCGAGGTGTCCCTGAAACAGTTACTGATCTGATGCAAACGGTCTCCAAGATTTTCCACAATCTTCTTCCTGACAAACCTCTGTCAGCATTCACATGCGATCGTATACATAGAGCCCTGCGCCCCAAACCCACACCTGACAAACCACCTAGAGACATCATCATGTGCATGAAGGATTTTCTTACCAAAGAGGAAATCATGCGTGCTTCCAGAACCACTCCAAACATTGCTTTTGAGGGCAACAGGCTACAAATCTATCCTGACATCTCCCCTGCCACTCTGGATAGAAGACGCAGAATGAAGGAAGTCACAAACATCTTACAAACAGCTCGCATAAGATATAGATGGGGATTTCCATTCAAGCTTACAATCCCACATAATGGCTCTACATACACCGTGTATAATGTAATTGAAGGCAAAGAACTGCTAGTGAAACTGGGTCTACTTGATCCAGAACCATCTAACAGATTTCCAACTACTCCAAGACCCTCCCCAATATGGTCGACTCCGTCTTCCAGACGCAACACTGCTGAACAGAGAAGATGGCGACAACCTTTCCAGAACCAAGCCACCTGACCACTTTGTTTAAATGTTTTTTTTCTATTCACACAAGGCCCCACTTGTAGAGTTGTCCTCTCAGGACTGATTTCTGGTTCGTTTTCTAATTCCTGTTTAGATGGACCTTTCTGAGCACAGCCCTTCTCATCTGTTTGTTAACATTTGAACTTCCCCCTCATCTGATACCTGGACTTTATCATGATCCTTTTAAAGGAAAGAAAGGGGAGAAGAGAATAAAAGGAAAAAAGAACGAAAGGAGGAACAAACTTTCCACAAATCTAACTCAAACCCTTTCCTTTCCCTATTCCTTTCCTCCCCTCCATACCTCTCCTCCATCCCTCCCTTCCCTCCATTTTCCCTATTCCCCCCCCCCCATTTTTTTTTTTTTTTTTTTTTATATATAGCTACAAGGTATATATGTGGCTAAAGTGAGTTTTTAGCAGTGCTTAGGATGGTAAATTTGGGCTGGGGGTACTTGGGGTCTGTTGAATATGAGATACAATCTCCTGTTTAGCAACCCCCAAGGAAAGAGGATGTTTTCCTCAGCTGTTACATTTACCCCTCTGGTTGATATTTAAATATTTTTGTTTCAGTGTTTTCAAACAGCCCGCCAAGTCCGTCGTCGCTGGATTGTCTCCCCACCTGCTCATGCGGTTGATTGCCACATCCCTATTTTGGAGGATGGTGCACTTGATGGCATTCGCAGGATCAGGACGTGTTTGTCCTCCTGATTCAAATGTAAATTGTTGTGACAAGACATTTCTTGTCCCTTTGATTTTGTTATTTTTTATTACAATTTTCATCTATTTCACCTTTATGGTTGATACTTTATATAGATTTAAAAATGGAAGTTACAGTACTACTATTCATTCTCATTTAATGATCCAATGTTATAATTTTTTTTGTCTCAAATACTCATGCTCTAAATCTGATGCACATTTGACCATGGTTTCTCTACTGTTGAAGTATAAGATGACATTGCCTTTCCAAGTGCTAAACTATAACCCCTCTCCATACATTTATATACTTTTCAGCTATATTTCAATAAGTGTAACTGGGAAGGTATTACCTTATAAGCATACTTCTCTACAAATCACCAATGGTACTTAAAGTAATATCTCATAATGTTCATGGCTTCAATACTCCCCACAAAAGGAAAAAGGCCTTCCAGCACTACAAAAGAATTGGTGCAGATATTATACTACTACAAGAAACCCATTTCTCCTCCTCTAGACATCCAAACTATTTTGACAAGACATATAGCCAATTTTTTTATACTACATACCACAATAAAACCCGAGGAGTTGCTATCTTTATACGTAATACTATCATCTTTGACTCACAACATAAATATAAAGACCCAGATAGCCGCTATATCATTATAAAAGGTCAAATAAATAACAAAGAAATCACTATTGCATCAATTTACGCACCAAATGAATCACATTCTTCTTTTTTCCAGGGCTTTTTTGAATCACTAGAAAAGCTTAGCTCTCCCCATCTGATAGTCGGTGGAGACTTTAATCTAACAGCACATCCAGCACTAGACAGAAGCAAAATTTCCCCTTCCACCAAAGCTTTCCCTAAATCCTTAAACAGATCCCTTAATAAATTTCAATTAATTGACTCTTGGAGATCACATAACATAGGTGCAAAAGTTTACACACATTACTCACATCCCCATGATGTCTACGCTAGACTAGATTACATTTACTGCACACCTATTCTATTAGCTAACTCCTCTAAAGCTACAATACACCCATGCCCATGGTCAGATCATGATATTACATTTTTCGAAACTTCACACATAGGTCTCAAACCATCACCATATAACTGGAGACTAAATGATACTATCCTAACAGATGCTTCACTGACACAGACCATCACAACACATATTGAAAATTATTTTACTGACAATATCAATGATGATACTCCTCCTACTATGATTTGGGTAGCTCATAAAGCTGTCCTAAGAGGCCATTTAATCAGTCTCGCTGCAAACAGAAATAAACAAAGACTCACAGATATTAAATGCCTTACTAAAGAACTTAATGACCTATACCATAAATTGCAAATAACTCCTTCATCAGAAATTACCAAACATATTCAAGACAAGCGTAAAGCGTTAGATGTTATCCTTTCTGCAAACACAGAGAAATCACTAAGGTTTTCCAAGGCGAAATTTTTATTACATAGCAACTCTCCATCATCTATGTTTGCCAAAAAGCTTAATCATGAACACAAACCCCCACATACATACAAACTTAGAGACCACAAAGGAAATATGATCACACACCCTCAAGAAGTACTTAAAATATTCTCCACATTTTATAAGGACCTCCTCTCAAGCCCTCAGCCTCCTATTGACCAATCATCCAGATCGTGGATGGAAGACATCAGACTACCCTCTCTTACCCCACAGCAAATGGAATCCTTGAATGCCCCCTGTACAGAACTAGAATTGACCCGTATTATAAAATCCCTCAAAACCTCCACAGCCCCAGGCCCTGATGGTTTTTCCTCTTCATATTACAAAAAATTTGCCCCCCTCCTAACTCCTCATTTGACTAACCTTTTTAATCACATTCTCAATGGTGGACAATTCCCCAATGAGATGCTTCTAGCTAATCTTTCCCTAATCCCTAAACCGTTTAAGGATCACTCTCTCCCTCAAAATTTTCGCCCTATATCAGTTTTAAACAATGACCTCAAAATTTTTGGTAGACTGCTTGCAGACAGACTGGCAAAAGTTATCACAAATCTAATTCACATCGATCAAACCGGTTTTATCCCTGGAAGACAAATTGTTGATAATGTCAGATTGGTCACCAATATTATCCAAGACGCAAATCTTTTCTCGCGGAAACTTTGCCTCTTAAGTCTTGATATTCACAAGGCATTTGACAGCGTCAGCTGGTCCTACCTTAACTTTTTACTACCCAAATTTGGAATATCAGATAAATTCTTGCAGGGATTTAACGCCCTTTATCACAATCCCCAAACTAGAATTAAAATCCCAGGCCACAATTCAGAATTTTTCTCCCTTAGTAGAGGGACTAGACAGGGTTGCCCCCTTTCTCCACTCTTATTCGCCCTCGCTATTGAACCATTAGCCCATAAAATAAGAAATAACTATGATATAAAAGGATATACTAAAGGGGAAAACGAATTTAAACTCAGTTTATACGCTGATGATGCTCTTGTTTTCCTTACAGACCCTATTACCTCTATCCCATCCCTCCTTAAGGAACTGAAACTTTTTCACAATATATCTGGCCTCAAAATAAATATGAACAAATGTTCTGCCATGCCAATCAACTTTTCTCAAAACACACAAAATTTACTATCTAGTAATTTCCCTTTCATATGGTGCCATAATTCATTTAAATACCTTGGAGTCTCTATAACCCCAACACATAACCAGCTATATAAGTCTAATTACATCCCTCTTTTTTCCAATATTAACACTATCCTTAACTCTTGGTCTTCATTTCATATCTCATTCCTAGGAAGAATATGTGCCATCAAAATGACAATCCTTCCCAAACTATTATATTTTTTCCGTACCCTTCCAATTAATATTCCAAAATCCAAATTATTCTCTATTCAGAGAAATATCAACAAATTCATATGGGCAGGAAAAAAGCCCAGATGCAGCTATGCACTAATGCATAGACCCCAATCTGCAGGAGGTTTAGGTCTTCCCAACATATGGCTATATTACCTAGCTGCTAGACTAACCCAGCTTTCTCAATGGTTCACCCCTACACACGACACCCCATGGAAAAAATTTGAAATTACTTCCATTAAACCACTGTACTTACAAGGAATATTATGGTCTAATATCACGTCATACAATAAACTCTCCAAAGTAAATATTATAGTGGCCCACTTTCTCCAACTTTGGAATAAACACAAAGACACCTTCATACTCTCCTCTAACACTCCACCCTTAGCATCCTTTCTTGGTGATCCCAGATTTCCTCATGCTTACAATAACGAAAGACCCTTTTTAAACTGGATTAACAAAAATCTTACTACACTTAGATCCCTACAACTAAAATGGAACTTTACTCCATTCCCTTCTCTACAATCTATACATGGCCTCCCTTCTTCAGAATTTCACCATTATCAACTAATTAGAGAATTCTATGCTGAATGTTACGCACTCTCTACAAACCCTTCCAACACAGTATTCGAACAGATCTGTATCTCCTTTACTAGAGATAGAGGTTTGATATCAAAACTCTATCATTTTCTAAACAGTGTTGGAGTCCCGGAAAAATCCTCACAGATGATTAAATGGGAGTCGGACTTGTGCGTCACATTCAGCACTGAGGACTGGGTATCCATGTCAGATAATCTACGAAAGAGTAACAAATCGATATCATTCAGAGAAACCCCAATTAAAGTATTTTCAAGATGGTACTTAACCCCAGTGAAATTACATTCATACTACCCTTCAATATCTCCAAACTGTTTTAGAGGTTGCTCGGTTCATGGTACATTTATACACATATTCTGGTCATGCCCTCACCTGGACCTAATATGGCGTAAGGCCTTTGAAATTATTGAATCTTCGTCTAAACAAAAAATCAAACCTTCACCACAAATATGTTTATTATTTGCTAATATCCCAAATGTTCCACTTCCATGTACCAGATTAATTCATTCTCTATGCAGCTCCATACTTTGGATGATTGCTTACAATTGGAAATCCAACAACCTCCCATGGCAACAAGTTATTTCCAGAATGGAATCAATCAAAATTGCAGAGTGGATATTCCATACCCTTAATGATACTATACATATATATAAAGATAAATGGTCTTACTGGATTACGGATTAATACCTAATTGTCTATCCCCATTTCTATTTATACACAACCATTGCTCCTGCAAATTAGTGATTTTATTGATTTCATATTTACATGTTTCTACCTAGAGATTATGGTCTAATAATGTATTTCAATTTCCCAATTAAATGATAATGCTGTAACATTGTGACACACTCTGTTAACAATCCTATATTCTGTTTTGTACTTTTGTGAAACTTCCAAATAAAACTTTTGTAAACAAAAAAAAAAAATTAAAACACCGGGTTGCCCCTCAGGCGAGGAGTGGTATTTTCTACCGATTATTATAGTGAAAAGAGGGGGGCGAGAGGCTAACCTAGGTTATTAAAACAGTGCCGCATCCAATATGAAAGATAAATATGGAAAAGGGGTTCCCCTAGGCGGACTTTAAAGGCACTTGGTGTTTAACTTAGGTAGAAATGTGTCGGAATGTACAACAGTATAATAATAAACAAATTTTATTTAGAAACAACAATGAAAAACGAAACATAGACATATCTAGGTAGTTCATTTATATCATCATACAAAATGAATATATGAAAAAATGAAAAAGGGGAACTCTTCTCACATCCAACGCGTTTCGGAATATAGTGTAGTCCTTCTTCAGAGGTGCAGAGAAAGAGAAGAGAGGGATTTATCTAAGATATATATAATTAAGATATATGGTTAATGAATTTACCATAGCATCTGAGAGCATAGTGCTGTATGTTTAAAATAGTATAATTATAGCACTTACATAATATAGGATGGTGAAGTAGTTGTTACAATGTTTCGTTGAATCACATTAAAAGCTTAGAATCAACATAGCACCAGGTATTGATACTGGTAAAATTGCTGTCTAGCGACAACGTGGGCATCAGAGAGGTCTGTGAATATGTACCGAATAGTATTGTCTTTAAATGGAGATATCAACAATGTCAAGTCAAAAAGTTAATTGAGAGGTACTGGCACATGTTGACCCTAGATCCATCTTTGGGTCAATTTGTCCCAGAAAGACCTCTCTTTACATTCAGGAGAGCTACTTCGATCAGTGACAAAATCGTCAACAGCGAAGTTAGGAGCGAAACAACTAAAACACACTCCAAATATAAAGGGACCTATATATGTGGTTCTTGCCACTACTGCAAATACATGCTTACGCAGAGAAACCCCAGTCTTCCTAATGGTAAAACATTCTACCCTAGACATTTTGCTAATTGTAGGACCCCAGGGGTGGTATACATGTTACAATGCAGCTGTAATTGTTTTTAAATTGGAAAGATGAAGTTGCCTGCTTTGGGGCCGGGAGACCCCGCTCTGATTAGACCGGCTGCTCTCGGTCTGGATATCCCCATATATAGGGCTGGTCTTTTCAATTTGGTGGGACATACAACAAGCAGCAACCCAGCAGAGCAGTGCACTCTCAGATTCTCTTGCTATCTACCGTGGGGTAAGTCTGACTGATGGCTGCCTTTCCTGGCAAGGCTATTGTATACAAACACATAGTGATCTTAGTATGTATGTTTATCATCATCTGTATCTATGTTTTCTTTTACACACCAGAACTGCAGCTCATGCAAGCTTTCCCCATACCTACAAGTATCTGATGTTATATTCATCTGGGATGCCCGGTCTCTGTCTGCTGCTAGTCTGATCTTTTTCAGAGATACCTTTACTTCTGATCGTTTTCAGCAATCCATTGATTAAGTCCACCTTGTGAATACATCTTTTCCTTTTTTTTATATTCAATCGGTAAGCCACTCTTGGTTCATAAATCTTGCTAATTCAGCCACCCTCTCTGCATCTCCCTTTTCTCCTTTTTCCTTTGCTTTCTTCCCATTCCCAATCCCCCTCCCTTCCCTCCCTCCCTCCCTCTGTTCCTTTCCCTTTTTCTTTTTCTTTTTTTTCCCTCCCTTCCTCCCTTGCTTTCTTTTTCTTTTTCTTTTTCCTTTTCCCCTCCCCCCCCTTGTTTGTAAGTGTATGGTCTTCCCCTCCTTGTTCCTCAGCCCTGCGTTCCAGTACCCAATTCGCAAACTATGCACTACTGTCATCTCTTGCTTACCCACCAACCTGCCCAATTTTAATCATTAATTTCAATTATGATATCTAATGTTTTTGTAGACCTCCTGTTGTATGGACTGTCCTGGACCGCTGGTCTGTGCTGTCCTTCCATCTGAGACTTTAATCTTTCATAGGGCCCCTGCCATGCCTCGCCACTACGGGCTGGATTTTTCTATTTTTTCTAATTAAGTGGTTACTCGCACTTTGCCCACAGTACACCTACTGAGAACAACCTCCAATTTTCTGTGATTTTGACATATGTTTTTCTTTGTTTGTATGTATTTTTTATTAGAACCTCTAGCTCCTGAAGAAGCGTTCTCTGTCAACGTGAAACATGTAGAGCAATTGGAGAATACAACACTTTGGAATACCAGACCTGCAGTGCTCCTTCAATCTCAAACTCTCTAGGAGAAGTCTACCCTTTTCCTCTATTTGGAATTTAATGTACTGTTTTGAGTATTAGAATTACTTAGGAGACTGTGGGATAGGATCCTCAATGGTGTTACTACATGTGTTGTATGCCTATATCTGATGTGTTGTTTTTAAATGTCCATGTTCATTCCCCATGTTCTTTGTATGTTATTAATAAAATTTAACCTTTTTATATACCTTTTGTAGTCCATTACAGTTGTGCCTTGAAAGTCCCATTTTATAGTCCTTTGATGCATCTATGTATGCAAGACAAGTTTGAGCCAACATCCGTCGGAAAAAATCCTATGATTTTGTTGTCGGAATGTCCGAACAAAGTCCAACCGTGTGTACGGGGCATAAGTATGCAAACTTGTGACCCTGATCTACCTCTGGGACGCCATGTATCCCTAGTACACGGCGGGATTTTTCCCAAAGTTAAATTCCTTATTCTCGACCGGGTACATCCCAATCCCGGGGGGGGGGGACTGGAACAAGACCCTCCTTCAAAGGGAATTGAGATGGATCTATTTATTGAAAGCCACTCTGCCCCCAGGCCTAAATGAAGCTATATGCTTCAAACCATTCCTTGAGGAATTTAGTTCTGGTGGAATGGAAAAATAAACTCCCACCCCTTCTGTTACACCTTAAGGATGCCTTTTTCTATCTATTTTTCTGTTAAAATATGCTGCACCATTGTTGTTACTCGCTCTAGTTTCCCATCCAGTATATAGGGTACTGTCTTATTCCCCCAATATATCTAGAAACACTTTTAGCGACACTATATTCCATTGTCAGCTTTCTCGCACTTCTTGCTCTGTATATCCCCCTCAAAAGACCTATATTCTCCTTCTGGTATTCCTAACACCTTTTTTTTTTTATGCAATTATGGTTACAGCATCAGTTTATAAATGTATATACTACTCACTGGTCATTTAATTATCTGACCACTCCCAGTTGTCTCTTGTTCCCACTTTCCCCTTCCTTTAGTTTAGTATTCCTAACACCTACCTATGGGCTGGTCTGTGCGTCCGTATGTGCATGACTAAGCTCGTGCACACGTAGATACACACCCCTGCACTATTATTAAATGCTAGTTGATCATGAGTATATTATATTATAGATACATATACATAGCCACTATTCTAAACAGAGAAGCAGCAAATTAACTACCTCTTTATGCCTGCCTATCTTCCTGTCTCTGTACTTCCTTTTATTATTGATGCATATATATTATGTTATATAATTAATCCTGTCTAATCAAAACTGCTGTTTATAAAACAATATGTTATGTTATGTCATGTTTTTTGTAACTATATTGCTGCTTACTGTAAACTGGTTTTGCTGTTCTCACGCCAATATTTAGTTGGGCATCAGACAATACATTCATTATACAATGTGGATGGATTGCCCTTTGCTCCATCCGCATTTAAACATCGTTTCCCTTCTGAGAAATTTGTTTTCCCCTTTAGCTGCCCCGGTGCTATTGCCGCCCGTAGTGATTGCCTGGCACGAAAAAACCGCCCAGAGCTATATTCTGGGCGGCGTCTATGGAGGCTGTTTGGGCATTTAACAACACCGCCCACAGCCTCCATCTTGCCACACCGGCGGACATGCGCAGTCCGCCGGCGAGGTACTCCATGTCGGTGGGTCGGGTGTGCTTGACGCCTCTCCTATATGCTGTCGCTCTCTCATGCGCGTCAGGGGATGCGCCGCACACACTTGACCCAGGGGGCAGTCGCAGGTCTCTTTAGCAACCACCTCCATCTTCAGCTGAATGCAATTCATTGCGCCAGCTGACTGGAGTTTCCTCCTTTTAAAATCAGACCAGCTCACTCCCAGATCAGGCACTGGACAGCTTGATGCTGGGACGTGTGGCAGGTCTCCCCAACCTCTCGTGTTTAAGGTAACCCTATTTCATACACTCTTTCCTGTATGCAATACTAATTTATATAACCACTGACCAGCCCTCTGTTTATACTCTTGCTTAAGGAAAAAACCTCTTTTTTAAAAAAAAAAATGTAAACTAACTAAAACTAAATGCTACTTTTTACTACACTCTCCACTACACCATAAACTGATTAATTAATTTACACACACAAAATCTGATACTTATCCAAAAAAGTTTTCAACACAATCTTTACCATGTTTTATTAGCTGACGGTAATATGTAACTATTTTTCTCTTGCTTTTTACAATATAATTTATACAATAATATTCTAATATTTTGTTAGTTACCTTTATACCTGAATATACCTCTAAGCATCTTACAATCATGCTTTTAACCTCAATTAAATAGACTACTGATGGCAGTATCATGAATATACTTTATTTTCAGTTACCAAATCCACCCCTCCTCTTTTTGATTCAACATTGTTTTTTTATCATCTTACCAACATATACAGGTATATACACATTTTATTAATCACTTAAATGTTTAGACTATATATCCAGCAAGGTTCTGGATTTATATTTTTGATATACTTTTCTACATCCAGGGACTCCATTTGCCCCAGTATATCGCTCTGGCCGCCATATTGCTGCGGAACCCCATCCATTTAAGGACAATACTATTCGGTACATATTCACAGACCTCTCTGATGCCCACGTTGTCGCTAGACAGCAATTTTACCAGTATCAATACCCGTTGCTATGTTCATTCTAAGCTTTTAATGTGATTCAATGAAACATTGTAACAACTACTTCAACATCCTATATTATGTAAGTGCTATAATTATACTATTTTAAACATACAGCACTATGCTCTCAGATGCTATGGTAAATTAATTAACCATATATCTTAATTATATCTTAGATAAATCCCTCTCTTTCTCTGCATCCCTGAAGAAGGACTATACTATATCCCGAAACGCGTTGAGTGTGAGAAGAGTTCCCCTTTTTCATGTTTTCATATATTCATTTTGTATGATGATATAAATGAACTACCTAGATATGTCTGTTTCGTTGTATTCTTTTTAATGTTGTTTCTAAATAAAATTTGTTTATTATTATACTGTTGTACATTCCGACACATTTCTACCTAAGTTAAACACCAAGCTCCTTTAAAGTCCACCTAGGGGAACCCCTTTTCCATATTTGAGTTAAATATATGAGTGTCACAGCAAAGGGTCTGAATACTTAGGACCATGTGGACTTTTCTGTCAATATGGGGTGCTGTGTGTACATTAATGAGGAAAAAAATGAATTTTAGCAAATGGCTGCAATATAACAATGAGTGAAATATTTAAGGGGTCTGAAATGAATACTTTCCGCCCCCACTGTATATATATATATATATATATATATATATATATATATATATATATATATACATACATATATATGTGTGTGTGACCCTACACTTCCGGGTAGCAGGAGCAAATTTGTGCCACTGGCGGCTTGCTCCCGCTGTGATTATGCACAGCAGGAGCTGATCAGTGGGTACTGAGGACCCGATGTCCACCAGTACCCACTGATCGTTCATTACAGAGGCAAATGATTGAAAACTAAATGATATATTGCTCACACATGCCATGGTTATATGTGAAATTACACCCAAAAATACATTTTGCTGCTTCTCCTGAGTATGGGGATACCACATGTGTGAGACTTTTTGGGAGCCTAGCCACGTACAGGACTCCAAAAACCAAGCACCGCCTTCAGGCTTTGTAAGGGCGTAAAATGGTGATTTCACTTCCTCACTACCTATCACCCTTTCGGAGGCCATGAAATGACAAGATAGCACAACCCCCCCCCCATGACCCCATTTTGGAAAGAAGACTCTTCAAGCTATTTGCTGGAAGGCATGTTGAGTCCATGGAATATTTCAATATTTATTTTGCCACAAGTTTCTGGAAAATTACAATTTATTTATTAATTTTTTTTTACACAATGTTGTCACTAAATGATATATTGTTCAAACATGGCATAGTTATATGTGGAATTACACCCCGAAATACATTCTGCTGCTCCTCCTGAGTATGGGGATACCACATGTGTGGGACTTTTTGGCAGTCTAACCGCGTACAGGACCCCGAAAACCAATCACCGCCTTCAGGCTTTCTAAGGGCGTACATTTTTTATTTCACTCCTTCCTCACTGCCTATCACAGTTTCGGAGGACATGAAATGCCCAGATAGCACAAAAAAACCCCAAATGACCCAATTTTGGAAAGTAGACACCCAAGTTATTTGCTGAGAAGCAATGTTGAGTATTTTGCAGATCTTGCTTTTTGTCACAAAGTTTTGAAAATTGAAAAAAGAAAAAAAATGTTTTCTTTTCTTTCTTCATTTTCAAAAATAAATGAGATCTGCAAAATACTCACCATGCCTCTTACCAATGCCTTGGGGTGTCTACTTTCCAAAATGGGGTCATTGGGGGGGGGGTTGTGCTATCTGGGCATTTCAGGGCTCTGTAACTGTGATAGGTAGTGAGGAGTAAAATCACAGTTGTACGCCTTTAGAAAGTCTGAAGGCGAAGGCGGTGCTTGGTTTTTGGGGTCCTGTACGCAGCTAGGCTCCCAAAAAGTCTCACACATGTGGTATTCCCATACACAGGAGAAGCAGCAGAATGTATTTTGGGGTGCAATTCCACATATAACCATGCCATGTTTGAACAATATATCATTTAGTGACAACTTTGTGTAAAAAAAAATAAGTTGTAATTTTCCCGAAGCTTGTGGCAAAATATCAAATATTCCATGGACACAACATGCCTCTCAGCAAAAAGCTTGAAGTGTCTTCTTTCCAAAATGGGGTAATTTGTGGGGGTTTTGTGCTATCTTGAGGTTTCAGAGCCTCTGAAACTGTGATAGGTAGTGAGGAAGTGAAATCACCATTTTACGCCCTTAGAAAGCCTAAAGGCAGTGATTGGTTTTCGGGGTCCTGTACACAATTGGCTCCCAAAAAGTCTCACACATGTGGTATCCCCGTACTCAGAAGAAGCAGCAGAATGTATTTTGGGGAGTAATTTCACATATTCCCATGGCATGTTTGAGCAATAGATCATTTAGTGACAACTTTGTGCAAAAAAAAAATAATTTTCCCGCAACTTGTGGCAAAATATAAAATAATCTATGGACTCAATATGCCTCTCATCAAATAGCTTGGGGTGTCTACTTTCCAAAATGGGATCATTTGGGGGGGGGGGGGATTGAGCTATCTTGGCTAGCATTTTATGGCCTTCAAAACTGTGATAGGTAGTAAGAAGTGAAATAAAAAATTTACACCCTTAAAAATCCTGAAGGCCGTGATTGGTTTTCAGGTCCTGTACGCGGATAGGCTCCCAAAAAGTCTCACACATGAGGTATCCCCATATTCAGGAGAAGCAGCAGAATGTATTTTGAGGTGTAATTCCACATATAACCACACCATGTTTGAACAATATATCATTTAGTGACAACTTTGTGCAAAAAAAAAAAAAAAAAAGTGTAATTTCCCCCGAAATTTGTGGCAAAATATAAAATATTCCATGGACTCAACATACCTATCAGCAAATAGCTTGGGGTATCTACTTTCCAAAAAGGGGTTATTTGGGGGGGGGGTTGAACTGTCCTGGCATTTTATGCACAACATTTAGAAGCTTATGTCACCCATCACCCACTCTTCTAACCACTTGAAGACAAAGCCCTTTCTGACACTTTTTGCTTACATGAAAAAATATGATTTTTTTGCAAGAAAATTACTTTAAACCCCCAAACATTATTTATTTTTTTAAAGCAAAGGCCCTACAGATTAACCACCGCCGCCATATAGCAAAATGACGGCAGCAAAGTGGCTTCAATATCCTGACCAGACGTCATATGGCGTCTTCAGGATATTAAGCCCCGGGGGCGCGCATCGCGGCGAGCGTTGTTGCAACTCTGATCTAGGTAAAGAGTCTCTGACGGAGACTCTTTACCATGTGATCAGCCATGTCCAATCACGGCTGATCATGATGTAAACAGGAAGAGCCGTGATCGGCTTTTCCTCACTCGCGTCAGACAGACGCGAGTAGAGGAGAGCCGATGGGCTGCTCCTCTGACAGGGGAGGTCTGTGCTGATCGATTATCAGCGCAGCCCCCCCCCCGAGGATGCCCACACTGGACCACCAGGGATGCCACTAGGACCACCAAGGATGTCAGCACTAGGTATGCCACCTTTAGCCACCAGGGATACCAATCAGTGCCCACAATGGATGCCAATCATTACTGGCAGGAATTACTGTTTGGCAATGATTGGCATCCATCATTACCTTACGATACAGTACATCAGTGGCACCTATCAGTGCCCATCCATGCCCATCCGTGCCGCCTATCAGTGCCGATCCGTGCCTCCTATCAGTACCCATCCGTGCCGCCTATCCGTGCCCATCTGCGCCACCTATCCATGCCCATCCATGCTGCCTATCAGTGCCCATCCATGCCGCATAGCAGTGCCACCTATCAGTGCCCATCAGTGCCATCTATCAGTGCCCCGACCTGTTGGGTCAGGAGAGCCCGAGAAAACCATGGAAGGCGGTGGGAGGGGGGGTTCCCTCCCACTACTTATAAAAGCAGTCTAGAGGCTAATTAGCCACTAGGATTGTTTTTACATGAAATCCGACCACTGGCTGAAAAGAATGATACCAAGATGATACCTAAACCTGCAGGCATAATTCTGGTATAACCACTCAAAGTCCAGCAACATACCAGTACATTGCTGGTTCTTGTTGGGCATACATTGTAATGTTCTTTTTTTCATGCAGCCTGTGGGCTGCATGAAAAAGAGAGATTGATCGGTAGGTATGCCCACCATTAGAATACCGCCCTTCATCCACTCACTTCTAATGATGGGCATACATGCACCATTTTTTGAGGTGGTGAAATCACCTCCTACATCGCTGGTGCCACTGATTTATGTATCGTGGGAGCAAACACTGTTGCTGTCAAGATAAATAAACCAGTGCTGCAGCTGAATGGTGTACCTGCTAAGCAAACGATGGTTAACAATAAAACAAAGTAACATTACAGTATAACAGTAAGACTTACCATACCTGCAAAGCAAATACAATAAAACATAGTAAAAATAAAACATTGCAATATGTGCCTAAAAAATATATACCGAAGCATGGGGGCAATATGCCCCTAATGTTATGAGCAAATCGCTCCTCCACCCCTGCCCCCATGCTTCGGCATTTATGCTCTTCTTTTTAACTGTGGTGGTAAAATCACCTCCGAGAGCGCTGGAGTCACGGCTTTATGTATCGTGGGAGCAAACGCTGTTGCTGTCAGAATAAATAAACCCATGCTGCAGCTGAATGGTGTACCTGCTAAGCAAATGTTGGTTAACAATAAGACAAACATTACAGTTAACATACCATACCTGCAAAGCAAATACAATAAAACATAGTAAAAATAAAACAGAGAGAGAATGATAGATATAGAACAATAGTGAGTGAACAGTAGAGCGGACAGTAGAGGGCTAACATAAGAGAGAGAACAATAGAGAGAGAAGAAAAATAAAACCACAACTATTGTTGGCTTTTTTTTGTGTGTTTTTGTGTGTGTGTTTTTTTCACTTTTATAAAAACTGTAAAAAAACTGTAAACTGAACGTTGTAGATTAGAGTCTCTCAAAATGTGATGGCCATCACATCTTTCGAGACCCTGTGTATGTGTGCCCTACGCTAATACTCAACTAGTGTGTGGTAGCGTTCGAAACAGTCACCAATGCAAAGACAGGACAGGAGGGACAATAAAAGCGGGTTTCACGCCTATATCCATTCTTTCTACAGACACAACATCTTCTTTGGGGGTTTCTTTGGGTAGGGGTACCAGAGAGGACATGCGGAAAATGCCTTTCATGCAGCCGGCTTAATGCATTTGGATTGGGAAGTTGGGCCACAGAACCGTCTGGGAACAGAAGGGATGTGATGATCTCTTCTTGGAATTTAAGGAAGGATCCAGTTCGTCCTGAAGCTTTGTATAGCTCATAAGCATTCAGCGGAGCCAATTGAAATAAGTATACAGACACTTTTTTGTACCAGCGTCTGGCCTTACGGGCAATTAGGTACGGCGCCAACAACTGGTCGTTGAGGTCCACGCTTCCCATATTAAGGTTATATTCGTGGACACAGAGGGGTTTCGCCACAACACCAGTCGCCGTAGGAATTTGGACCGTCGTGTCTGCGTGAAGGGAGGACAGAACGAAAACATTCTTATTATCCCCCCACTTCACAGCAAGCAAATTATTACATCTCAAGCAGGCTCTCTCCCCCAGCCTAAGACGGGAATCTACAAACCGCTGGGATAAGCCCCAGCGATTAGATCGCACGGTGCCACATGCGCCAATTTGGTGATCAAACAAGTGACTAAAAAGTGGCACGCTTGTGTAATAATTGTCCTCATACAAGTGGTACGCCTTTCCGAAAAAGGGTGACACCATGTCCCACAAAATCTTACCAGCGCTCCCTATGTAGTCTGGGCAGTTCTCCGGCTCTACGTAACTATCTCTTCCCTCGTAAACCATAAAAATATATGTATAGCATGTAGCCCTGTCACAGAGCTAATACATCTTGACCCCATATCTGGCACGCTTACTGGGAAGATACTGTTTGAATGACAAGAGGCCAGAAAACTTAATCAGGGACTCATCAACACAGACAACTTGATGGGGAGTAAACAAGGCTGCAAAGCGTTGGTTGAAGTGGTTTACGAGGGGCCGAATTTTGTAGAGCCGATAAAATTCAGGGTCACCCCGAGGATGACAGAGTTCATTATCGTTGAAGTGCATGAACCGCAAGATCTGCTTGTATCGTGCCCTGGTCATGGAGACAGAGAACACTGGCATATGGTGAATTGGGTCAGTGGACCAATATGACCGCAATTCACTCTTTTTAGTTATGCCCATGAGGAGGGATAGGCCCAGTAAGGTCTTAAATTCAGAAACCATAATTGGTTTCCAATCTCTGGCAAGGGTCAGCTGGGGATTAGTGACGATGAATTGACCAACATATAAATTGCTTTGGTCCACAATAGGTCTACAGAGATCTTCGGTGAAAAACAGCAAATAAAAATCAAGTGACGTAAAATCAACTGTTTCCACCTGAATTCCGGGTTGGCCAGTGAATAGGGGAAGTATGAGTGCTGCAGAAATGGTGGGCTCCCAATTAGGACTGGCGAATGCAGCAGGAATGGCACTATGGGCTTGACGGGCCTGTCTTTGTCTTCTTCTTGGTGGCAGTGGGACACTACTCGTGCTAGCCACCTCGCCAGCTTGAACTGCACTTATGGGACTCACCATGTCACCACGTGATACTGCAGTGCTGGATGCATGACCAGGATGTACTAGCTGCTGGTGCTTGCCAGTTCACCAGAAGGATGAGCAGCACTAGTACTGGCTCTGTGCTCCATACGAGAACCCTGCGGTTCTTGCACCTCAACGACAGCAGAAGAACGGGGTCTGGTACGCCTGACCTTGGCAGATACCACAACTCCGTCGTCAGAGCTACCTGTCAGGGTGCCGCTGCTGTCTACGGGTTCGTATTCTGAACCTGAATCTGACAGATGAGTGTACCTTCGATTTTACATTTTGGTCTCTAAATTTACTGGTACACTAGTGAGACTCACAAGAAAAAAAGCACCTGACTGTCAGAGACTGATTCAAACGTTACCAAAAAAACTGTTAGCATTTGTAGGGATCAGGCCTGACTCTGCGAACGCTGCAGTTTTGTGTGTTGTGTTTTTGTAATTGACAGTGATCGATTGATACTGCACTTGGGAGGGCTGGGCTGGGCTGGGCGGAGGGGCTAAACGCGGTGCTAGCAGGTATCTGAGCTGATCCCGCTAACACTGCGTTTTTGGGAACTAAACTGATGGTGCCTGGGGCGACGCAGACCCTGACTGACTCTAAAAGCTAACTGATCTCACCCGCCGGGTGATCAGGGGGTTAAACTTTTATTGGGTAATATACGGCGGGTGCCCTGATGCTATAAAATGAAATCTAGCTAACCAGCGTCACTCATGACACTTATACAGTGATCACTGGTGGCAGGAGGTGATCAAGGGGTTAAACCTTTATTAGGGGGAGTTAGGGGGGGTCCCTAGACCTATCTGGGCCTAATACTAATTACCTTAACGCTAATTTTTGTCACTAATGACACCAGTACAGCAATAAAAAAAAAATCCGAATTCTGCACTGGGTGACACAGTGACAGGGGGTGAAGAGGTTAACTGAGGGGGTGATCGGGGGGTGGCAAGTGTACCTACGTGGACTGGTGTCAGTGTAGTATTGGTGCACTTACTATGAGATGTTCTCTCTCCTCGGACTGGAACGGAAAAGAACGACATGAGGAGAGATTACATCACTTCCCCTGCTTTGTTTACACTTACACATGCAGGGGAAGGATCTCATTCACCAGGAGCGATCACCAGGTCCAGGCCAGATTTCATGGGCCCGGGCCTGGGGATTGATTGGTTATGGATTGAATCCTATCATCGCGGCCACCAAGGGGGCCACGCGCCTGACGTAACATGACGGCGATTCGCCTGCCCGTGCCATTCTGCCACAGTACAACTGCGGCGGCTGGTCGAGAACAGGTTAAAAGCTGACCAGTTTTAAGCACCCCTGCCAGTGTTAAATGGTCTGTCTCATCACTGTAACTGCAAGAGCTTTTCTGTTGAAAAAAGAAAGAAGATAGAAGAAAGAAAGACAAAAAGAATAAAGAATAAATGCAGCCATCAAATATAAGAATTGGTAAATTGCAATATAATAAATGTTTGCTTTTGGGTTTATATATTTTCTCTTATTATTATTATTATTATTATTATTAATATGAATTTAAAAGAAGCAGAAAGTTACACAAAACTTTGACTTACAATTATAAAGCATTTAGCATACAGCTTCTATTAACCGTAACCTAGCTTTTGGGTTTAATACTGCTATAAAGTGTATGCAGGGCATTTACATCATGACCATAATAATAATATCTCACTAAATGTCATTATTACCATTACTTAAGACATATTTCCACTTTTGCAGTCCAATTCGAATAACACCTATTTTATATTTTTTACATGTTGTCATTCTTATAGTATAAATTAAGACAAATTAAACATTGCAGCCTATCTTTTTTAGATGATCTTTTTCTTGGCCTTCCAGCAAAGGAAAATGCTAAAATTTTGTTTATGAGGGGACTGGGCAGCTGTTTTTGCAATAATAAATCCTGTCTGTATAGAGCTGGCAGAACTTCATTATCACTTGTAACTAGATTTGAACACTGTCTGTTCTAACAAAGGATTCAGTGCAGAAGCTGTGCTTTTTGCATTGTATGTTAATGAGGACAGACATGGGACAGGCTCGCTCTAACATTGTTCAAAAAACCTTGGAGTCAGCCATGACACCTTCTCCTGAGAAACGGCTAATCGATAAGAAATATATATTAAAAAAAAAATTTAGGCATGCTATGATAATCGGAAATCACATAACAAACATATCAGGGGGTTTTCTCAAATATGACTGCAAAAGTGAAAATACACTTTAAGGTGATATTAAAGTCTTGTTTAAAAAAAAAAAATAACATGGTTTTGCACAGAGCAGCCCGGATCCTCCCCTTCTCAGGTCCCCTGCCGGCACTCCTTGCCTCCTGCCAAGTACCCCAGAGCAAGGTCGCTCCCGAGCTGCGACTCTGTTTGTCCATTCACACACAGAGCCATGGCTTGGCCCCACCCCCTCTCTCTCCTCATTTGCTCACTGGTTGTGATTGACAGCAGCAAGAGCAAGTGGCAAGCCAATAAGGAGTGAGAGTCCCCGGAAAGCCGAGGTTCTCGTGCACATCGGTGATTCAAGATGAGGCTCAGGTGGGTATTAGGGGGGGCTGTTGCATACAGAAGATTTTTTTCCCATTATGCATAGAACCTTGAGGCTTTACAACCACTTTAAGATCTTAACCATAATCCCATACTATCAGCATTCATAGTTTTTACACAGAATTCCTTTTGCTGATGGTTTATCCACTGCATAGGCTGTAAAGATGGCCATAGATGTGCACAAAAATGAAAATTCAAACAGAAATCAAAACATTAGTTCGATCTAACATTCAATGACCCATTCATTGTATTGGAAATTTCTTAGTGAGCGCCATCATTTTTCCAATCAATTTATACCAATACCTCTCCTGCTCATATGTATTTTAATTAAAATCTTTTTTTTTCAAATGATTGACCTACAAATGATTGAAAAAGTGAAAAAAAAAATTTCCAACCCAACTTAATTTATTTGCAGTAACCATATGAAAATCGAATGATCTGTCTACTGACTTGATTTTTCGTTCAATTTTCTTTCCATCTATGGCTAGTTTAAGTTTTGAAGTAATCTCCTTCACCAATTAATAATAATATTCCAATGTCCATGGTAGAAATTTAATTTTTTTTTACCTAATATACATGTGTGCCTATAAAGTCCATGTTTCTACTCTAATTCTTTCCAAACTATATTGGGACGTTGGCACACTGCTACTTGTGTATCCACAGTATCACCATGTGTTGATACACGTAGTTCACGCTTTTTTGTCAAGGTAGAAATTCCTTTGTTCACCTTTCTAGCTGAAATGCCTCAGGCAGCATCCTCTCTCCAGTCAGATGAAAGCACTGTTTAGGTATTCTGACAGCCAACGCTGGCAGCTATCAGAATACACTAGTCGCAGCAGAAGATTCATCAATCCATGCTTGCAGGCTGAACAAAAAAAAAAGTCTATCTAAAGTGACACTAAACTCTGGTTAAAGAAAATTATATTTAAGTTTATATATTTAACTCATAAAGTACCTTCTATTGTTCTCAGCCTCCCCCTTCCCAAATTCATATATACCCACTAGCTGGGTAAGAAACCCTGATTGGAGGTATGTGATTTTATATAAGAGGGGAATTGACACGGAACCAAGCCACGTGACCTTATATACCCAGGAGCTACTGTATTTCACCCAGGCCAGAAGCAAAGAATATTAGGCAAGTATTCCTATGTTCTAATAGTTTAACTGCAACTGTCCATAGCATCTTAATTGTGTATCTGAATCCCTGTGACAGAATCCCTGTGACAGACGTAGCTCTGTCCTATTGTTATTATCTCACATGCACTGTGCCAGATAGCTAGGTCTGTTCTACTATAAGTGTGTAGTGGTCACCTTCTAGTATATTAGTAGGTGAACTTATTTATTGCAATAGAGTTTATTTATAGCTCCTGTTATTTGAGTTAACCCTGTTCCCTCTAGTCTGAGATTCAATAGTTAGAGCTTGGGGCTCAAAAAGCAGTATAGGCTAGAGCCAGTTTAGGCACCCAATGGCCACTTCTGGTCAGAGCCGGTACAGGGGGGGGGGAGGGGCAGATGCCCTGGGCAGGACCATTTACTGGAGGAAGAGGAGCACAATAGAAGCGCCAGTGAACCGGCTGCGCTAAATTGATAATTCACAACATGTGCCGAGTGCGCTCCTGTACCCGGCACAAGCCCAAGACCAGCCCCGCCCCGCCTCTCACTTCCCTATCAGGCGGAGTATCTGTCCTGCATTGGAGGTCCGCGGCGATCTACCCGTCAATCGCCGACAGCTAGCGCCTGACGGGTAGATCGAGATGCATGCAGAGAAGCGCAGGAAGCGTCTGTGATAAGTTCGCTCTCATGTCATGCTGCTCCCCGGCGGCCCCTCCTCTTTTCTCATCCATCCCTATTTGCCTGTGACATCATCTGGGATGGACGAGAAGAGAGGAGGGGCCGCCGGGGAGCAGCGTGACATGAGAGAGAACTTATCACAGATGCTGCCTGCACTTCTCTGCATGCAGGCTAGTAAACACTGTGCCCCATAATGTGCTATGTGTCCTGATGTGCCCTGATGTGTCCCATAATGTGCCCTGATGTGCCCCATAATGTGCCCCATGATGTGTCCCATGATGTGCCCTGATGTGTCCCATAATGTGCCCTGTTGTGCCCCATAATGTGCCCTGATGTGCCCCATAATGTGGCCTGATGTACTCCATAATGTGCCATGTGCCCCATGCCCTCATTGTGTGCCCTGATGTGCCCCATGCCCTGATGTGCCCCAATGTGGTATGTGCCCTGATGTGCTCTAATGTGCCATATGCCCCCCGTGCCCTGATGTGTTCTGTGCCCTGATGTGCTATGTGCCCTGATGTGCCCTAATGTGCCATATGCCTTCGTGCTTCGTGCCCTGATGTGCTCCGTGCCCTGATGTGCCATGTGCCCTGATGTGCCCCATGCCCTGATGTGCTATGTGCTCTGATGTGCTATGTGCCATGATGTGCCCCGTGCCCATATGTGTCATGTGCCCTGATTTGCTCCGTGCCCTGATGTGCTCCGTGCCCTGATGTGCTATGTGCCCTGATGTGCCATGTGCCCTGATGTGCTATGTGCCCTGATGTGTCCCATAATGTGCCCTGTTGTGCCCCATAATGTGCCCTGATGTGCCCCATAATGTGGCCTGATGTACCCCATAATGTGCCATGTGCCCCATGCCCTCATTGTGTGCCCTGATGTGCCCCATGCCCTGATGTGCCCCAATGTGGTATGTGCCCTGATGTGCTCTAATGTGCCATATGCCCCCCGTGCCCTGATGTGTTCTGTGCCCTGATGTGCTATGTGCCCTGATGTGCCCTAATGTGCCATATGCCTTCTTGCTTCGTGCCCTGATGTGCTCCGTGCCCTGATGTGCCATGTGCCCTGATGTGCCCCATGCCCTGATGTGCTATGTGCTCTGATGTGCTATGTGCCATGATGTGCCCCGTGCCCATATGTGTCATGTGCCCTGATTTGCTCCGTGCCCTGATGTGCTCCGTGCCCTGATGTGCTATGTGCCCTGATGTGCCATGTGCCCTGATGTGCTATGTGCCCTGATGTGCCCCATACCCTGATGTGCTATGTGCCCTGATGTGCCCTGTGCCCTGATGTGCTATGTGCCCTGATGTGCCCTGTACCCTGATGTGCTGTACCCTGTACCCTGATGTGTTGTGCCCTAATGTGCCCTGTACCCTTTCATATAGTATGTTATTTTTTTTTGTTTTTTTGCTCTTATTACCAGAACATCCATCTCCTGAATAAGCACATCTGTGAAATGTGTTGAGAAACTGTAACTCCTCCACAGTTTATGTCTTTCATCGCAATGTAACATTTTATGTACTATACTCAGCCCTCAAAAATTCCACTCGCCTGCTCGCATTTTGTGAGTGGATTTTAAGGACTGGCGAGCTATGGCTGCCTGGGAGCGGGGGGGGGGTGAGCACCACCGGCAGGCGGGTTGTATGGGAGCCGTTCTCCCAGTGATCGGAAGGGGAAGCCGCGCGCCGTCACATACAGTCCCTCCTCTTTGTCCGGGCACTTTGATAGACAGATCATCTGTTCCCAGTGCTCTGATCATCTGGGTGGTGGCTCTCCTCTTTATTCCCCTGCACAGGTAGTCTGCATTGGTGACACAGGCTGCATTGGTGACACAGGCTACATTGGTGACACAGGCTGCATTGATGACACAGGCTACATTGGGGACACAGGCTGCATTGGTGGCACAGGCTGCATTGGTGGCACAGGCTGAATTGGGACACAGGCTGCATTGGTGGCACAGGCTGCATTGGGGACACAGGCTGCTGAGGGTAGAGAAGAAAGACCTGGGTAAAGAGACAGGCACCATTTGCAAGTGGAAAAGGATACGGGGCAGCACATTCATTTTCAAAACACTGACTCGGCCCATTCAAGAAAAGGTTGTGCAATCCCAACGCTGTAAATCCACTCTAATGGTAGAGAAAAGTGGGGCGTGATTACATGTGTACAACTGGTTGCAATAAGCTGGGAGTTGGACACCTAGGTACTTTAAGGAGGTGCGGCACCAGGTAAAGGAAAACAAGGCTTTCAGTTCCCTGCGTACAGTCAAGGGCATAATCAAAGGCAACATTATTATAATTAATCTTAAAGTTTGAAAGTGAGTTAAATACCCGTAATTCTGCTATAATATTAGGAAGGGAAATCAAGGGGTCAGACACATAAAACAAAACATCATTCGCATATGCGGACAATTTATATTCCGTTGGTCCCACCATGAACCTCTTAATATCTGGATTCATGTATATTTTATAAAGGAAGGGTTCAAGGGTGAGAGCAAATATGAGAAGGGACAGGTTGCACCCCTGTCTCGTCCCATTATGGATAGGGAACAGATCTGAAAGGATGCCATTTACCTTAACCCTAGCTTCCAGGGAGCTATAAAGTGAAGCTATCCAAGAAAGCATATTGGAACCTAAGCCCAGCTTGACTGTCCGAGACTGTCCGAAAGGTAAGTCCAATCCACCCTGTCAAATGCCTTTTCGGCATCAGTGGAAAGCAGGAGACATTCAGATGGTCAGTCTGTAGTTCAGCTCAATGAATCAGTTGGATCACCCGATTAGAGTTGTCTCTCACTTCAATTCCAGCAATAAACCCTGTTTGATCGGGTGTGCTATTGTTGGTAAGATGGGTTTGAGACGGTTAGCCAAATCCGTGCCAGTATTTTAATTTATTATAGGTACACATCTAGCTTGATAAGAGTGAGTGAAACTTACAATAGTAAGCATTTATAAAACTATCCGGCCCTGGACTCTTCCCTTTTGGAAGGTCTTTAATGAACACTGTGAGTTCTGTCAGGGAAATGGGGGCATCCAATTGATTTCTGGTTTGAGTGGAGAGCTGGGGGAGCTGAGCATCCTCTAGGTATTGCGTTATTTGCTCAATACTCTGACTCTCTGCGGAGCCAGGTAGAGTATCAGGGAGGTGGTAGAGCCTGGTGTAAAGGTCCCGAAAGGCATCCGCTATTTTCGATGAGTGTACCATTAGGTGTCCCGTCGTGGTATGAAGCGTATGGATATGACTGGAGGCACGTTGTCGTCGAAGAACTCTAGCTAGCAGTCTCCCGCACTTATTGCCAAATTCATAAAATTTATGAGAGACATGGAGTAAGTGGACTCGAATTTGCGTGTCAAGTTCTTTCAAGCGAATCTTCAACAGAAGCAATTGCATCTCTCCCTCCCGGGCCTTCTTCAGTCTAGAACCCTGGGAGATGACCTCCCCTAGAACCACTGCCTTGTATCCTTCCCATATAGAGGCCACCCTCACATTGTCCGTCGAGTTCTCTGCAAAGTATAGAGAGATAGTGTCAGAAACCTGCTTTTGTGCCACTGCATAGTCTAAGATGTTCTCATTCAGGCGCCAACTCCAGGACAGCACCCCCAAAGCTAACGGGTGCAGGGAAATGGAGACCGGGGCATTATCAGAGATTGTAGGAGAGCCAATTGACGCAGTGGAGAGGGACTAAAGGAGGGACTGATCCATCAACAGGAAGTCTATTCGGGTGTACACATTATGAACAGCTGAATAGCAACTGTAGTCTTTCACTGTAGGATGGAGCAATCTCCAGGAGTCAACCAAGTGATGGGCGTGCAAGAATATACGAAAGTGTTTTAGAAAGGCAAATGAGTGAGTAGAGCAGCCGGCGGAAGTGTCTAGCTATGGATCAGGGCTCACATTAAAATCACCCCCCAGTATCAATTATGCCTCTCTAAAGGATAAGAGGGAGTCTAGAATTGAGTCCAGAAAGGTGAGCTGCTTTGTGTTTGGGGAATACACCGCCGCAAAGGTAAACTTTCGTCCCAAGATAGTGGCCTTAAGGAACAAATATCTACCATTTGGGTCAACCAAATGATCCATGAGGACAAAGGGACATTGTTTACGGATCGCTATGATGACCCCGCCGGACCCCGACCTCTCCTCAAGCCACAACTTACTGCATTTGAAGGGTGAGCCCAGTCCGCAGACATTGTAGGAGATGATCTTCAGGGAAGCCATGAGGAGAAGGAAGTTGAGGAGTTACCCTGGCCCTTGTTGACAAGGTAGAGAAACCCACAGCATGTCGAACCAGAGATCAAGAAGTGCTAAAAAACATAACACCAACATAAGAACCTAAAAAAGAGAAAACAGTCATAACACATAAACAACCTAATGCTTGAGGGGCATTAAGTGTCTAAGTACAAAAACACCAGCCAGTTGGTAGGCCCAGCTCCATCCCCTGAGCAACTAAAGAGCGGGGTCCAGCGAGCAGCGAGAGGTCCCGATTAGGGGACATAATGAAGAGTTGGCCTACTGGAGGTAGCAGAACTCGAATCAATCCTTTAGGATGGCCCTCTTGGAGAGGATGGCTGTGGAGCTGCCTGGGAGGAACTCCCACGGTTTCTGTTCCGACCTCTGTGACGTGCAGGTCGCCAGGGCTGGGGTCAATTGGGTGCAGATCGCCAATCCTGAATATCCAGGGGGGGGGCAAATCCAGGTCTTTCAGGAAATGAGGCAGGTCATCTTTAGGGATAAGCTGAACACCCCTGGTTCGGTTCCCAGCAGAACATGTGAACAGGCAAAACATTTATGCAAACATGCGAACACTGTTAAAGTCTATGGGACACGTGCTCATTTTAAAAGCTTATATGCAAGTTATTGCCATAAAAAGTGTTTGGAGACCCGGGTCCTGCCCCAGGGGACATGTATCATTGCAAAAAAAGTCATAAAAACTAATGTTTTTTCAGGAGCAGTGATTTTAATAATGCTTAAAGTGATACAATAAAAATGAAATATTCCTTTAAATATCGTTCCTGGGGCGTCTCTTTAGTCTGCCTGTAAAGTAACATATCTTTCCCATGTTTATAACAATACAACAGCAAAATTACATTTCTAAAGGAAAAAATGTAATTTAAAACTGCTCGCGGCTCTAATGTATTGCCGGATCCTGGCCATATAGATAAAAATCATTGAAAAAATGGTGTGCCCCCCCCCTTTGGGTCTGTTATGAATATTAAGGGGAAAACCAGTGCCAAAATAAAAAAAATGGCATGGGGTCCCCCCAAAATCCATACCAGGCCCTTCAGGTCTGGTATGGATTTTAAGGGGAACCCCGTGCCAAAATGTAAAAAAATTGGCGTGGGGTCCCCCCCAAAATCCATACCAGACCCTTATCCGAGCAGGCATCCTGGCAGGCTGCAGGAAAAGGGGAGGTGAGAGAGCGACCACCCCCTTCTGAACCATACCAGGCCACATGCCCTCAACATGGGGAGGGTGCTTTGGGCCCCCCCAAAACACCTTTTCCCAATGTTGATGGGGACAAGGGCCTCTTCCCCACAACCCTTGCTCAGTGATTGTGGGGGTCTACTGGCGAGGGGCTTATCGGAATCTGGAAACCCCCTTTAACATGGAGGCCCCCAGATCCCACCCCCCCATGTGAATGGGTATCGGGTACATTGTACCCCTCCACAGTCACCAAAAAAAATTCAAAAAAGTAAAAATGACAGGAGACAGTTTTTGACAATTCCTTTATTAAAAAAAAAAGTGTCCCGCGATGTAAATCCATCTTCAATCACAGCGCCGACGACCCAAGCAAACAAAAAAACGGAAAAACTCTGCCTCAATGGGAGGAGTCCCTGTGACTGCAGCCTTTTCACAATGACAGCTGTTATATAGCTGAGGGCAGGGCCCCTCGGTGATGTAACCGTGTGACCCCGCCCCCTTCTGACTTCATGTGACATCACGTGACATCAGAGGGGGCTGGGTACACTGTTTATGTCACCAGGTGGCCCCGCCCTCAGCTATATAACAGCTGTCATTGAGAAAAGGCTGCAGTCGGAGGGATGCCTCCCATGAAGGCAGAGTTTTTCTGTTATTTTTTTTTCTCAGGTCATTGGCACTGTGTTTGAAGATTGATTTACATTGTGGGACACTTTTTTTTTTTAAATACTGTAAAGGAATTGTCCAAAACTGTCTCCTGTAATTTTTTACTTTTTTGACACTTTTTTTTGGTGAATGTGTAGAGGCACAATGTACCCGATATCCATTCACATAGGGGGGCCGGGATCTCGGGGCCCCCTTGTTGAAGGGGGCTTCCAGATTCCAATAAGCCCCCGCCCAAGACCCCCACAACCACCGGGCAAGGGTTGTGGGGAAGAGGCCCTTGTTCCCATCAACATGGCGACAAGGTGTTTTGGGGGGACCCCAAAGCACCCTCCCTATGTTGAGGGCATGTGGCCTGGTACGGTTCAGGAGGGGGGTGCTCTCTCGTCCCCCCCTTTTCCTGCAGCCTGCCAAGTTGCGTGCTCGGATAAGGGTCTGGTATGGATTTTGGGGGGACCTCACGCCATTTTTTTAAATTTTGGCGTGGGGTTCCCCTTAATACCCATACCGGACACAAAGGGCCTGGTAATGGACTGGGGGGGAACTCACGCCCCTGGTTTAAAAAATTAGTATGTATATTGCCGGGATCCAACAACACATTACAGTCGTGAGCAGTTTTAAATGACACTTTTCCTTTAGAAATGTCATTTTGCTGCTCTCATTCATTACACTATGTACGGCCGCTATGCAAGCAGCCTTACATAGTGTGGGGCGTGGACTTAGCCCCCTGAGCCATGATTGGCCAAAGGCACCCTGCCTTTAGCCAATCAGGGCTCTCACAGCAGAGCGTGCTGTGGTTGGCCAAAGCATGCAGGTCAGGTGCATGTTTTAGCCAATGAGCAGGTGTCAATGCACTGCAATCTTGCAGTCTCATGATGCATTATGGGGCGTTCCACGGGCACTCAAATTTCCTGCGACTGCCCCATAATGTTCTAAATTTGGCGAACACCCTTACGTTCGACTCAAACATCGGGCTCATTCCCGGTCATCTTTATTCCGCAGGGTAAAGTGCTGGCCATCCTCAGTGATCAACAGGCTAAAGGGGAAACTCCATTTGTATATCAACTTTGCATCCTGAAGCACCGCCAGCAGTGGCTTCATGGCTCGTTGCTACATATGGGTGCGTCAGGAGAGGCACACGCTGGAGACTCCTCATCCACCACCAGTGCACACACACAGTCACTGCTGGAAACATCACAGGTTCCTCCTCCCAACGCGGTGCGTCACTAGACACGTGACTTTTTCAACGCGTCGGGAGGAGGAGCCTGTGACGTTTCCAGCAGTGTCTGTGTGTGTGCACTGGTGGTGGATGAGGAGTCTCCAGCTTGTAGCTGAATGAAGCTGATAATTTTCTCTTATGCGATCATTCTAACGGGGACATGTGAGTAAGATCACCCTAATCTTATTTATAATCACTCTGGTACGATTCCTGCGCAATGGTTTTGTTCCCCATTTTGTTTTACATATCATACTAGTCCGCTGAAAGCTGGGAATTCCACCTTGTATTACCGGCAGTGGAATGGTGTCACTGAACCCGCTGTTATTCATCTAAGCTTGCTTATAAGGTCCCGTCATCTACTACAGAAGATCTTTTTTCGTTACATAATGAGTGGATGATTTATTTGTGTATATCTATTCATCCAGTGTATATATTTTTACTTCACAGGAGGATTGTTCATTATTTATTTTACATTCACTCAATCAATTTTTGGCAGTTCACTCATTTATGGTATTTATGTATTTAAAGGTACACAGTGTAATATTAATTGGTTAATATCAGCGCAATTATTTATTTATACTTATTTATTAATTTGTGTAGTTCACATTATTGATTGCAGCTATATTATTTGGGCATCTTTTAATATATTCTCACATAATTTGGTTCACTTTTTTCACTTTTTTCCACTTTTTTCCAGCGCTTTAGTAAACCTATCACTTTTTTGAGGAAAATACAGTGCCCCATCTTTGATGTCATTGGAAGGAATTGTGCCCCATCATTGGGGAAACTGGGCCCCATTGTTGGTATCATTTGGAGAAATTGTGCCCCATAATTGGTGCCATTGGGAGGAATTGTGCCCCATCGTTGGTGTCATTGGGAGGAATTGTGCCCCATCGTTGGTGTCATTGGGAGGAATTGTGCCACTTCATTGGTGTCAGTGGGGGGATTTGTGCCCTTTCGCTGGTGTCAGTGGGGGGATTTGTGCCCCTTCATTGTTGTCAGTAGGAGCATTTGTGCCCCTTCATTGTTGGATGAAATAATGCCTCAAGGGCGGGATAAAAGCAAGCAAAGGGCCGCATCTGGCCCCCCGGCCGCAGTTTGGAGACCACTGTACTAGAGCTAGCATGGAGTATTCCTAACTCCATGCTCTAGTGTAATAACTGGTTGTTTTGCAAACAGGATTGTTTTTGCATGTATTTTAAGCTATATATCTGGATGCAGATTGTGAACTAGGTTTTTGGATAACTCTGTTTAACCTTGTAAAACTTGTAAAAGTTGCAACTGTCTCAAGAAGTTTATTTTAAGTTTTTTTTTCTTTTTTTGTAGCTCCTCTCTAAGCTTTACCTTTCCTGCACTCAGATATAAGCATACCACCACAAAATACCACAGTGGGTCTTACTGGCAATGTTCAAACAACCCTCAAGCATTTATCCAGTAATCATTGTCACTGCTCAGGAAGCCCTTGTTGGCGGTTTTATGATTTTCATCTGACCCTAACACAAACACAACTGTCTGCATTTCAGGTGACGTGTGTTAAATTTATATTAAAGTTGCATAGATATCAATTTTATTATTTCAACATCTGACTGTCCTTGGCCCAACCCTCTCATTCATTGGATCTTTGTTATTGGAGGTCATGGAGGCTCAGCAACACATGTGGTTGTTACCTAGGATGGTCTCCATACAAAATCTTGGAACACCCATTACCGCAGTCCAAGCCCCACTACCAAGGAACCACCAAGGCATTTTATTTATTTGTAGACCTCCCCCCAAGAGACAAATACTTGTTGCATCAGGTTTGTGGGCTCTTGGGAAGAGTACCAAGGCAGGGTGCTGTGATGTTTTTACAAAGTTAAAAACAGCACCCTGTTGGTCCCTCCCATGAGCCTTGACATGCCTGCATTGCATAGCACAGAAAATTAGAATTGGCATCACTGGGTCTAAAATAGGGTATATCTTGAAAACAGAGAGATAAGAAGAAAAAAAATCACATTAGCATGTTAATATGGAAAATGGGAGGATGAAATATAAGCAGGTAAATGTTTAAATGCAGTATTTAAAATTTGAAAAACTCAACAATGCAATTGAAAGCAACATTCACATTTCAACATTCTAAATACAGCAACGTAAAAAAAAATGCTCATCTTTGTAGCAACAGATTCTGTTTTCTAACGCAACCATAATCATGGGATTACCACCAAATACAGGGCAGATGGGCTAATTCAGTAATAGAGTATTAAAGTCTGTCTGGGGACAGTAGCCTTAAGTATGTAATCAGTTCTAGTAAGGTATGTTACTGAAGAGGTGTAAGGTGAGGTGGATCATTATTTATTGCTTTGTAACAGGATAAAATGAAATCCCAGAAAATGTTACATAAATAAAATGTACAGCCTGGATAGTTGATTGCAGTAAAACTCACAGGAATATGTTATCAAAGGAAGCATTGGTTTTTGTCAAAGAATGTTATTTTGCTTGAAACTTTAATTTTAAATATAAAGAAATTAAAGTGTTCTCCACGGCTTTTTTGATTGTAAATTGATTGTAAATTAAAAATTAAAATTATAGTTAACAGCGGTAACAATAATAGCAATGACTTGCAATATTGCTTTGCACTTTTATACCTTTTACACCAGCTTTCTAGGTGTCCTTTGTCTCAAGCTAGTGATGATAACCACGGTACAGCTTTATTGATTCTGAATGATCACACATTTGTCCAAGTCATGTAATCCTTTGATAATGTATAATAAGATTTTGTCTGAGCTTTAGCATTAAGGCAATTGTATTAGCCTGCCTTCAGAAGGCAGAAAAATTTGAGAAGATAAAATAGAGTTCCTATCAGCCATTTGAAATGTCCAGGCATTAAATAAATGCATTAAACTGAACAAAACTTAATTCCATAGAGATTTTAATTATAGTAAGAAACTGTCATTATCAGTGGCATAACAATAGCCATAGCAGCAAACATGGCTTCTATGTAGACTGGGGTAGGAGGGGTCCCCATTCTTTCCTGGTCTCTGTCCTGACAGGAAGTGCCTTATAAGGTCACAAATAAGTGTTTGGCTTCTACAGCGTGTTCATATAGAGCAGTCTATAGTAGACATGTGCAATTCGTTTCGTTCCGAATTTGTTTTTTAACGAATTTCGACAAACTCGTTAATTCAGAAATATCCAAATTAACGAAAACCCATTTAACAAATTTTTCTGAATATTGGTAAATTCAAAAATTCTAAAATTCGTACATTCGTACATTCGTAAATTCGTAAATAATAATTAACTAATAATAACTTAACTATTACTAGCTATTAAATTATAGGTATTGTAATTTCCTTTCAAATTTGTCTGTTAGTGAATGTAACACATACATATTTATCCGAAGTTACGCATTATCCGAAATAACAAATGCCGTATCCAAACAAATGAAATGTAATGAATTAAAACGTTTTATTATTATTATTTATTATTAATTTGTTCCGTTCCATTTGCTTAGATGCAGCATTCGTTATTTCGGATAATTCGTAACTTTGGATAAATTCGTATTTGTTACGTTCACTAACAGCCATGTGCACATGTCTAATTTAAACCCATATTTGCCGATTGTGACACGGTAGTGTGGCAATTAGAGGTTTAAATCAGGTGTGAGGAGGTGACAGTGTGCCCGGTGATCTTTGACTTCTCCCATGTTGTTCAGGTAGATCTCCACCTCTTTAGGGTTGCCTACCCCTGCTTTAGGGCATATGACATGACATAAGAAGGACAGATACCTCCAGTTTTCTTTCCCAACCTGTTATACAATAACCTCCAAACCCCCCAATTACCCGATAAATGACGTGACAAGGTTTTGGAGTAAAATGGCCTTACAGCCTTTTATTTAGCAATTAACGTAACTTAAATAAATAACTTATAAAATAACCATCAACCAAATCTCTATACCTTGGTGGTCTTTGAGGGCAACGACACACAACTTGGTCACTGCGGCAAACTTCTTTTAAAACGTAGGCCTCCAGTCACAAGACACCGACTCGGAGACGGTACTCGACATCCGCAGTAACCTGCATTTTTACCCCTTCCTGGTTAAACCCCTCGTTAACCGGAAGGTACCCGAGAACCCCATATCGAACCCATCTGTACCCCATACAGATGGGTCCCAACCATGCTATATACGAGCCTTCTTCTCTTCCTCCAAAGACCCACCACTGCCGCGCTGTCATGACAGCCTCACTGTAATACTGACCAAAACATCGGGAGGGTGGGTTGGAATCTTCTCACCTCTCCGCTCTCGACTGACGTCACAACTTCCTCCTTCTAACTAAACTTCCTCAGGATCCCTCCCGGCTCTTAACCACCCCCCTTTCCTTAAAGGGGCCACATTCCTAAACCACCCCTGCCTGTCCTGCTGTCCGCCTATATCATGCAGTCCCTCCGCCCATTATTTTTATTCCTTTATTTCAGGACTCCCTTTAAAAAGAATTGGATAAAATATTTTTTCCAATTGCCTGGTTTTGTTTCTTTTTTTTTTTATACACTTTACTGCCTTCTGTAGGTTTCCTTTAAAGGCAAGCTATCATAATCGTTACTAAACTTGTAATCACATTGATTATCAGTGCAGACCCCCCAAGGATGCCCACTAGAGCCCACCAGGGTTGCCAACCCATGCCCACCAGGGATGCCCACCCATGACCACCAGGTATACCCACCCATGATTACCAGGGATGCCAATCAGTGCCCATTAGAGGTGCCAATAAGTTCCCATTATAGATGTCAATTGGTGACATTCAGTAATGCCTGCCAGTGCCTCCTAATCAGTGCCACCCATCAGTGCCACCTATAAGTGCCCATCAGTGCCACCTATCAGTGCCCATCACTGCTGCCTTTCATTGCCCATCAGTGCCGCCTTTGAGTGCCCATCAGTGCTGCCTATCAGTGCCCATCAGTGCTGCATATTAGTGCCTCATCAGTGTCGCCTTTTCAGTGCCCATCAGTGAAGGAGAAAACGTACTTATTTACAAAATTTTATAACAGGAACAAAGAAAATTGTTTTATTTTTTCAAAATGTTCAGTCTTTTTTTATTTATTTAGCAAAAAATAAAAACCCCAGAGGTGATCAAATACCACCAAAAGAAAGCTCTATTTGTGGGAACAAAATTATAAAAATTGTGTTTGGGTACAGTGTTGCATGACTGAGCAATTGTCATTCAAACTGTGACAGTGCTGAAAGCTGAAAATTGGCCTGGGCAGGAAGGGGGGAAAGTGCCCAGTATTGAAGTGGTTAAAGTGGTTGTAAATCTTGGACATGATGAACAAAGCATACAGTAAATGCTTTAATGGTGTATGGACTGATGGAAGTGTAGGTTAGAGTAGAACTAAAGTCAAAACTGTTTATTTTGTTTTCTTTTTTTTTTTTATAGGGTAAAGGTGGGTAATAACCCCTATCAGTGTTTTTACCATTTGTGTCCCATTGGGGAGATTTCTCTTTACTTCCTGTCCCATAGCCAAAACAGGAAGTGACAGGAAGTCCCTGGTTGTCACCAGAACTAATGTCCCCAACTGCAAAATTTCCACTCTATTCCTGTTCTGGCGACAACCCAAAATTTGTGATTTTCTTTTAATCTTGGTGATAATGGTAAACATGACAGAGGGTAAATTTCCCTAACGGGGGGGGGGCACAAACAGTAAAATTGTAACGGGTTCTAATCTCTCTCCACTCTATCCAAAACTAAGTAAGGTTTTTGCCTTTAGTTATTCTTTAACACTGAATGATTCCATTGGATTAGATGGACTATGAATGCAAATGACAAACGTGCCTTTCAACAACATTAAAGTGATTGTAAACCTTCAGTTCTTTTTTTAAATAACAAACATACCATACTTACCTCCTCTGTGCAGTTCGTTTTGCACAGTGTGGCCCCAAACCTTGTTTTCTGGGGTCCCCCGGCAGTGCTCGCGGCTCCTCCACGCATCGGTAACCCCCCTGGGAGAAGCACTCTCCCGGGGGGTTTCCTAGCAGGAGCGCTCCCGAGTCCAGCATTTGTGTCCATAGACACAGAATGCCGGACTCAGCCCCACCCCCTGGCATCTGCGTCACTGGATTTGATTGACAGCAGCGGGAGCCAATGGCTGCACTGCTATCAATCTATCCAATCAAGAGCCAAGAACCC
Organism: Lithobates clamitans; assembly: GCA_037952925.1. Lineage (NCBI taxonomy): Eukaryota > Metazoa > Chordata > Amphibia > Anura > Ranidae > Lithobates > Lithobates clamitans. The sequence goes on along the minus strand of JBBGZY010000889.1, from coordinate 1,861,675 downwards.
TGAGAAGGGTTCAGGAGAGTAAAACAGGTCGGGCGGCTGGGGGACCAGTCAGTGTGAGAAGCTTTTTCAAAAAACATGTCAAAAAACACAAGGATTTACAACCCCTTTAATGATGTCTCAATCCAATGACCTACTTTATGGCTCTAAGTATCTATTAAAGCTTATCTAAATGCAGCACCCAGTATGCTGTGCTGTATGTTACCCATTCCCTACCTCTGTACCCTATGTGTTATGTTGTTCAATATATACTCCTGATTCTGAATGAATCCTCAGCACACTGTTATACACCCTTTCTAGCAAGCATACGAACAGGAATTTGTATTTCACATACATTGCAATACATGTTTAAGCTGGCCAACTGCGTCAAAGTAATCACTTTCTGGCCAGTCCCTACTCTACTTTGCAAAATATTTAATTGCATTCAGCATACTTCAGTGGATATATTGCCAATATGGCGCAAATAGACACAAGATGTAGGCAAGCTACAGGTTCAAGTCTGGTCACACTAAAGCCACGTACACACGAGCGGACTTTTCGACCGGACTGGTCCGACGGACAATTCAACCATGTGTGGGCTTCATCGGACCTGCAGCGGACTTTTTCGGTCGAAAATCTGACAGACTGTAGATTTGGAACATGCTTCGAATCTTTCCGACAGACTCGAGTCGGGTTGAAAAATCCGCTCATCTGTATGATAGTCCGATGGACAAAAACCGACGCTAGGGCAGCTATTGGCTACTGGCTATCAACTTCCTTATTTTAGTCCGGTCGTATGTTATCACGTACGAATCCATCGGACTTTGGTGTGATCGTGTGTAGGCAAGTCCGGTCATTAGAAAGTCCATCGAAAGTCCGTCGTAACTCCGTCGAAAGTCTGTCAGAAAGACCGTCGGACCTTTGTTGTCAAAAAGTCCAACCGTGTGTACGCGGCATAAAAGTTCTGAATGAACCCTCTGCACACTGCTATACATCCTTTTTAGCAAACTTTACATAAAAACAGGAAATTTTAGTTCACATGTATTGCAGTCCATATTTAAGCTGGCCAACTATGTCAAAGTATTCCCTCTCTGGGCAGTCCCTACTCTGCTTTGCAAAATGCAAAATATTTTCAGCTCAGTGTGAAAACAGATATGATAGAACCATCTTCTTGAATCATTCTACCGAAGAACAGGAGTCGTGGCTCTATAGCGACAATGGACTGGTCCGGTTGTTGGAAGGTTGTTTCTTTCCTGCAGGAGAGAAGAGCATATAAAAATTACTATATATTTTCTGTTATCTGTACATAACAAATATCAGCATTGTTATAATAAAATTCTTCAAACCAAAAAAATAAACAATTTTGTTGGCCTGAAATATCTACTAACATTTCTTGCATAAATCACTTTCTTCCACTATGCCGCCTGGCCCAGCATTAATCCATTGGTACATAATAGATATAGGCCAGCTGCGGAACAGTAATGTACTGGTAAACCCTCTAAAGGCTAGCAGGGAGTTGTTATTGCAGCAATGATGGGATTGTTCCTGGCTATCACTGAGCTGCTGGTCCAATTCTGTTGTAGAGGTGAAGTGATGGCACAACTCAGTGTGAAAACTGATATGATAGAACGATCTTCTTGAATCATTCTACCGAAGAACAGGAGTCGTGGCTCTTCCGGTTGTTGGAAAGTTGTTTCTTTGCTGCAGGAGAGAAGAGCATATAAAAATTACTATATATTTTCTGTTATCTGTACATAACAGATATCAGCAGTGTTATAATAAAATTCTTCAAACCAAAACAATTTACATTTTTGTTGGCCTGAAATATCTACTTACATTTCTCCCACAAATCGATTTCTTCCACTACACCGCTTGGTCTAGCATTCATCCATTGGTACAGGATAGATACTGGCCAGCTGCGGAACAGTAATGTACTGGTAAACCCCCTAAAGACTAGCAGGGAGCTGTTATTGCAGCAATGGTGGGATAGTCCCTAGCTATCACTGAGCTGCTGGTCCAATTCTGTTGTAGAGGTGAAGTGATGGCACAGCTCAGTGTGAAAACTGATAAGATGGAACCCTCTTCTTGAATCATTCTACCGAAGAACAGGAGTCGTGGCTCTATAGAGACAATGGACTTGTCCGGTTGTTGGAAGGATGTTTCTTTCCTCCAGGAGAGAAGAGCATATAAAAATTAGTATCTATTTTCTTTTATTTGTACATACTTCAAACCAAAAAAATAAACAATTTTGTTGGCCTAAAATATCTACTTATATTTCTCCCACAAATCGCTTTCTTCCACTATGCCGCCTGGCCCAGCATTAATCCATTGGTACAGGATAGATATTGGCCAGCTGCAGAACAGTAATGTACTGGTAAACCCCCTAAAGGCTAGCAGGGAGCTGTTTTTGCAGCAATGATGGGATTGTCCCTGGCTATCACTGAGCTGCTGGTCCACTTCTGTTGTAGACGTGAAGTGATGGCACAGCTCAGTGTGAAAACTGATATGATGGAACCATCTTCTTGAATCATTCTACCGAAGAACAGGAGTCGTGGCTCTTCCGGTTGTTGGAAGGTGGTTTCTTTCCTGCAGGAGAGAAGAGCATATAAAAATGACTATCTATTTTCTGGTATTTGCACATAATACATATCAGCATTTTTATATTAAAATTCTTCAAACCAAAACTATTTACATTTTTGTTAGCCTGAAATATCTACTTACATTTCTCCCACAAATCGCTTTCTTCCACTACGCCGCCTGGCCCAGCATTAATCCATTGATACAGGATAGATATTGGCCAGCTGCAGAACAGTAATCTACTGGTAAACCCTCTAAAGGCTAGCAGGGAGCTGTTATGATGGGATTGTCCCTGGCTATCATTGAGCTGCTGGTCTAATTCTGTTGTAGAGGTGAAGTGATGGCACAGCTCAGTGTAAAAACTGATATGATGGAACCATCTTCTTGAATCATTCTACCGAAGAACAGGAGTCGTGGCTCTTCCGGCTATTGGAAGGTTGTTTCTTTCCTTTTTTGTTGGCCTGAAATATCTACTTACATTTCTCTACCGAAGAACAGGAGTCGTGGCTCTTCTGGCTCTTCCGGTTGTTGGAAGGTTGTTTCTTTCCTGCAGGAGAGAAGAGAATATAAAAATTACTATCTATTTATACTGTTATCTGTACATCACAGATATCAGCATTGTTATAATAAAATTCTTCAAACCAAAAAAATAAACAATTTTGTTGGCCTGAAATATCTACTTACATTTCTCGCACAAATCACTTTCTTCCACTACGCCGCCTGGCCCAGCATTAATCCATTGGTACAGGATAGATATTGGCCAGCTGCTTCTCCTTTTCCTCCGGACCGATGAAAGACACAAAAAGCAGGAGAGATGCCCTCATGAGAATCAAGTTGTGTTGCTGGCCCCGAGGGAAGGGGAACCAAACTTCTAGCATACGGACGAGTCCATTATCTCTATAAATCCACAACTCATGTTCATCAGTAAAATTATTCAAGAAGATCATTCCATCACATCAGTTTTCACACTGAGCTAAGGGGGTTTGCAGCTTGTCAACTGGGGGGGTTAACATTACACTGCACAGACCACTACACTACACACTGGGTGGCCAGTACTATTGTAGGAAGGGAAGGGACTCAGGGAGTGCCAAAAGTCCGCAGGTTAGGGGGCCAAATTACTTGCCTTGCCCTGGGCGCTGAAAACCCACGCTACGCCACTGACCACCACATCCCTCCCCCTTTGAAGTGATAGGCTGTAACCCCCTTCCCCTTCAAGGTGACAGTCTGCAACCACCACCCCCCTCCCTGAGGTGGCAGGTTGCAACTACCACACCCCCCCAGGTGATAAGCTGCATTCCCCCCCTTGAGGTGACAGGCTGCAACCACCACACCAACCCCCCCAGTTGACAAGCTGCAAACCCCCTCAGCTCAGTGTGAAAATTGATGTGATGGAACGATCTTCTTGAATCATTTTACTGATGAACATGAGTTGTGGCTCTATAGAGACAATGGACTTGTCCCTTTGTTGGAAGGATGTTGTTTTTCCTGCAGAAGACAAGAGAAGGAATGTTCAAAACTGGAACTTCATGGGCCTATCTGTAAAGATATTGACTTATTATACTGTGTACTAATTTTATATTGTGAAGAATGTACCCCCTGCTTTAAAATACAAGAATATTAGGAGTCGCACTGAAGTGATTATAAAACAGAAGGCTAGATGTATGTTACAGAACTCTGACAATATTTTCCTATCAGAGTAAACTGATCCATTATTCCTTATAATACACAAGACTCCATTTGGAACAATGCTGGTTGTTATACATTGTCATTGCTTGATCCAGGGAATATCTGATTGCCTCTTGGGGGATCAGGAAGGGCTTTTTTTTCCCTGCTGGAGCAAACTAGATCATGCTTTGCTGTATTTTTTCCTTCTCCTGGATTGAAACGGAGATTATTAGTCGGCTTATTGACTGCAAAATGTGCCACGTCCAATAGTTAAATCATCAAGCAAGAAGAAAGTTCCCCTAAAGGCACGTATATATATGGATATAGGAGGAGATTTGTAATGTATAGAAAAATCATTTATTCATTTTATTCATTTCAGAAACATTTTAAAAAAACATCAACAACAGTATGACTATAGCAAATAGTAAAAGGAATGCGGTTTATGCATTTATACATATGTTGGACATTGATACCAATATATTTGCACCCCATATTGTTGTTGATATTTTTTTAAAAGTTTCTGAAATTAATAAATGCTTTTTCTATACATTACAAATTTCCTCCTATATCCATATATACGTGCCTTTAAAGTCCACCATTAGGGGAACTTTCTTCTTGCTTGATGCTTCTCCTGGATTGTAAACTTTTTTTGCTTTGTTTTGTTTTTCCCGTTTTATTGGTTGAAATAGATGGACTTTTTTCAAGCAAACAAACTATGTAACTAACTATGTAACAATGCTTCATTGATGGAAACCTGTGCTGAGACAGTTACGTAGGTTGTCATTGCTGACCTCTCCTTTTATGCTAATTGATGGACTGTAATACTTGCCCTATGACATGAACAGCAGGCCATCAGCATTGCCAGGAGGAGGTCAGCAATGATATTATCACAGTTCAGATTTTTCATCCTTGTAGGCAGAGGTACAATTGTAATAATACAATTTTCACATGTTATGTGATAATGTTATTGCTAACATATAAGCACTGTGATATCGAAATTCTTCAAACCCAAAAAACTTTCATTATTGTTGCACAGAAATATCTACCGTATTTATCGGCATATAACACACACTTTTTTCCCCTGGGGAATCGTGGGTGCGTGTTATAGGCCGATCCCCGCCAATTTTGTGTGATCGGAGCGATCGCGGCGATTGCCGCGATCGCCACCGATATACACACCCATGTGTAAATTCAAATATGGCGCCGAGACTGCAGGGACTCGGCGGAGCCGAGATACACTTACCCTCGGCTTTTCTCTGCACCTCTTACAGTCCCGCCCAGTCCCGCCATTACCTGTGTGATGTCCATCATAGGGCGGGACTGGGCGGGACTGTAAGCGGCGCCAAGAAAAGCCGAGGGCTCTTGGGTATGTGTATCTCGGCTCCGCCGAGTCCCTGCAGTCTCGGCGCCATATTTGAATTTACACATGGCTGTGTATGTCGGCAGGGATCGATTTGCGGCGATCACACAAGGCTGCACTGGGGCAAGGCTGCACTGGGGCAAGGCTGCACTGGGGCAAAGCTGCACTGACATGGCTGCACTGACATGGCTGCACTGGGGCAAAGCTGCACTGACAAGGCTGCAATTGACACTGGGGCAAGGCTGCACTGACAAGGCTGCAATGACAATTCTGCATTGGGGCAAAGCTGCACTGACAAGGCTGCAATAGACACTGGAGCAAGGCTGCACTGAAGTTTTTCTTCCTTAAACTTTACTCCTAAAAGTTTTTTTCCTTAAAATTCCCTTCTAAACTTGGGGTGTGTGTTATACGCCGGCGCGTGTTATACGCCGATAAATACGGTACTTACCTTTTTTATGGAAATCACTTTCTTCCCCTACGCTGCCTGACCAGGCATTATCCCATTCATATAGACTAGATATTGGCCAGCTGCGGAAACAGTAAGGTAGTGTCCAGTCTTAGCAGAGAGAGTGGCGCTCTCCTCCTGGAAGACTGGGTGGACGGCAGGTTGATGGTGTGGAGCTGCTGCTTCCCAAGTTGAAGGCCAAATTTCCACAGCAGGCAGATAGGCGCTCTCCTCCTTGAAGACTGGGTGGATGGCAGCTTGATGGTGTGGAACTGCTGCTTCCCAAGATGAAGGCCAGTATTGCACAACAGGGAGAGTGGTGCTCTCCTCCTGGAAGACTGGGTAGACAGCAGGTTGATGGTATGGAGCTTCTGCTTCCCAGGCTGAAGGGCAGTTTTCCACAGCAGGGAGTGTGGCGCTCTCCTCCTGGAAGACTGGATAGATGGCAGGTTAATGGTGTGGAGCTGCTGCTTCCCAAGGTGAAGGCCAATTTTCCACAGCATAGAAAATGACACTCTCCTCCTGGAAGACTGGGTGGATGGCAACTTGATGGTGTAGAGCTGTGGTTTCCGAAGCTGAAGGCCAGTATTCCACAAACGGGAGAGTGGTGCTCTCCTCCTGGAAGACTGGGTAGACGGCAGCTTAATGGTATGGAGCTGCTGCTTCCCAAGGTGAAGGCCAAATTTACACAGCTTTCCTCAATGGCTTGATGTTGTGGAGCCGCTGTTTCAGAAAGTGATGGTACATTTACAACAGCAGAAAGAATGGCGCTGTCCTCCTGGAAAATTGGGTGGTCAAGGGCTTGATGTTGTGGAGCCGCTGTTTCAGAAAGCGATGGTACATTTACAACAGCGGAAAGAATGGCACTGTCCTCCTGGAGTATTAAATGGACAGCAGCTTCATGTTGTGGAGCTGTTGTTTTGGATAGCGATGGTACATTTACAACAGCGGAAAGAATGGCACTGTCCTCCTGGAAAATTGGGTGGTCAATGGCTTGATGTTGTTGAGCCGCTGTTTCAGAAAGTGATGGTACATTTACAACAGCGGAAAGAATGGCGCTGTCCTCCTGGAAAATTGGGTGCTCAATGGCTTGATGTTGTGGAACTGCTGTTTCAGAAAGTGATAGTACATTTAAAACAGCGGAAAGAATGGCGCTGTCCTCCTGGAAAATTGGGTGGTCAATGGTTTGATGTTGTGGAGCCGCTGTTTCAGAAAGTGATGGTACATTTACAACAGCGGAAAGAATGGCGCTGTCCTCCTGGAGTATTAAATGGACAGCAGCTTCATGTTGTGGAGCTGTTGTTTCGGACTAAATTTTAAAGCACTTTTTTGTCATCACTAGACGGTTTTTTTTTTTTCATTTTTTTTTTTCATTTTTAAACTTTATTTAAAGCGAACACACACTTCATTAGACTCTGAGGGATTCAATGTATGTTTCTAGCATAAAGAAAGAAAATACTGATAATGGGAAATTATCAAAATTGCTCTGGACAGCAAGTGGTTAATACAGGAAAAAGGAGTTTGTTTTTTCTTTAGCCAGCTAACAGTTATTTTTTTTTAATCTCATTAGAGCCAACCGAGTCTAACTCACTTTTCAGTCTCCTTCTGCTGTCTGTCTATGGAGCAGCCGTTGTTATAATTTCCCCTGATGTTTCTGTACTAATATCCCGGCATATACTAAAGTCCTATATAACACTGAGCTTTGCTCTGCCTGCACCTTCTTATACCACCTCCCTGGGCATCACCATGGCAACCTAACTGCACATGAGCTCTCACTGTTTGCATCAACGTTATTGACAGTTAGTAAACGCACACTCCATTCGAATCTATGCACTAAAGCAGGTTGCAATACACTTGTATGGTGTAAACAATAAGCCCCGGTTCACACAGGGGCGGCACGACTTGCAGGTCGCCTCAGCCAGGCGACCTGCAAACGACTTCTGCGGCAACTTGCAAAACGACTTCTGTATAGAAGTCTATGCAAGTCGCCCTAAGTCGCCCCCAAAGTAGTACAGGAACCTTTTTCTAAGTCGGAGCGACTTGCGTCGCTCCTATTAGAACGGTTCCATTGTACAGAATGGGAGGCGACTTGTCAGGTGGCTAGGTCGCCTGACAAGTCGCCCCTGTGTGTCCTTGCATTTAGGGCCAGTTCACACCACATGCAGTCCAGTGCATTTCTTTTCTCCATCAAAAACGCATGTAAAGTAGGTTATATGGTTTTCAATGGCATAGTTCACACCAGTGCTTTCAGTTCCAGGGCTGTTCAGTTCCAGAAAAAACAGTAGAACATGCTGCATTTTTCCTGTACTGGACTGTACTGGAACGCTGTAAAACGCATTAAAAACACACTGGAACTCACATGTTCTTAATGAAGGTTAATAAAAAAAGAGGGAGGGGGGGAATGCACTGGACTGCATCAAAAACACACCAAAAATGCACTGGAATGCATCAAAAATGTGCATGCAGAAAAGCATCTGGAAAGCATTCCGGACTGCGTTTCTATGGTGTGAACCGGCCCTTAGTCTGTGTTGATCACCTGGTGTGAATCAGCCCTGATCTCTCCATAAAGAGGACCTGTCATGCTTTAATGCTATCACAAGGGATGTTTACATTTCTTATGACAGCAATAAAAGTGATGAAAAAAATAAAGGGATAGTGTAAAAATAAAACAATTTTAATAAAATAAATAATAATTTTAAAAAAATGTTAAAGTGTTCCCATCCCCCGGTGCTTGCGCACAGAGACGAACATAGAAACATAAAAAACTGACGACAGAAAAAAGACTGAATAGTCCATTGAGTCTGCCCATTTTTTGTATTTTTTTTTTTTTTTTTATACGTTTAATCCCCCGCTGATTTTGTATGTTTGCCCACTGATAAAGAAATGATCAGTCTGTAATTTTAATGGTTGGTTTATTTTACCAGTGAGAGGCAAAATAACAAAAATATCCAAAAAAAATGCATTTCAAACAAGTTATAAATGGATTTGCATTTTAATGAGTGAAATAAGTATTTGACCCCTTCGCAAAAGATGACTTAGTACTTGGTGGCAAAACCCTTTTTTGGTTCAATCACAGAGGTCAGATGTTTCTTGTAGTTGTCCACCAGGTTTGCACACATCTCAGGAGGGATTTTGTCCTCTTTGCAGATCCTCTCCAAGTCATTAAGGTTTCAAGGCTGAAGTTTGGTAACTCGAACCTTCAGCTCCCTCCACATATTTTCTATGGAATTAAGATCTGGAGACTGGCTAGGCCACTCCAGGACCTTAATGTGCTTCTTCTTGAGCCACTCCTTTGTTGCCTTGGCCATGTGTTTTGGGTCATTGTCATGCTGGAATACCCATCCATGACCCGTTTTCAATGTCCTGGCTGAGAGAATGAGGGTCTCACCCAAGATTTCATGGTACATGGCCCCGTCCATCGTCCCTTTGATTAGGTGAAATTGTCCTGTCCCCTTAGCAGAAAAATGCCCCCAAAGCATAATATTTCCACCTCCATGTTTGATGGTGGGGATGGTGTTCTTGGGGTCATAGGCAGCATTCCTCCTCCTCCAAACACAGCGAGTTGAGTTGATGCCAAAGAGCTTGATTTTGGTCTCATCTGACCACAACACTTTCAACCAGTTCTCCTCTGAATTCTTCAGATGTTCATTAGCAAACTTCAGACGGGCCTGTACATGTGCTTTTTTGAGCAGGGGGACCTTGCTGGCACTGCAGGATTTCAGTCCTTCACGGCGCAGTGTGTTACCAATTGTTTTCTTGGTGACTATGGTCCCAGCTGCCTTGAGATCATTGACAAGATTCTCCCATGTAGTTCTGGGCTGATTCTTCACTGTTCTCATGATCATTGAAACTCCACAAGGAGAGATCTTGCATGGAGCCCCAGATGGAAGGAGATTGACAATTATTTTGTATTCCTCCATTTGTGAATAATCGCACCAACTGTGGTCACCCTGTCACCAAGGTGCTTGGCGATGGTCTTGTAGCCCATTCCAGCCTTCTGTAGGTCCACAATCTTGTCCCTGACATCCTTGGACAGCTCTTTGGTCTTGACCAGATACTCTAGTTGAGTGTAAGAACAAGCCCTGCTGCAAAATATTACAGCAAAACTTATAATTATACGCCCCTGTTAAACAGAGGCAGAAAAATTGAGCCTTAGGCACTGGTGGTGGTGCCCTGAAACAAAAAGGTTCTTAGAAGCTATCAACATGAACATTGAGGAGGAAAAGGATAGTCACTCAGCATAAAAGGATAGTCACTCAGCATAGGCAGTCTTCAAGGGATCTCACATTCATAGAAAAATGAATTGGTTACATCAGCATCAGGTGCTTGGTAGTTGGTGATCCAAGACTGATTCATTTTTATGAAGGTGAGCCAATCAACTGAGACTGTGGACAGGCGCACTCTGTGATCGGTTGCAAAGCCTCCAGCAGCATTGAATGTGCGTTCAGAAAGAACGCTGGATGCAGGACAGGCCAGTAGCTCAATTGCATATTGTGCAATCTCTGGCCAGTGATCCATCCTCAAGACCCAGTAACCCAGTGGATTTTCGGTTGGAAAGGTCTCCAAGTCTGATCTTGCCCCTAGGTATTCTTGCACCATGTAAATCAGAAGCTGGCAATGGTTGCTGGAACCGATCAGACCTTGGGGCTGTAGACTAAAGAATTGTCTGAATGCATCGGTCAGACTGCCACCTTCTCCACCGCTCCTTTTGTGACTGACCGAAGTCTCAGCAACACGTTGTCCAGGAGGACCGGGAAATTGTAACCTCCCAGGCTCTGGAAACGCAATACACAAACTTTTCTGCAAGGCCTCCTGAAGATGTTTCATCCTCTGCTCCCTCTGCGAAGGCTGGATAAATTCCGCAACCTTACCCTTGTAACGTGGATCAAGAAGGGTTTCCAGCCAGTAATGATCCCTCTCCTTGATACCAGGAATCCGAGGGTCCTTTCTCAGGCTTTTCAGGATCAGGGAGGCCATGCAGCGAAGGTTAGCTGAGGCATTCGATCCGGAGTCCTTTGGGTCACTAAGGATGACATGATCCACAGCCTCCCCCTTCCAGCCACGTACAAGTCCATGGGTTTCTGGGGACTGAAAACGATCCCTTGAAGACTGCTGCTGATGCTGAGTGCTAGGCTCCACCTCCATGCTGACACAATCCTCCTCCTCCTCTTCCTGTGTGATCGGCAGGCCCACAGGAATACTGTCTGGATAAAGGGGGCCTTGAGAGGTAAGGAAGTCCTCCTCTTCCTCCCTGTGCCCTGTCCATTATTCCACGAAGCGTGTGCTCCAACAGGAAGACAAGAGGGACAGTATCACTGATGCATGCACTGTCACTGCTCACCATCCTCGTGGCCTACTCAAATGGTGAAAGGACAGTGCATGCATCCTCGATCAGTAGCCACTGGCGTGGCCAAAAAAAGCCAAGCTCCCCTGACCCTGTCCTGGTGCCATACTCACACAGGTACTCATTAATGGCCCTCTGCTGCATGTGCAGCTGCTGCAGCATTGCCAACAATGAGTTCCACCTGGTGGGCATGTCACAAATGAGGCGGTTCTTTGGCAGTTTGCATACCTTTTGAAGGTCAGCCAGCTGAGCACTGGCATTATATAATTGGTGGAAATGCCCACAGACTTTCCTGGCCTGCCTCAGTAGATCCTGTAAGCCCAGGTACCTGCGCAAGAACTGCTGCACCACCAAATTAAGGACGTGAGCCAAACAGGGAACATGGGTCAAGTGTCCCTGTCGGAGGGCGGAGAGAAGGTGCCATTGTCGCAAACCACCATTCCTAGCTGAAGCTGGAGTGGCTTTAACCACCTCTGAGTCTGCCCCTGCAGAGCTGACAGAATCTCTGCCCCAGTGTGGCTCCTGTCCCCTAAGCAGACCAACTCAAGCACCGCATGGCATCTTTTTGCCTGAGTGCTTGCGTAGCCCCTTGAACGCCTATGGAGCACCGATGGTTTCCGAGGACAAATCTGCAGAGGAAGAGGCCATAGAGGAAGAAGAAGAGGAGGGGGTGGAGGAGAGAGGTGTGGCAGAATCACCACTACTAGCATTTTGGAGGCATGGTGGCGGATCAAGCTCCAACAATACTGCACCCAGTCCTGCATCCTTCCCAGCTGCCAACAGAGTTACCCAGTGTGCCGTAAAAGAAAGTTAATGTCCCTGTCCATGCCTGCTGGACCATGAGTCAGCGATATGCACCTTACCGCTGACCGCCCTGTCCAACGAGGCCAAGACATTGGCTTCCACATGCCGGTAGAGAGCCGGAATGGCCTTCCGTGAAAAGAAATGGAGTTTGGGAACCTGCCACTGAGGTACCACACATTCCACAAATTCACGAAAGAGGGCAGAGTCTATCAGCTGAAAAGGCAGCAGTTGGAGTGCTAGCAATTTAGCCAAGCTAGCATTCAGCCACTGAGCATGTGGATGTCTGGGACCGAATTTCTTTCGACGGTTTAGCAACTGGGGTAGGGAAATTTGCCTGCTACAATCGGATGTTGGTGTTGCGAAAGCAGATTGCCTGCAAGTACTTGGCACACCTTATTCTACACTTTCATTCCTCTCAGTGCAGGTTTCTGAGAGGACTGAAGGTATAGTGGGGTTGGAGATCCCAGCTGATGAGGAGCAAGGAGAGGTCTGCCTTGTTCTTTGGTGTGGATCTTTTAAGTACTGTTGCCAACGGACTGCATGGGAGGTCGACATATGTCTGGTCAAGTATGTGGTGCCCAAGTGGCTGCTGTTTTGGCCATGCTTGATACGCTTCAGACATGTGTTGCAAACAGCAACGGTGCGATCTGCTGCACACGTATCAAAAAAGGCCCACACCAAAGAACTTTTCAAAATATGCGGGGAGTCAGCAGTGCCCTGCACATGCGAAACTCTGCGGTGTGATGCAGTCGTATGACCTCATCATCCCCTCCCTCCTCGTCACTGGAGCAAACCTGGCAGTATGCTGCAGCTGGGGGAACATGCCTGCCAGTTTCTTGTCCTTCTTGGGCACCTCCTCTCTCTGGGCTTACGTTACTGCCTTCCTCAACCTGGGCACCATCATTGGAGCCTTCAAAACGCTGCTCATCCTCCTGCAGCATGTACCCGAAACTGTGGTTGAACAGTTCAGGGGACTCCGCAATGCATGATGGTGGGGCTAGGGAAGAAGTGACTGATGACATTGAGCCAATGGAATAGGCCGCTTTGGCAGCTGCATTGGCAGGCAAACTACTCTGAGCCTGGGTGATAGAGGATGAGGAGGATGAGGACGGCTTATGGTTATCCACTCTACCATCTCTTCTGCATGTTGTGGATCAACAAGGCCAGCTGCCGACAAAAAGGACAAGCGTGCCCCACGGCCATGTGCTGAGGATGCACTTCCACGACCAGCACTGTTGGCTGTAGAAACAGAGCCTGTTTGCCCTCTTTTAGTGGCCTGTGAGCATCTGCCTCTCCTTGGTGGCCTTCCAGACATGCTGTAAAATTTTATTAGCAAAACACCGTATATGATGTTTCGTAGAAAAAGTACACCAGGAATGGCCTGCAGTCATAGGCTTGGCTAGACTAGAATGCAGTGGATCAGTAGGAGACTGTATATATATTTAATGCACTGCAGATCACTGAATCACCTGCCTGCCTGCTTTAAAAGTATATTTGAAAATATACACCAGCAATGGCCTGCAGTCAGATATAGGCTTGGCTAAGACTGGAATGCAGTGGATATATATATATATATATATGTAGGAGACTGTATATATATTTATTGCACTGCAGATCACTGAATCTCCTGCCTGCCTGCCTGAAAGTGTATTTGAAAACATACACCAGGAATGGCCCGCAGTCAGATATAGGCTTAGCTAGACTAGAATGCAGTGGAAATATATGTAGGAGACTGTATATATATTTTATGCACTGCAGATCACTGAATCACCTGCCTGCCTGCCTGAAAGTGTATTTGAAAATGTACACCAGGAATGGCCTGCAGTCAGATATAGGCTTGGCTAGACTGGAATGCAGTGGATATCTATATATGTAGGAGACTGTATATATATTTAATGCACTGCAGATCACTGAATCATCTGCCTGCCTAAAAGTGTATTTGAAAACGTACACCAAGAATGGCCTGCAGTCAGATATAGGCTTGGCTAGACTAGAATGCAGTGGATATATATGTAGGAGACTGTATATATATTTTATGCACTGCAGATCACTGAATCGCCTGCCTGAAAGTGTATTTGAAAATGTACACCAGGAATGGCCTGCAGTCAGATATAGGCTTGGCTAGACTAGAATGCAGTGGATATATATGTGGGAGCCTGTTTATATATTTAATGCACTGCAGATCACTGAATCACCTGCCTGCCTGCCTATAAGTGTATTTGAAAACATACACCAGGACTGGCCTGCAGCAGAAGCTGTCCCCGCCAGAAGACCGTGATTATCGTTAGCAGTTGGGGCAGCCGCCAGCAATAATCGCAAGAGAATCCAGCAGGCTGGTTGTACCCAAGCCAATCAATTGATCAACTTGGTACTTTCAGCCTGCCCATTAACGGATCGAATCTCAGCCAGTTCTGCTGAACTGGCCGAGATTTGAACTGTGTATGGCCAGCCTAAGGCCAAACCCACTCCCAGCCCCACTCCAGGACCACTCCATCCACCTTGTGTAAGAAAAGACCTTCACCCCTACCCACTCTAACGCCACTCCGGTCTGGTCACAGACAATGGCTGCAAATGCCTGCACGGTGAAGTCACCCACAGGCCAACTATGGGGTATCCATTTTCAGCTGCCCCTCCTCTACACTGAAGCCGGTAGTGGAACCTGATCATGTGACCTGACCAGAGCGGCCCCAGAATAGGCATATACTGCTCACTGCCCCCCCCCCACACTGTATACTGGCCACTGCCATCCCCATATACTGCTCAATGCTCCCCCCACTGTATACTGCCCACTGTCATCCCCATATACTGCTCACTGCCCCCCCACTATATACTGCCCACCGCCATTCCCATATACTGCTCACTGCCCCCCCCCACTGTATACTGCCCACTGTCATCCCCATATACTGCTCACTGCCCCCCCACTATATACTGCCCACCGCCATTCCCATATACTGCTCACTGCCCCCCCCATTATATACTGCCCACTGCCATCCCCATATACTGCTCACTGCTCCCCCCCACTGTATACTGCTCACTGCCATCCCCATATAATGCTCACTGTTCTCCCCTGTATACTGCTATACTGCTCTGCCCCACTGTATACTGATTCCATTTAATTTGATCATCCTCTAGTGTTAAATTGGGGGGTGGGGAGGAGGCATGGAGCACCACCTCCCTGAAATGAGTTTTTGCAGGTTGGGATGTCTGAATTTGGTGCAAGTCAATCTATCCAGCTCTTATAAATCATAACGATAATAAAGTGCAAATGTGCAATACATTATAAACCAAAAATCTCCAAAGGTTTGTAACTCTTTTGAATCAATGTGCAAAACCAAATAATTTGTGAAAAGAAAAACAAATATATAAAAAGTTCATATTTCATTAATCAGTAAATAAATAAAACAGTCTCTCAAAAATCCATCAATATATTCTGTGAATCAAGTTCAATTTTTGCTGACATGCGTTAACAATTCCGTGTCTCTTCTCTCACTCTCACATGTCCTCCACCCCACTCAGGTGCACACTCACCATTCATCGATCACCCCTTAGTTATAAGAAGGTCGTTATGTGTTTATACTGTTCAGGATTCCTTTAATCCACAGATCTCTTGTCTCCCTCTCTTTGGGTACGTCCATACAGTAATGGGGGTGGTGGGGGTGGATTGGAAGAGTTCTCTTCCGATGTATTCTGTCCAACTACACCCGGGGGGAGGTGGTGAACCCTTTTTTGGGGGCTTGGGCTGCTGCCCTACCCTTTAAGACGTTCCTGCTTATACTAGTAGAGGTAGAAAGAGAAGGGAGCATCCGATATCTAATGGAGTGCAAGTTGAGAGGTGATTTGGCAGTTGTTAATTGAACGTAGCAACATGTGATCAAGCCAACATGTTTTGGGGAAAAGGACTCCCCCTTCATCATGGCTTCATTAGGGTTTGTTGGGGGTAAAGCCAGAAGGATCCCAACCTGTGGTGTCTGTGGCACCAGGATCGGTAGGATCCGTGATCGCTGTGTTTTCAGCGGCAGCATAGCCGCTACCAAATCACCTCTTGACTTGCACTCCGTTGGATATCGGGCGCTCCCTCTCTTTCTACCCCTACTGTTAATAGCTGAGATCACTTGTAAGTTGTGAATTTCAGTTTATTGGCTCAGGTAGTTTAATCAGTTATTGAAGACATGCCCAGGTAAGAGCCACATCCTGCCATGTTTATTGGCACTGCCAGTCAGCATCCATTTAGTGGGCCTGCTGCAGCCTTTGTGGCTTTCCAAAGCAGGATTTAATGGCTGCCTTTAGGGTGGGGGGTCAGCAACCTGTAGAACACGGGCAGGTGACTGGTAGAATGCGGTCTGGGCTTACTGACCCACCATCCCAGAGCCTCAAACAGAGTGCAATTCAGAGAGACTACTTGTAAAGTTGGAGGTGTAGTAGGGAGCAAGAGCCACATATGCCAATGCCTCCTCTGTAGTGCCAGCTCCTGTCCCATGGGGAGGGATACCGACTGCACTCCACCTCTTATCCCGGCTAGTGGTCTCCAGAGTGGTGCCAGCAGCAGGTAAGAAGAGATCTTCAGGTCAGTGTGAAGCAATACACCAGGCATAATAGTATAGGGTTGCTTTCATACTGATGTGCTGCAGATTACCCACACCATGGGTGCAGTGCAGTGTACCTGCAGCTTTCCTGCGGGTTTGCCAAGCTTTCTGCATGCAGGAGTTTTGGTGAGCTTTCAGAAAGTGCACCACGACTGCAGGATATAATACAAATCTATGGCAAAGCACAGCTTTCCCAGGAGCATTGCAGATGCACTGCACTGCACCCGGAGTGCTGGTAAAGCGCAGCACATCAGTATGAAAGCAGCCTTATAGGGGGCTCAGGACAGTAGGGGTTCATTTACATTTGCAGTTTGGGGGGATGGTAAAACCCTACAGTTGTTTTTTTTTATTACCCCTGCCCCAAACGTGCCCCTTTAGCTGCAGTGGCCAGGGCTGTAAACTTGTCACAGCAGGACTTATACACCCTATCATGGTTGGTGGTGTAGCACCTGCCAAGCATGACCCATTCAAGTAAATGAGGCCGCTCTGCAAGTGCCCTGTAACCTTGTGCAGTACAGCACAGAAGGGGTTAAAGCTGGCAGCGTCGTTGTGTTGCTTTCTCACCACCTACCTTAACCCCTTGGACCCCGCAGAAGCATGCAGTTGTGGGGCACTTGCAGAGTGGCCCCAATCAGGGCCGCTGATAGGCCAGTACAACTGGGGGCTCGGGCTAACTGAACACAGAACTAATTACTGTATGAAAATCCTCCAGCCACCATGACCAAACATTGTCCGTCCGAGTCATCAGCCGACACCACATGCTGCAGACAGTGCCACCCGTGCCGCCAATGCATAATGGCATTATGCAATTGGCGGCATGGGTGGCACTGTCTGCAGCACAATATGGCATTAGCGGCATGGCATGGGTGGCACTGTCTCTGCAGTACATTATGGCATTGGCATGTCCCGCTGTCAAGTCGCTGATCGTTACCATTACTAATAAAAATAAATAAAAAATACATAAATACATCACATAGTTTGTAGATGCTATAACTTTTGTGCAAACCAATCAATAAACGCTTTTTGGGATTTTTTTTTTTTTTTTTACAAAAAATATGTTGCAGAATACATATTGGCCTAAACTATTGAAGAAATTTGATTTTGAATTTTGTTACATTTTTTATTGGATGTGTTTTATTGCAGAAAGTAAAAAATATATATATTTTTTTTCAAAATTGTTTTTATTTTTTTGTTTAGAAACGCAAAAAGTAAAAACCGCAGAGGTGAGCAAATACCACCAAAAGAAAATAAATATCACTTGTAAACGAAACCTGCACTTTGTTTTAATGTGGAGTCTGGGGAGGGGCCAAGGGCGGAGCCGGAGGTGGGGCTGAAGGAGGGACCAGGGGCGGCACCAGGGGTGGAGCTCAAGGGGGTCCGTCAGGTAGGCTGTACGGGGCCCCATGATTTCTATCAGCGGCCCTGGCCCCAATTACTTGAATGGGTTGTGATTGGCAGGCGGTAGCACCCACCAAAAGCAACAAGGGGCTTAATTCCTGCTGTGGCATGTGTACACACCTTTGGCTGCTGCCTCAACAGCTAAAGGGGGTAGGGACTGGGGACAGTAAAACCGCGACTCAACCAAAGATTTAACCCCCCCAACTTTACGTGTGAACGAGCCCTAAGGGTGCCGCTGCCGAATGCAACTAAGGGCTCATTCACAAGTTCAGCAAGCCCTGCTGCTCCTCTGAAAAGTGATCTGAGTGTATTTTACAGGTGGTGAGGAGGCGATATTTTACCTCCTCACCACCTGATTTAAACTAGACATGTGCAATTTGTTTCATTCCGAATTCATCTTTTAACAAATTTTGACAAATTCGTTAATTCGGAAATATCCAAATTAACGAAAACCTGTTTAATGAATATTTCCGAATATTCGTAAATTCGAATATTCGAAAATTTGGAAATTTGTACAATCGTACATTCGTAAATTAGTACATTCGTAAATTCGTACATTCGTACATTCGTATATTTGTAAATTCGTACATTTGTAAATTCGTAAATTAGTAAATTAGTAAATTAGTGAATTCATAAATTTGAAAAATTCGGAAATTCGGAAATCTGAAATAATAATGAACTAATAATAACTTAACTATTACTAACTTTTAAATTATAGGTATTGTAATTTCCTTTCAAATTTGGCTGTTAGTGAACGTAACACATACAAATTTATCCAAAGTTACGAATTATCCGAAATAACGAATGCCGTATCCAAACGGATGGAACGTAATGAATTAATAATAATAAATAACAATAATAATAAAAAACGTTTTATTATTATTATTTATTATTCATTTGTTCTGTTCCATTTGTTTAGATGCTGCATTCGTTATTTTGGATAATTCATAACTTCGGATAAATTCGTATTTGTTACGTTCACTAACAGCCAAATTTGAAAGGAAATTACAATACCTATAATTCAATAGTTAGTTACTATTTCAGATTTTCGAATTTTCGGGTTTTTGGATTTTCAAATTTCGAATTTACAAATTTTCGAATCTTCTAATTTTACAAATGTACGAATTTACGAATATACAAATTTTCTAATTTACAAATTTACGAATGTACGAATTTACGAATATACGAATGTACGAATTTATGAATGTACAAATTTATGAATTTACAAATGTACGAATGTGCAAATGTACGAATTTACGAATGTATGAATGTGCGAATGTACGAATTTATGAATTTACGAATGTACGAATGTACAAATGTAGGAATTTACGAATGTATGAATATATGAATTTACGAATTGCGATCATAACGAATGACACGAAGAACGAAAAAAAATAAACAAATGAAACGAAAACGAACACATTTTTTGGCAGTGCACATGTCTAGTCTATAGATTAATCAGAAGCCCAGGAGCTGATAGTTTCAGCACTTGGGCTTAGTGCTGACAGCCCGTGTTACTAGCTCCAGTGTCACCAGGAGCTTGATGAGACTGACCAACATTTTAAAACAGCTCTTGGGCAACAGGCACTATCCAAGCACTGTCTTAAAATGGTGGCTTGGTCAGCGTCCTTCATCCGGAATATTTTCAATATCTTCTGCTTTTTTAAATGCTTCCTCGCTACTTTCTATGTTGCCAATACAACATATGACTTTTGAAATATACACATACTGTTAACCTTTTAAGTGATATAAATTTTGGCAGATGCTAGCTTATCTCTTCATTTCCAATATTGATAGCTCTCTGGCTAGGGCATACTCATTGTATGTTGTTGCTGTGGATCCACTACAGGTTTCTTTAAGTAGCATATTAAATTTGACTTTAAAGGGGTAGTGACCAATCAGAAGCTGTTTAGCCCGTACTGTCAGCACTGTGAGGAGAGCAGAGAAAGCTGCCGGGATTTTGAATCCCCTGACCAGTGAAGTGGCTTATCGGTGTCTGACAGCGGGGGTTTGTGGCAATCTGGTACAGCGGGACTGAGTAGGATGGGGAGGGGGTCCAGTGTAGGGTTAACTCACAGATTTTCTGTAAAGGTGAACTTACACTTTAAAGTTGAATTTCAGGTATTGGGTTTATAGCATAGTTAAATTGGTCAAGCTTGTGCCAATGTAAGTATGTATGTGCCATACCTGTGGGATCCCCCTGGAAGCTAGAAATCACTGTAGTAGGCACCACACGATTCCGGGTCCCATGCCGAGCAGCATTGAGGTGGTCACCTGTTTGGCACAGGTGCCATTCAGAGAACACTTTGTATTTACTCAAAAAAGGCAAAGAATTCTCTATTTGGAGGAGGTGGAGAGGCAGAGCAGTGAGGTCACAATCTGAGAACGCATTGCGTTTGTGAGGAAAATGCAAAGTGTTCCCTGAATGGCATGCGTGATGAGAGAGCGACCACCTGTGTTCAGTGACAGAAAGGCAGCTGCTCAGCATGGGACCCAGCAGACAGCGGCAGCCACTGTTTGAGCAGTGACTACTGCAAAGATCTCACAACTATGGCACATACATATATACATCGATCCAAGCTGGAAAAGTAAAACATGCAATACCATTAATTTCGCTTTTATGCTTTACCACCCTGTTCTGATGATGAAAACTCCAAGAATATAAAGGGATTGTCATGCAGATCAATGCATGCAAATATTAATACTATACATCTCAGTTACAAAATAAAAAAATAATAACTTTTTTTTTATTTTACAAAATTTTATTCCAATGGAAAAAATGTATAAAAGCCCATCATGCTCCCTTACATTTAAAACATGACATCTAAACAACATCAATTACCCTACATGAGTTTACATTGGTCTACAGCATATACTAATTTCATTAGATAAGCCAGATGTCTATACATGTTGCAGGTCCTGCCTGCTTCTTCAAGACATGAGAATCCCATTTTTTGGAAGATTATCCTCATCATTTTTACATTTAGGATGCTTGTTTGTAGATGCAGTCAAAATCTAAAAAATTATAGAAATACATATAAATCATAACTTAGCACATAATCCACGTATTAACTAATACATTTCTAAAGATGCAAAATTGGCTAATGATTCTACCACAAAGCTCTCAATTTAAAGTATGCATGTATTATTATTATTATTATTATTTCAATAGGGGAGCTTCCTCTACCCTACCCATGCAGTAAAGAGCTCCCATTCCCCATTTAGCCATTCAATCCCCATCTGATCACTCCCCTGGACATCATTTCCGGTTCCGTGATCAAACTGCTTCTGGCCCAGTATGATGTGCACACATCATTGTGTCTTACATTTATTTGTCATAGCGTATTTCCTAGGTAACACAGACACTTTGATCGTAGCAGTGACTCCTTACATCCATGCTCTTCACCTGGGAACACAAACTTGGATGGAGGAGTCAAGTTGACAAATCCCCCAAACCTAACCACCTGGTTTCGATCTTATGGCCGGAAGTCCACCACAGGTCTGATCTGGTATACACCAGGAACATAAGCGGCACACGCACATAATTATACAGTAATTAAAGTAAAAAAAAATGTACCGTATATACTCGGGTATAAGTCGAATTTTTCAGCATATTTTTTTGTGCTGAAAGTGCCCCCCTCGACTTATACTCGAGTCAAGCACTTTTCTGCAGCAAAAAATTTCATTTTCCGAACCGACTTTGGGGCCCCGTATCTCAGGGCCACTTAGTGCTAGGAACCCTAAATTTGGTGTGCAACTGATAGAACTGGTACCACAACATATCCAAAGCTGAAGTTCCTAGCACTAAGTGGCCCCGAGATACGGGGCCCCAAAATCGGTTCGGAAAATGTCATTCTCTGCTGCAGAAAAGTGCTTGACATTTTCTGAACCGACTTTGGGGCCCCATATCTCAGGGCCACTTAGTGCTAGAAACCCCAAATTTGGTGTGCAAACCCAGTGGAACTGGTGCCATAACATAGCCAAAGCTGGGGTTCCTAGCACCAAGTGGCCCTGAGATATGGGGCCCCAAAACCGGTTAGGAAAATGTCATTCTCTGCTGTAGAAAAGTGCTTGACATTTTCTGAACTGATTTTTGGGGCCCTGTATCTCGGGGCCACTTGGTGTTAGAAACCCCAGCTTTGGAAATTTTATGGCGCTATTTCCACTGGGTTTGCACACCAAATTTGGGGTTCCTAGCACTAAGTGGCCCCGAGATACGGGGCCCCAAATTTGGTCAACTGGGTCCATCTGCAGCAATGTCATTTCGGGACCCTTTGGGTTCAGAGACCCCAAATTTTGGCTGCA
This sequence comes from Lithobates clamitans, assembly GCA_037952925.1. NCBI lineage: Eukaryota > Metazoa > Chordata > Amphibia > Anura > Ranidae > Lithobates > Lithobates clamitans. The sequence goes on along the minus strand of JBBGZY010000889.1, from coordinate 1,839,218 downwards.
GCTAGGGGGCATCTAGGAACCCTTAACTACCGAGTTTGAAGTTCAGGGGACCTATGGCTGCAAATGGGCACAGTGAGGCATGCAAATGGGAACAGTGATGCTGCAAATTGGCATTGTTTGACCCTCTTTTCCACTTACAGTAGCTGTGCATTTCTCACCCTCGTCTTATACTCGGGTCAATAAGTTTTTCCCATTTTTTTTGTGGTAAATTAGGGCCTCGACTTATACTCAGAACGACTTATACTCGAGTATATACGGTATATGTATTTTACAATGTTCATAAACATTCACCATATATACAGTATGTTTTCTCTTTGCCAAACTATGCGCACAGCTTTTTTTCTCTTCTTTTAAAGTAGAACTATAGGCAAAACTTTAGATAGAGTAAGGGAGGGTTAAAACCCCTGTCTGATTTTTTTTTCGCCATCTGTGTTCCATTGCAGATATTTCCCTTCACTTCCTGTCACATAGCCAAACAGGAAGTGAGAAGAAATCCCTGCAAATTACAGTAATTCCTTGGGAACCCCCATGCCACCAGAACTAGTGTCCTCATTGGAAGGTTTCCCCTATATTACTTTTCTGGGGACAACCCAAAATTTGGGATTTTCTTTTACTTTCCCTTTCAATAATAATGGTAAACAAGACAAATAGAAAGGGTGAATCTCCTTAAAGCGTTTGTAAACCCCACTTTCTTATTTTTACCTGCAAGTAAGCCTATGATAAGGCTTACCTGTAGGTAAAATGAATATCTCCTAAGCATGCGCTGTTTAGGAGATATTCACCCTGCATGCAGCCGCTGATGAAGTACCGTGCCAGAACTTCAGAGCTTCTTGCCGGAAACCGAGCTCTCCTGCACGCATGCGCAGGAGTGATGTCATGGCGCAGTGGAGGTGCGTCCATAAGGGCGCACGGGCACCGCCCCCTCTCTCCAGCCACCCCCTCTAGCACCAATAGATAGATTCATGTATTGCATTAATCTATCTATGGCCACCGCTGCCATCCCCTATTCAGCGCCTGGCCCCTTTTCGGGCGTCTGAATTACAGCGGCAGGGTTTTTTTTTTTTTAAGCACCCGATTAGAGCCAGGTGACCTGCGAGCGCCATGCTGGGCACTCACAGGTCACTCAGCTGTGTTAGAAAAGCGAATGAATATTTGCTTTCCTAACACTAAACCACCTCTCCGCCAATCAGGTGCTCAGATCTGTCACCTGATTGGCTGAAATGACAGGTGCTGTGATTGGACACCTATCAGGCATCCAATCATAGCAGAGGATGGGAAGAGAAGATGGGAGAAGACATCGAGGAGCTGTCCCACCGCCCCTGAGACACTGGCAGCATTTGATATGGCACACTGGCTGCGTTTGATGGGGCACAGTGGGAGCATTTGATGGGGCACAGTGAGGCTGCATTTGATGGAGCACAGTGAGGCTGCATTTGATGGGCACAGTGGCTGCATTTGATTGGCACAGTGGCTGCATATGATGGGCACAGTGGCTGAATTCAGTGCTGCATAGTGGCTGCATAAGATGGGCACAGTGGCTGCATAAGATGGGCACAGTAGCTGTATTTGATGGGGCACAGTGGCAACATTTGATGGCACAGTGGCTGAATTTGATGGCACAGTGGGAGCATTTGATATGGCACAGTGGCTGCATTTGATGGGCACAGTGGCTGTGTTTGATGGGCACAGTGGCTGCTTTTGATGGGCACAGTGGCTGCATTTGATGGTCACAGTGGCGACAATTGATTGGCACAGCAGCTGCATTTGATGGCACAGTGCCTGCGTTTGATGGTACAGAGGCTGCGTTTGATGGTACAGTGCCTGCGTTTGATGGTACAGTGCCTGCGTTTGATGGTATAGTGGTGTCAATTGTTGGGCACACTGGCTGCGTTTGATGGTACAGTGGCTGCGATTGATGGTACCGTGAGACTGCAATTGATGGGGATTTTTTGAGCACCAGCGCCACTATCATTGCGTCTCCGGCCCCTCACAGTGCTGGAGCCGGCGATCCTGAAAGGAAAAATGGGAGAAGATGTGAGTGCTCTCAGCGGCGATTGGGTGCCACTGAGAGGGCTTTGTTCTAAGGTGAGTATTTCATAATGTGCTAGTATGCGATGCATACTAGCACAATATGCCTTTGTCTTTGCCTTTATGCCTTTATCTCAGGGTTTGTTTTTTTCAGCTTTAATGGGGCATAGACCGCAATAAAAACTGATAGGAGTTCTAATCCATCTCCACTCTGTCCAAAGCTAAAAATGTGCCTTTCCCACAATTATTGAGTAAAGATTATCAAACCTTTTAAATCAGTATTGCTGCATCATTTAGACATCAGCAATCTTCATTTCTTGTCAAGGTATTTCAAGGCCATGCACAGTATGTGTGCCAAAATAATGTGGGCAGCCTGCATTCCAGTCATGTGCCAAGCATTCTTTATTTCAAGAGAACCGCATTGAGTCATATGGCTCAATACAGATAGACACGCAGCATCACTGTATACTTTAATTGCCTCTCTGGGCATTTATAATGGAGACATACCGGTAATTATTTTTCCAATAGTGCTAGAAAGACCATTTCTGTCAAGAGGCAGAGTAATAATTTATCTTTCATGGATGGAATGAGATTCTCACCTTGCCTGTTAGCTCTCCTTCTAGCATTCAAAAAATCTGCATCCCTGTACGGCTTCTCTAGGTTTCCATGCTAGTGAAACCATTGAAGTCTGGATAATTCAGAGCTTATCGCCAACACTCAGTGCCATCAAGGAGTGCTAGCTATAAGAACAAACTTAAGATCACTTATATGTACTTAGCTTGTTGTTATAAACATTTTCAGTCCTATAAGCTGAAATAGGTGAAAGTGAATGGCATTCAAGGGTGTAAATATAATATATGGAAATATTTATATATCATTTTTAGTAAATCAAACCTGTAACTCTCTACATTTAGGGTCCATTCACACCTCAGCGTTTTGGAGCTTGAAGCTCCAAAACGCTGGAGGAGAAAAAATAAAATCAATTATTCTCAATGGAGTTGGTTTAACATCTCCACTCCAAGTCGCCTGAAGCTCAAAAAAGTTCTGGAGCTTTTTTTGTAGCTCGAATCGGGCAGATTTGAGCGTTTTTGACGTGTTTTTATTCCCATAGAAATTAGTAGAAATGCGCCATTCGCGCGTTTTTGTGTGCATCCGTGCGCTTTGACGCACGTGTGCACGTGATTTTGTGCGCAAACTAAAAGTTGTAAAACATAAAATACCAAAAATATACGAATAATTAAATGTAAACTAAATTCACAAATAACAAAAAATCATCATAAATAAATTAATAATATGTAATAATACATAAATAAATGATAATTAACCCCTAACCTTAAAAAATATGAAATAAATTATTAGGAATAATAATAATAAATAAACACCCAAACCTGAAAACATTATTAATAATAATAATAATAATAATAATAATAATAATAATAATAATTTATTTATTATGTGTTAAGGTGTTTAGTTAGTTATTATTATAATTATTTTTTTTAAGGGTTAGGGTTTAATTGTTTATTTACTATTACTTAGTATTCATTTATTGAATTTATTTATAAGTGATTATTTTTATTTGTGTATTTATTTTACATTTATTTAATTATGAATTATTATTATTATTAGTAGTAGTAGTAGTGGTAGTAGTATTAACACCTTAAGGGCTCTTTCACTGATCCGCCCCGTGAACACCTGCTTGCTCAGCGGGGATCGGCGGAGCAAGAAAATGACAGGTCCGTCGCTGCACAATGTGCAGCGACGGACCTGTCAGAGCGCTGCTCTCCCCTATGGGGGATCGGATGATGACAGACCGTAGAGTCCGTCGTCACCCAATCCGATCCGAAAACGGATGGAAAAGTAGGGTTTTCCTCTGTTACACTTTTCGGATTGGAGCGGGTCGGATGTCAGCGGACATGTCACCGCTGACATCCGAAGCTCCATAGGGTTACATGTATGTCCTTTTTGTCATCCGAAAACGGAAGGAAGAAAAACGGATCCTCCGTGTGAAAGAGCCCTTACCCTAACAAAAAAAATAAATAAATAAATAACCCAAGAAGCTAGTTCAGCTAATACTAATTCTCATACAGGTAATGCAAATGTCTCTGCAGTTGCAAATGCTAATTGTTCTGCAGCTACTGCTCATGACCCTAACCCCAACTCCTAATCCTAACACTAACCTAACCTTAACTCTAACCCCTTACCCTAACAAAAAAATATTAATAAATGATAAATACTAATTAAAAAAGAAATAAAAGCTAACAGAAAAGCTAAAAAAGCTGAAATACCTTGCAACACATGATCCAACAGATGATAGTTTTCTCTATTGACTAATAAAAAACGCCAAACCTCAAAAACATGCGCAAGTCGTGTAAACCAAAAACTTGCATAAAACGGCATGAAAAAAGGCCTGAAAAATGCTCAAAGACGCTACGCTCAGGTGTGAATGCAGCCTAAAAGTCTCAGATGTACAGTATGTTTGTAACCATTATGAAACTGTTTAATGAACATCTTCCAAAACTTCATACTTAAGATACATACTTGAACAGAACCTAGATATACTGTGGCAAGTCGGCACTGCTGTCTTGGATCATGTACTAGGTACGCCATCTGACATTTCCGGGTCTGGCACCCGCCAATCATTATGCAGACCGCCAGAAAGGCTATCTGCCTATGCAAACAAGGCAGATTACAAGAGGACAGCACTATGGAGGGGACTTTGTAGGCACAAAAGACCATGACAATATATACAAAATGCTATATTTTTGAAAGGTTTTTATTTTACTAATTTTTCTCATTTATGATTTATATAGATGGTAGAATACATCCCCTAAGTCTTATTTTTTATTTGGAACCTGGTGACCTCCCATATTCTCTATTCTCCCATGTTCTCCCATATTTTTATCTCCCTTTGGGCAGATTACTGGTAAATATATATTGTCTTAAAGAGGAAGTAAACCCTGATGAGCTTACTTCCTCTTTGTTTCTTTGTTTCCCTGCAAAGGTAAAGCATAATGGGCTACTATGCATCGCATAGTAGCCCATTATGTGTCACTTACCTGACAAGGGAGCCTGCGATGTCACCGCTGTCCCTTTTCCTACGAAGCATCCATCTCCTTTCCAGGTATCGCGGCTCCGGCGCTGTGATTGGCCGGAGCCGCAATGACGTCACTCCCACGCATGCGCCGTAGACATCGGTGCCTGTCTTTTGGAAATATCTCCTGAACCATGTAGGTTTAGGGGATATTTATTGCACCTACAGGTAAGCCTTAATCTAGGCTTACCTGTAGGTAAAAGTGGTCTGTAAGGGTTTACAACCACTTTAATTAATTTGTTATATGAGCTGTTACCCCTGGGGTTGTATTATTCCTTGTATTATAAACCCCTGGTGCTTCATTATTTTTTATGTTATAAACCTCATTATATGGTTGATATGGGTCTCCCTGTATCTTAATCTCCCTTTCATTTTGGGAATTTTTTTTTTTTTTCGCTTGTATATACATGCTTTGGCCATATGACATCTAGGATATAGCCGTATACTATATTTGCCTTTTGCCAAGTTGTGTACAACAACAGTGACTCAAACCTTTGGATCTTCCTTGCTTTTAGTTTTTAATCTTGTGAGAACCGGTGGTGTTTCAATTTATATGTGGTGTGCCTGCATTTGTGGCTGCATTTTTTGATTTGTACTGATTTTCCTATTATTAGGCTTCTATCCCTTGAGTTATTTATAAGTGCATGAGCACCTGGATGCCTCCTGGCGGGTTATTAGATGCTCAATCTCTTGTTGATCCTTGTAAGTTATCACTATGAAGTCTATACAAACTATGTGTAACCATTTATGTTTATTCCTTGTATGAATATATTTAGTATTTATTATATGTAGTTATTTTTTCGTTATAGAATCCCCTGAAGAAGACTCTATGAGTTGAAATGCGTAGGAGTCACCACTGGGCTTTGTCGCCCTTGTGGCAGATTTAGAGCATTATATGTCAGGTTCTTTTCCGTTACTGAATGTTTTTTTACCACTTCTCATGTTTTAACCTATGCTTAAATAAAATTTTGCGTTTTTTATATATTGTCATGTTCTTTGATGCCTACAAAGTCCCCTCCATAGTGCTGTCCTCTTGTATTCTGTTATTCGAGATTGGCACCCAGACCTGTGAGCCCTATTAGGCACCGGTGGTATATTCTTACTAAACAAGGCAGATGGCCATTTTGTCATTACAGAAGGCATGGATCCTGTGTTCCTGTAAAGCAGGAACATGGATCCATGCCTTCCCCTAGTAAAAGCACCTGCCACATAGTGCACAAGCACTGGCTAGGCACACAGTTAACCCTTTCATTGCCCCTGATTTTTAACCTCTTTCCAGCCAGTGTCATTAGTACAGTGTCATTAGTACAGTGACAGTGCATATTTTTAGCACTGATCACTGTATTAGTGTTACTGGTCCCTAAAAAAGTGTCAAAATTGTCAGTTAGTAACCTGACTGTCTGCTGCAATATCGCAGTCTGGCTATAAGTTGCTGATTGGCGCCATTACTAGTAAGAAAAAAAAAATCCCATAGTTTGTAGACGCTATATCTTTTGCACAAACCAATCAATATCCGCATTTAACCACTTGCCGACTGGCTCACGCCGATATACGTCGGCAGAATGGCTCTCCTACGCAAACTGACGTACCTGTACATCAGTCCGTAGAAACAGGATAGCGGACGCGCATGCGCCGGCACGGAAGCATGCCCGGGGGTCACGGGAGCATGGCGACGGCCCGCAATCATGGCGAGGAGAGGCAGAACGGGGAACTGCCTATGTAAACAAGGCATTTCCCGTTCTGCCTAGTGACATGACAGGGACTTACTGCTCCCAGTGATCTGGAGCAGTGATCTCTGTCATGTTTCAGTAAGCCCATCCCCCCTACAGTTAGAACACGCTGAGGGAACACACTTAACCCCTTGATCACCCCCTAGTGTTAACCCTTTCCCTGCCAGTGTCATTTTTACATTGATTAGTGCATTTTTATAGCACTGATCAATGTAATAATGTCACTGGTCCCCAAAAAGTGTAATTTGGGGTCAGATTTGTCCGCCGCAATGTTGCAGTCCCGCTAAAAATCGCAGATCGCCACCATTACCAGTAAAAACAATAAAAAATAAATAAAAGTCCCTAAATCGATCCCATAGTTTGTAGACGCGATAACTTTTGTGCAAACTAATCAATATATACCTATTGTGATTTTTTTTTTTACCAAAAAATATGTAGAAGAATATATATTGCTCTAAACTGATGAATAAATTTGTTTTTTATATATATTTTTTGGGGAATGTATTGTAGCAGAAAGTAAAAAAAATTGCTTTTTTTTTCAAAATTGTCGCACTTTTTTTGTTTCGCAAAATATAAAAACCGCAGAGGTGATCAAGTATCACCAATAGAAAGCTATATTTGTAGGAAAAAAAGGATGTCAATTTTGTTTGGGTACAGAGTCGCACTAAAGCACAATTGTCAGTTAAAGCGACGCAGTGCCGTATCGCAAAAAATTCTCTAGTCATTAAGGGGGTAAAACCTTTTGGGGCTGAAGTAGTTAAGGATTTTTTTTTTATCAAAAATATGTAGCAGAATACATATTGACCTAAAGTGATAAAGAAATGTGCTGTTTTACATTTTTTTATTAGATATATTTAATAGCAGAAAGTAAAAAATATTTTTTTTTTTTCAAAATTGCTGGTCTCTGTTTACAGGGCAAAAAATAAAATCTGCAATGGTGATCAAATACCACCAAAAGAAAGCTCTATTTGTGGGAAAAAAAGGACATTGATTTTGTTTGGGTACAACATTGCACTACAGCGCAATAGTCAATTAAAGTAACGCAGTGCCGTATCGCAAAAAAATGGTCATTAAGGGAGGGGGGGTAAATCTTGCAGCGGACAAGTGGTTAAAGAAGACTAACCCTGTAAATAAAAATGTCAAAGTCAGCAACTATAAATACTGTAGGTGCTGACTTTAAAAAAAACACACACTTACCTTTCCCAGGATACAGCAATGTCCCCACCAGATCCAGCTCGTTGCTGGTCTTCAGGTCCAGGCACTGGCATCTTAACTGTGAGCAGCTGACTGTCACTCCTTGTGGCTTCAGATCCGGTTGCCCACTGCTCATGAGCAAGTTACGCAAGCACTGTGAATACTTCCGCAGTCTCCTGGGACCTGTGACCTGTCCCAAGAAGCTGCAAGGGAAGGAGGGGAATGGAACTTCCGCTAGGATTGCCACGGTGATCCGACCAGAGGTGGGAGCGGGTACTTGTCAAAATCAGGTACCCGATCTCTCCAAAATAATCATTCTAAATAGTGGAGAAGAGAGGGGAGAAGGAGGAAAAACAGAACTTCTCCTTTTGGGTGAAGTTCTGATTTAAAGTCGTGATCCCTTCAGAGCCTGGACCGGCTTAGTGAAATCAGCCGTCAGCGGGCTTTTGCTAGCCTTTGGCTGAATATGGGCAGAACGAAGTGCATTCCTGTGATCCACAGAAGTAGGGCCAAAGCTCTTTTTCTCCTTCTCCAGGTAGAGCCAAATCATTTACAAGGTAACCTAGGTAGGAGCCTATGGCCCAGGGGATGTCCAAGGAGCCCAGCTACAACCTTCATTCCCCTGCCATTAATAGACATGTGCAGAATGGAAAAATTCATTTGTTTTGTTTCGGATAGATACGCTATGTTACTAATTTTGTTTCGTTGATACGTTTCAAAATTAGTTTTGTTTCATTTTATTTAGTTTCGTTTGTTAATACTCTAATGAATTCCAAATTTTCTGAACAATTCAAATTCAAATTCTTTGTCAAGAATAGCTGGTTGTTAAGGAGCAGGCCAGGAAACTGGCCGCCACGTCCTTAACAAACGGTGACTCATCTAAGAGCTGAAGTGTAAACAAAAGAATGCCAGGTCTGGTATGGATTCTAAAGGGGAACCCCACACCAAAATTTAAGAATAAACAGCGTGGGGTTCCCCCAAAATCCATACCAGACCCTTATCCAAGCATGCAGCCTGGCAGGCCAGGAAAGGGGGGGAGGTGAGCGAGGGCATATGCCCTCAACATGGAGGGGTGCTTTGGGAAAGAGGGGGCTCTGCCAGGACTGGTGCAAGGATTTTTGACACCCTAGGCGAAACCTAATTTTGCCGCCCCCATTGGCTCCACCCCTGACTCTACCCCCTTTGCCCTGCCTATGTGACAGAAGGCACCGCTATACAGGAAGCATGGGCTCTGCTTCCTCTTGCACTAGCTCCAGTGCTGCACTGCGCCTCTAATGACACTACCGTTCGGACGGATCTGCTGCCTGAGACTGAGTTAGTTACATGCTGCAGCCTGCAGAGCATGCAGACGCGGAGGGAAACCAGAGGCCGGGCGCCCCTAGGCAGCAGTGCACCCTAGTTTGCCTAGTGGTAGCACCGGCCCTGGGCTCTGCCCCCCCACCCCAAAGCACCTTGTCCCCATGTTGATTGGGACAAGGGCCTCTTCCCCACAACCCTGGGCTGTAGTTGTGGGGATCTTCAGGCGGGGGGGCTTATCGGAATCTGCAAGCCCCCTTTAACAAGAGGGCCCCCAGATCCTGTCCCCCCTATGTGAATGAGTATGGGGTACATAGTGCCCCTATCCATTCACCAAAAAAGTGTAAAAAGTGAATAAAAACAGTACATGAGTTATTAACAATTCCTTTTTTTAAAAATGAAAAATAAAAAACAATGCATGCCGCTTGCCGCACCGCCGGACCCAAAGAGCCTTTGACGGCCTCATCGAAGGCTCCCCGCCAAATGCCTGCTCCTCTGTCTGACAGTGGAACGTCCACTCATTTGTCTCCTCTCCCCCTCTGGTACCTTTCGGGGAGAGGGGGGACAGGATACCCCTGGCCCGTGACATCACAGCGGGGCTCCCTCCTCCTCCCTCCTCTTTTCTCTGTTGTCGGGCCAGTAGGAGAGAGGAGCGTAGCCGTAAGGCTACACTGCCAGGTCCCCTTACCCGCAATGGCTGTGGCAGCACCCGACAGCTGATGGACACATCAGCTGCGGTGCCAACATGGCGGGACTCCAGGACAGGTAAGTGTCCTATTGTTAAAGGCCAGCCGCTGCAGTATGTGTAGCTGCTGGCTTTTAATTTTTTTTTTTGCGCGGAACAAAATTTTGGGGGGACTCCACACAGTTCTTTTTTTAAATTTTGGCATGGGGTTCCTCATAGAATCCATGCCAGATCCAAAGGGTCTGGTATGGATTGAGGGGGACCCCAAGGTGTTCTTTTTCAGAATTTTCTATTGCCGGCATTTTTTGTTTACATTTCAGCTCTCAGCTGATAAGTCATCGGTTGTTAAGGATGCAGCAGCCGGCTTCCTGGCCCGCTCCTTAACAACCAGCTATTCTTCACACAGAATTCAAATTGGTCTATAATTTTTCGACCAATCTGAATGGGAAGCGTTCTGAAAATTTGGATTTCGTTAGAAAACAAACCCAATGAATTTCAACGAAATTCGTTACTATTTCATTTGGAGATTCGGATGAATTTCATTAAAATTTGTTTTGTTTATTTATTTTCTTATGAATTCCAAATTTCATCCGAATTAACATTTGGATCGAAACGAATTGCAACCAGGGGCTAAAGCTTTGCACCTGTCACTTTACAAAGGGGGAATAACTTGTAGGCAGTTGATGTCTGATAGGAAGGGCCCATGCAAGTGCAGACAATGCAAATATAGCTATCTTTATCAATGTCAGTTAAAGGGATGGGAGAAGTCAAAGCTGATACCGTGCCTTGAACTCTGTTCTGCTTTAATTCATGTCTGGTAAGAACTTGTAGACACAGGTTATTGATGTAGCACCCTGGAGTTTAGGCAGGGTTGCTCCTCACAAATTTGCTTGCCAGGAATAATTATCCTGGTTGATTGTTAGAGATCCATTAATTTCTCCCTAAGTTTGGCCTTGTTGCACTTTTCTCTTCTACCACTAAGTGGCCAGGTACTTGGTGGTACTAGATATGAAAAGGGCAACGCAAGGTCAGATTATGTGTATATGGGTGCGTCTCAGCCAATTGGCAGGGGCTTTCTTGAATCCCTTGGCCTGCTGGGAGAACCCATATATTTGGGTGGAGTCAGGTGATCTGTGTTCCGTGCCACCTGGACGGCTGTCTGGGTGGATGTGTGTTGTATTGCCTGGGCTGCTAGGCTGGAGAGTGGGCCTATCCAGGGCACATCTGGCTGCTAGGCTGTCTGATGGCCTATCCAGAAGCAAGAGAGCAGCGCAGGGTTGGGATTGCAGCTTGCAGTCCAACCAAAAGTGAAGTTTCTGCCGGCAGTAGAACCTGTCGTGGTTGGAGGTAGAGCGGAAGGTGTTGCCAGTAGGGGACTATCCGCCTAATTACCAGGGACCACAGTGAGTAACTGAAGCAAGTACCGGAGCAGCATTCTCACCAACCGGGGACAGTGAAGAATCGGGAAACTTCAGTGGGTATCAAGCCAGGGACCCAGCCAGCAGAGGTGACGCTTGCAGAGCAGCCTTATGTGTCAAACCAGGGATCGAGCAGGCCAGTGGGGTGAAGCTTAAGAGGTATCTTGAGTGCCAAGCCAGGGACCTAGCAGAGAAGTGGGGGTGACGCTTGAGGAAGATACCACCGTGAAGATTGGAGGAGCTCAAGGGATTCAGTGGCAGTGAATCAGTGGGTCTAGTGAGAGACTGGTTGCTCAGTGGGCTGAAGAACTACAAGGAGCGAATGTAGTGAAAGTGAAAGAACTGTTACGTTTTGTGTTAGGAACTGTTAAAGACTGTTGCCATAGGAGACAGTATTCCTGCACATGCAGATGTGGTGTCTTGCTGGATGCCTTTCCCTGCATGGCTGTCCTATTGAAGTCTCTGAGTCTACCAATTAATCTTGCAACTACCTAAGGGTGTCCTGGCCCTAACCCTCTCTCCCCCAAAAAGTTTGTTAAGAGAAATAAACTTTCTTTTGCATTCAAGAAGTGTCTGGCACCCAATAACTTTAACAACTCTGCACCCACCATGCCTCACAACATATGGACGGATGTCAGCTATCCCTGGCACTGGAGGTTCTCATTAGGTTCTCTGGAACTTTGCTACATTAAAAAGGGCTTGCGTGTATTACTCACACCCACCAAACACTTTTGAGTCTCCGATAATGAGAGGATGTAAGGGCATACTTTACTAAATTATTCAAAACACAAAAATAATTAACAGTGTTTGCTTTGCTTTATTCTCAAATGAGTATTGCTCGCAGAATTTTATAATCACCAGGTGTTTTGGGAGTACTAGCAGAACAGAGAGGCACAGCAATTCTCTACAGTCTTGCCAAGGGAATCTTTTATCTACAAGAAAAGCATGGAAAAGAGCAACAAGTTCTTCTTACAACACTTTGCTGCATTTTTCTTAAAGTTCAGCAGGTTAATAAAAATAAAACAGCAGTACATTTTAATTTTAAATTTGAGAGTTCACTATTACTAAAACCAAATCAACCTGAGAATGCTTTCCCTAAGCTCGAATTTTTCTATCTATCACAGTAATCTCAGACGTAATCTCAGACGTTTGGTGGAGGGTTTTACCCTCATAGTAATTCAAAAATAACAGGTTACTTAGAATGAGAGACCTAGCAAAATTCTGAATTTTCTAGTAGTGATGGGAGCAGGGCTGGCGTAAGGGTTTGGCTGGCAAAGGGTGTACACAGGAGAGGGATGGAACCAAATCTGGAACTTCCCCATTCAAGTGGCACTATCCTTAATGTTACTCCTACTAAAGGGTCCCCTTATGGCACAGATCGTTCTATTTACAATGCATGTGTGCCCAAACTGGCTGCTGAAATCCCACAGGAACTCTGGGTCTAAATTAGACACAGGCTTCCCCAACAGGACCGATCCTGTTAGGATGCACTGGGTGAACCGCACCCAGGCCCCAGGAGCTAAGGCAGAGGGGGTGCACCGAAGCTCAAGTTGCAGGGCCGCCATCAGGGGGGACAGCCCATACTGCTGTCCCCAGGCTGGTTTGGATGCTGTACAGGACTGCTTTCTTGGTCAGGCCTGGCCAAGTTAGCAGGGAAGGAAGGGGGATGGGCAAACGCAGAGTAAAGACTGGGCGCCGCGATCGTCAGACTGAAGCATTTTAAAAAAAATAAAAAACTTTCCCGAGCCAAGCGAACGCTTTCTTCACTTTCAGGTGCCAACGTGCAGTCCTCTTCAATATCAATCCATTGGGCAGGCCAGGACTGTCATGTACTTGTCGCACAGAAGATTACTGCACGGGGGGACACGAAAGTGAAGAAAGAGTCAGTTTGGCTGGGGAAAGGTTTTTTTGTTTTTAATTGCTACAGCCTGCACAGAGCCCAGTCTTCTTTCTGCCTTTGCCCGGCGCCCACCCCCCTTCCTTCTGGGGGATGCCTCTGACTGGGATGGCTCACCGATATATTTGCTCTACTTCTTGAACTGCCTCCAAGCCTTTTGCCCTGCTGATTGATGTACACCACCACTGTCAGACTGATGTTTTGCTGGATGACCATACAAGTGATGGACTTGGTGCATCAGAGAAAGCCCTTTGGCTCTTTTTTAGGCAAGCTGTCAGGCGGTCTGAATTTTTCCTGTGTCCTATGGCCCTCTACTGATTGAGGGCTTAGAACGCCTTTCCAGCTGCAGAGACTTATTTCTGTGGTGAGGACTGCATAATTGTGAGGAAGGAATAACCTGCCCAGGGTTAACACTGGAGATCACAGCCACCACAACAGGGGTGAGACAAGGTTCCCTGTCCAGTAAAACAGTAAGCTATCTTATCTGGACAAGATCTTCAGTTGAAGGGCTCTAAAGTGGAACTGGGCAAAGAACTGCATTGAGAAATGAGACCATGCAGACTCCAGCAGCCAGGCCCCAGCAGCCAGACTGCAGGACCAGCAGCCCATCCCCAGAAGCCAGGCCCCTGGACCAGCAGCCAGGAATCAGGACCAGCAGCCAGCCCCAGGAGGACCAGCAGTTAGCCCCAGTACCCATTATTTAAGGTAAGTGAAGTTTTCTAGGGCTGGGCCATAGCATCAAAGTGCTGTTAATAAATATAATATTGTTTATTTTTACTATTGTTCAGTGACACTCTGTAGTGTCTCTTGTGGGGCCTGGAGGAGACTCTTTCTGTCAGAGACTCTCCAATGGTCAGAGAGAGGGCCTCTGTTAGATGTACCCCACTTTAGGACCTATTAGACTCCGTTGTAGTCTCTAACGGGACCTGGTGGGGGCCTTTTCTAACATAGACTCTCAAATGGAGACAGAGAGAATCTCTGTTAGAGAGACCCCCCCTCCAGGATCCATTAGACCCCATTGTAGTCTCTAATAGGGCCTGGTGGGGGCTCTAACAGACTCTCTAATGAACACTAAGAGAGCCTCTGTTAGAGAGACCCCCCTCAAGGTCCTATTAGGCTCCGTTGTACTCTCTAATGGGGCTTGGTGGGGGCTCTTTTTAACAGACTCTCTAAGGCTGGATTCACACCTATGCATTTTTAGTGCTTTTTGCATTTTGCAGATTTGCACTACAGAATGTGTTCCATAGGAAACAATGTTAAATGGACTGTAGTACAAATCTGCAAAATGCAAAAAGCACTAAAATTGCATAGGTGTGAACCCAGCCTTACGGAGGCCCTCTCTGTCCATTAGAGAGACCCCCCCCCACCCCTCCAGTTCCCATTAGAGTACTCTGCTTATCTTCCTGTATTTTGTTTATTGTTAAGAGATCGTGGGAGGATCCCAGGGTGACGAAGACTCCCTAGGGGAGGGGAGGAGTTAGTAAGATCACCACACCCATGTGGGGGCGCCAGAAATATTTCTGCACCCAGGTGTCTGTGACCCTAGGATCGGCCCTGTTCCCCAAAATAGTGCCCAGAACCAATAGCAGATATCTTAGTCAAATGCTGGGTTCCTTCTAGTTTCAGCTTCATAACAGGTTACGTGACTGCTCTTTTGACACTGCAAAAAAGGAGCCAATGACTTAGCCGTCACATGAACACTTTCCTACCTCTGGTATTCAGTGAGTCCAATAGACAGAGCTAGAGGGATCAATCCAGCTTGGCATCAGAGGCTACTTGCCTGCACTGCAAACACAGGAGGGAGGATAGTGGCAGAAGACCATCACCCGACCCCGCTTACATTTCCCTTTAGCCTAACCACTAGTCGACCAGAGCACGACGATGTACGTTGGCACAATGGCACGGCTGGGCAAATGGGCGTACAGGTATGTCCCCTTTAAATCACGGCATTGTGAGCACGCGTGCTCCGTGACCCTGCCCGTGGGTCCCGCGGATTCGATGTCTGCCTGGGGCCCACGATCGTGTCATGGAGGGGAAGCACGGGGAGATACCTTTGTAAACAAGGCATTTCCCTGTTCTGCCTAGTGACATGACAGGGATCTACTGCTCTCTGTCATCGAGACCAGTAATCGCTGTCATGTCAGTGGTAGCCCATCCCCCCCACAGTTAGAACACCTCCCTAGGACACACTTAACCCCTTGATCGCCCCCTAGTGTTTAACCCCTTCCCTGCCAGTGTCATTTACACAGTAATCAGTGCATTTTTATAGCACTGACCGCTGTATAAATGACAATGGTCCCAAAATGGTGTCAAAAGTGTCCGATGTGTCCGCCATAATGTTGCAGTCATGATAAACATCACAGATCGCAGCCATTACTAATAAAAAAATCATAATAAAAATGCTATAAATCTATCCCCTATTTTGTAACCGCTATAACTTTTGCGCAAACCAATCAATATACGCTTATTGCGATTTTTTTACCAAAAATATGTAGAAGAATACATATCGACCTAAACTGAGGAAGAAATTGTTGTTTTTTTTTATCTTTTTTGGGGATTTTTTTTTAGAAAAAAATTTAAAAATATTGCTTTTTTCTCAAAATTGTCATTCTTTTTTTGTTTATAGCGAAAAAAATAAAAACCGCAGAGGTGATCAAATACCACCAAAAGAAAGCACTATTTGTGGGTAAAAAGGACGTCATTTTTGTTTGGGTGCAACGTGGCACGACCGCGCAATTGTCAGTTAAAGTGACGCAGTGCCGTATCGCAAAAAGTGCTCTGGTCAGGAAGGGGGTAAATCCTTTCGAGGCTGAAGTGGTTAAAGGAGTTGTAAAGTCTTGAGTTTTTTCACCTTAAAAGCATTCTATGCAATTGATGTGGAGGAGGAGCCATACAAGGAGGATCGGGGGCCGCTCTGTGCAAAACCCTTACACAGAGGAGGTAAGTATAACATGTTTGTTTGTTCTTTTTTTTTTTAAAGGAACCTTTACAATCTCTTTAAGGAATACAGGCTTAAAGCGGTAGTAAACACTGCTTGGTCACTAGTATCTACAGGTAAGTTTATGATAAAGCTTACCTGTTGGTACAAGAAATATCTCCTAAACACGCATTGTTTAGGAGATATTACCATTTGTAGCAGCCAGTGACGTCACCAGCGCATGCGCACTGCAATCTGAGTGGACGGGTACCATCTGTTCAGAGTGCTGTGCTGCAATTGTGGCTTAACTATTCAAATGGAAGGAAGTCGGGGTGAAGATAGAGGCCCTGGCAGCTGTGACAGAGTACCACTGTAGGGCTTCCTTTAAGTTAAGTCTTTCATAATGTGCTAGTATGCTGTGCATACTTACCTAGGTGGGTGCAGCATCAGACCGATGCTGCAGCTGTCCCCCACCATCTCTGAACTGGGAACCGAGCCACTGAACACCGCCGATGGCTCGGTTCTCACTCCTCCCTGAGCGGAAAGCTGGTGACTGTCAGTCAGCATCTCTCCTGCTCTGTTCCTCCATGCTCATTGGAGTGCTGAGCTGTGGAGGGGTGGGGAGCGGCCGTCTCAGCCTCTCAGTGGCCTGCTGAGAGGCTGAGACTGCCATCAGTCAAGACAGCTGGTAGATCCAGACTTCCTAAGCCAGGATGATGCGGTGCCTGGACTGATTGCAGTGACATCAGTGAAGAGCGGACTTCAGACCATTCTCCGCTGAAAATGGGTCACAGGAGTGCAAAACTAATTGCACTCCTGTGACCCTTAGGAGAAGCCCAGCCTAAAAAGCTCAGGCTGGACTTCTCCTTTAACTTTCAGGGAAAAAGTTATGTTTTTTCTTTCATTCACAACTTTACTACCGCTTTAAGTTCTCAAGAGGACCATTTGAAGAAGCAATCAGTTCATCTTCAGTGCACGAAGGCTAAATAGGTGGTTTGTCATGTCTGAAGTTAATATCACTCCTGGGGGCATAAATCAATACACTGTTAATTCAAATGGATCCGAATGCCAAGGGAATCGTTCATCAGCAAGGAAAACACAGAAAACAGAACAAGTGATAGTTCTTCTTACAACACTTTGCCACTTTTATCAAAATGTTTAGTTGTTGGATACAAACCAAATTGACCCAAAATAATTTCTTAAGGCTGGGTTCACACTAGTCCGGTGCGAATTCCAGCTCCATTCTCTGAGCGAAGAGAAAAAGCAGCTGTTCAGCACTTCCTCTCCGTTGTAGCTGCGGATCAGCTGAGCAGGGAGAGGGGGAGGTGTAGTGAGGAGGGGAGGGAGAGAATTTGTGTTCAGAATGGAACGCAATTGCGAAGATTATGTGGCTGTAATTCGCACCGCAATGCCTAGAAAACACACACTTTTTTGGGGCAATGCGGATTGCGAATGCAACGCACATATGTGAACCAGACTGATTCAAACTAATAAATTTTAAAATGTTCTGAGACTCGGATGTGGTGAACCCAGCCTTAAGCTTAGAGTTCCCTATTACCTGCAGTTCTCCTGTAATATTTCCCTTTGTGGTGATCCAAAAATAACAGGTTATCCAGAATAAGAGAGTGCTGCAGAATTTTGTTGTAGTGATGGAAGCTGGACAGATGTGCGTTTGATGAGCTAGCTGGCTTTCTCAATACAGTGCAATACAGCCTGGCGGGTTGGCAGAGCTGTTCTAAAAATGGCCCTATCCTTAAGTAATTAAATTCCTACTAAAGGGGAACCTTATGGTTCAGATTTCACTATTTTTAACACATCTGCACATGGTCACTGAAATCTCACAGTTTTTCTGTATATAAATTAGACACAGGCGTCCCCAAAATGGCACCCAGAGACCATAGCAGAGCACACATTAGTCCTATGTTGGGTTCCATCTAGTGTCAGTTTCATAGCAGCAGACATGTGACCGCTCTATTCACACCAGAAAAAGGGGAGGTGACTAGGTAGTCAAATGGCCTCTTCATTACTTCCTAAAATGAGCCAGATGGACACCAAGGGGTCCAGCCCAGCATCACCCCTTAGCAACAACCAGTCACAGAGGTAGGGTAGCAGCAGAAGACCAGCACCTTAACAGCTTCCTCTGGTCTGGTAGGCAAGAAATCTGAGGCACCAGCTTATTTAAATGGCTCATGTTTATGTGTCTTTAGTGCAGTGGCCTGTAAATAAAAAGAAGCCAAGCGAGCACCTGGGGCCCTTGTTTTAAATTTCCTAGTTAGGCTATCCTGTCACCAATCATCTTAGCATGGGGGAGCAATGGCAGCTTATCAACAATGGGAAGTTTAAAGTAAAAACATAGATGATGCCAAATCTAATGTGCACAATTATTCTGGTGTCAAATATAATATCAGCAGTCGCAAATGTGCTTTTTTTTTGCTGTTGTTGTTTCTGACCCTGCTCCGTACCGTGATTCTGGCCTAGGCATGTCCCTGGTCTTGCAGCCTCCAGGGATACTAACGTCACATTTCCTAGGAGGCTGCAGGACCAGGGACACAGGGAAGCTGGAGAGCGGGTCCGACATATCATCCAGAGCACATAGCTCCCAACTGTCCCAGATTTCAAGGTACTGTCCCTGATTTGGAGCAATGTCCCTCTGTCCCTCTTTCCTCCTCATTTGTCCCTCATTTTGGTCTGATCTATATATATCTATATAAAATGCACTTTTTATCTTTCAAAAAGTGTTTCCCAGCGCTAAACCTCCCGTTCAAATTCTAAATTGCTGCATTTGTAAATTTTAAAAGCCAATATAAAGGAATAGTAGTGGTTGAAAACGCACTTGTGGATTGAATTAACCCTTTGTTTATTGGTTAATTCTCCTTTAAGGGGGGGGTGTCAGGGGGTGTGTCCTATGCCTACATACGTTTGCTAGTAGGTGTCCCTCATTCCCACCTCAAAATGTTGGGAGGTATGAGAGTGGCTTCCTGAGCCTCAAAGAGGCATCCAGCTTAAGATAACCAAGTTGGCATTGCAGATTTTGAAGATAATCCAGCAATACAGATAAGAGGAGTAAAAAAAACAAAACAACCTAAAAAACATGGGGGAGTTTAGTACTGCTTTAAATATTTAGACTTTACGAGATCATAAAAATGCTACTAATAACACGGGCATGCAGCAGTGAGGGAGAAGTTGCTTTTTCCATGAGAATTCTTTTTTTGCAGAAACAGAAGATTGTGACATCAGCTTTAGAGCTTGTTTACATTTTCAGTTGGGAGGAGGTAAGAACATGCAGTTGAGCTACATTTTTACTGCTGCCCCTAAAAGTAGCAGAGAAGGGTGTACACATGCTGCAGCTGCTCTGCTTTTCAGCGGGAATTATACAGTACACAATGTCACGTGTGGCAGGCATTACTGGGCCACACTCGTAATACACCGCCTGTCAGGTGACTCTAAAAGGAGATCCGAATGTGGATAGCTTTTGAAAGGGGCGGCAGTCCTTCCTGCAAATGTAAACAAGTCCTAAAATAGTTGAGAAGTTGCTGTAATTATACATTTGTGGTCAAATTCAATATCAAAATGCCTTTTAGTTTAAAAATGATATGTGCCTGCACAAAAAAAAAAAAAAAAGATTTTTTTGAGCAACTTGACTAATTGCTATTTACATCCATGGATTTCAGTGGCTTGGGATTTTCAGACAACACAAAGTTTAAAGCATGCTGGAATAAATTCTCTCTTAACATTGCAGATGTTACTTGCTCTAAGACATTAATTCATAAAGATTTGCTTCCATTACTGTTAAAGCCAGATAAGCCACAAAAAAAGTCTGTATGAGTGTGATCAGCATTATATTTGTTTAAACTGATTACGTAAGCAAGGTCTGTTTTTAAAAACGTATTTGAAATTCCTTAACGGGTTCCATTTTTATTTTAATCAGGTAAACATGAAATAATAATATCACTGTTGTAGAATATTTTTTTTCAGATTTTGAAATCTTTTCACAGATTTCTATGTATCTCATTACAGACTTTTTAAAAAAAATTGCTGTTTACAAAACTCAAGCCTGTAAGAAGGCCGCAGCCTCTGTTCTATAGCTAACCCATGGAGCTCTGGTGACCCTTTGTCATACATTTTTTGTTTATTTATAAAAC
The DNA here is from genome assembly GCA_037952925.1 of Lithobates clamitans. Taxonomy (NCBI): domain Eukaryota; kingdom Metazoa; phylum Chordata; class Amphibia; order Anura; family Ranidae; genus Lithobates; species Lithobates clamitans. Next base: position 1,818,820 of record JBBGZY010000889.1, on the reverse strand, counting down.
ATTTTTCATATATACTGTGTGTATAGATAGACAGATAGACAGATAGACAGACAGACAGACAGACAGACAGACAGAGATATATCTATATATATATATATGCTATAGATATGCTCTCTCTCTCTCTCTCTCTCTCTCTCTCTCTCTCTCTCTCTCTCTCTCTCTCTCTCTCTCTCTCTTTTTGGCAAAATGTGTCTCTTTACACCAGCTTAAAGAGTTAGTTAAAGTAAATTAATTTTATTTGATTTAGAATTTTTTTAACATAAAAATGAATTACATTACTTGGAATTTTATAACTTCATGACACTATAATAATCCATGTACAGCTTTTTTTTTTTTTTTTTTAGCAAAGGGTGTCATGAATCATTGTTCTTGTTGCTATATCAATCGTAATAGGATAACACACATATTCAGGTTCTCACTTTCATTCTACTTTACAAACTTGGAAAATGACAGGAAGACTATCATTAGATCCTATAGACACCTTGATAAATAGGATACAGTATAATTGAGGTATGATATAAGAAAGGCAAGACCAGAGCATGTGTTTTTCTATGCTCATTGTACCAGTAATCCTATAGCTCTGTGAAAAGATAACGTTTTGATATATTTGACGTGACACTGTCACCTTTGATGCGAAGAAAACCAGCAAATAATAAGAATTTCAATCCCGTATAGTAGCAAACTTTGATTAGGGCAGTTTTGTAATTAGACTGGCTTTCTCTGTAATCTTCAAGCTTTATTTTAATTGTTTTGGCCTTATCCTCTGTCTACACAGAGAAATCTATTGCTAGTGAGGAAGAGAAAATCAGAAGCATTCACTTATATATGTGTTATATAGAAGTCGTATTGGATGCTGTAATGCAGAACTACAGTCACAATACTTACCTCCTTTCCAAAGGTTTAATGGTTACAAGGGGCTCTTCTCGTCACTTCTTTCTCGGTGCAGTATTCAGTCATTTTGGTTGGCTGGCATGGAATTAAATAACTTCTCCGCTTGTGCAGGAGTCCGTTGTCATGACACAAAAGGACCGTGCTGCATGCATGCACAAGTGTGTACATGCCACAGAAGATTGCATGTCTTCTGCAATAAAAAGCCTGCCAACTCATAAGCTGTTAAATATTGCCATTCATTCTACTTCAATTTTAATTACATAGTTGCATATAGTTAAAGGAGTTGTAAAGGCAGAAGGTTTTTTTTATCTTAATGTATTCTATGCATTAAGATAAAAAACCTTTTGTGTGTAACAGCCTCCCCAGCACCCCCCTAATTACCTACCTGAGCCCCATCTCTCTCCAGCAATGTCCACGAGTGTCTTAGCCATCCAGGACTCTCCTCCTGATTGGCTGAGACACAGCAGCAGTGCTATTGGCTCCTGGAGCTGTCAATCAAAGTCAGTTAGCCAATAAGGGGAGAGAGGGGTTGGGTCTCCGTGTCTGCATGGACATATGGAGCTGTGACTTGGCTCGGGTGCCACCATAGCAAGCTGCTGGCTGTGGGGGCACTTGACAGGAGGGAGGGGCCAGGAGCAACGAAGAGGGACCCAAGAAGAGGAGGATCCAGGCTGCTCTGTGCAAAACCAACTGCACAGAGGAGGTAAGTATAACATGTTTGTTATATATATATATATATATATATATATATATATATATATATATATATATATTTTTTTTTTTAAAGGAGACTTTACAATCACTTTAAAGTGTTACTAAACCTAGGCCCCTGCATTCACTATAGCTGGTCTCCCACAGTACACAGAACATGGAAATGCAATTATTTTAGTAAATTTAAAAGGCTAAATACCTTTTCTCATCAGCAGTATACAACAGTCTTATGACTTCTGTGAGAGTCTGGTTATAGCTTGTAGAAGGGAGTTTTCAATCTACTCTGACTGTCCTATGAGGCTACTGGACCCCTGGCCCTCTCTCTGGACAGTGCGGATTGGCCCTGTGCTGATCACATGCACCCTCCCAAGAAAAAAAAAACTCTCTAGCAACACACACCAAACTGAGCATGTGCAGAGTGCCCCCAAGACACTGTACTATCAGGAGATGGATTTGGGACAGTGGAAGAGGGAATCAGAGAAGACAGGATCAAAAAGCCTTTTTACACAATGCAGAGGATTAACCTCATAGGTTCCACTGTGAGTATAAAAAGCATGATGTACTGCATATACAGACTGATTTTACTGTTGTGGGTTTAGAAAGACTTTAAATTGTTGGCAAGATTGAATAAGGACACCAGTCCAACCAGTTAAACGCAGCTGTATGTGTATGTCACTACCATTTTCCATATCCCTTTACATTGCACTCGCAAAGAAGCACATCTAAAAAGTTTTATTATTTATCTGCAATCACTGACACCATCAACTGTGGAAGGGAGTTCCACATGCATACTTAGGTTAATCAATTTGAAAGTAACTGCAATGAAAATCTGTGATCAACGAAAATATTGTCCACTGTGGGATCAAATCACAAAGTGATTTATATTTGAAAAGTGACATGGCCAGTATCTAATCTAATTCTCTTCTCTCCATTTTCAAGCCTAACAGGTCACTGGGATTAGGCACCCTCCTCCCTGCTAGAAGTAAATCTTTCATTGCAGGACTGTGGAAGTTGTGAAGCGTTTGCATGACTGCATCAGATAACTAATCCAAGGGGAGGTACTGAGTGGATGGGTTTTTTTAAGGCAATACAAAGGACAACGTTGAAATGCAAGGTGCACTAATTTATGATGACCACCTTGCAATTCATATTCAAATCAGATTTTTATATTTATTATATTTTATTTCTATTTTTAATGGAATTATGATGAATTGTCAAGAACTACTATACCTAGTACTTTTGTGTTTTATTGAATATGTTCATGCCTCCCTTAATCACTATTTTACAAAACTGGTAGCTGAACAAACGAAGATATTGGGGGCTATTTACTAAAGGCAAATCCACTTTGCACTACAAGTACACTTGGAAGTGCAGTCGCTGTAGATCTGAGGGGGAGACCTGAAATGAGGTGAAGCTCTGCTGATTTTATTATCCAATCATGTGTAAGCTAAAATGCTGTTTTTTATTTTCCTTCCATGTCCCCCTCAGATTTACAGCGACTGCACTTGAAAGTGCACTTGTAGTGCAAATTGGATTTGCTTTTCGTAAATAACCCCCCTTGTGCGTTTTAGAAAGAAAAACACAACACAGCCCGAACTGATGTCTCTGGTATTTTAATCTTATGAAAGCTTTGCTTTTGTTAGAAAAGCTTACATGGTGCTTACATGGTTCAATGTGAGATCTATAATATGTTGCTTGAAAAAAAAAGGAGAAATTGCACTTAACTAATTAAGGAACAGAAGCTTGTATCTGTCACTGTCTTCCAATCTTCTTTTCTTCTTCATTCTAAGTACACTGGATGGCACTCAAAAGTTCATCCGCCCAGAACATTGCAGGTACCAAAATTATATTACAATAATATAAATTATTCATCATACACTTTCAGTCAAAATATTCAATGCATACATGACCTACTGTATACCATAGCAATGTATTATTTTTGAAAAATTGCCGCTAAAATGCTTCATTTGAATAATTTATTTGTTAAACATTATTCTGAATAAATGCAAAAATTAACCTGGATTTTATTCAGTTTTGCTAAGCATGAGTATGGTTTTAAAGTGTATGTCACAGCAAAATTAAAAGAAAAAAAAGTGCAAGAGATCTGTGTACTGTATTATGTACACATTTCCCCATGCTGTATCCTTTTAAAGATCCTGTAAGTACAAAAAAAATACCTGTTCATGTTACAAAAATGCACTCAGTTTTGCTGACAACACACAACAGTTTTGGGAATTGAATAGCGTTGGTTGTCCACCCCTACATCCTCATCTCTACAACATAGGCACTAATTAGGGATTGGTAGTACTCAATGAGAAAACACAGGAAATGAGTGTAGGACACATTACAGCCTTGCAATGGAAGCTTTTTATCATCAGTATCCATCTTAGCAGACGCAGGTTCTCTAGTCACATGGCAACTCAATTATTTAATATACAAATGTGTTTTTAGAAGGAACAGAAAAAAATCAAAGAAGAAAGGTAGTTTATAGAATTTTATTGAGGAAGAATGTGTATTATAATAAATATGAAATATACCCCAAATCAGGGCTCAAAATGTCAAGTCCTGAGCTACTAGCCAGGCCTTAAAGTGGTTGTAAACCCTTACACACCACTTTTACCTACAGATAAGCCTATAATAAAGCTTACCTGTAGATACGGTGAATATCTCCTGAACTTGTATCATTTAGGAGATATTCATTGTATCAGTCATCGGCACATGCGCACTGAAGAAACAGCTCGCCGGCCACAACGGTGTGCTGGGACCGCTGCAGGGGCTTCGTAGATATTTCATAATAAGCTAGTATGCTATGCATACTAGCTCATTATGCCTTTGTCTTGCAGGTTTTTTTTTTCTTCTCGTGGGTTTACAACCAGATGGTTAGTCTCCATCAGTTGACCGACCCAACCCCTACCATGCCTACCCCTAACTCCGCCCCTAAACATGCCCTCGTAAATCATCATATTTTAACCTTATATTATTTATCACAGTCAGATCAATGAAATATGATTGTCGATTGCTGGTTTTGGTTATTTTTATTTTTTTCCTTATTCAGTGTAATAATTACAAATTATACTGAGGGCGAACAGGGCAGCCATCAGAAAATTCTGGGGCCCCTTACACAGTTTTAGGCCTGCACCCCCCCCGGGCTTGACCACCAATATTCCTCAGGGCCAACCCATTGGCTATCCCACCAAATTCACCCACTGGCCATCCCACAGTCCTGTAAGCAGCCCCCCCACACCTGTACACACTCAGCCCCCCTCACATCTGTACACACTCAGTCCCCTCTGACACACAGAACACATCACACACACACACAAAACACACACATACACATAACACACACACACATACATAACACACACACATAACACAACATACACACACACATAACACACACACATAACACAACACACACATACATAACACACACACCACACATACACTTAACACAACCCACAAATATAACACAACACACACACACACACACAACACAAACAGCACCTCCCCTCACTTATACACACAGACCCTACTTGTAAAGGAGATCTTCTTAGTCTAAGCTCATTTCCACAAAGCTGACACATGTCCCTGAGCTGCAGCTGATCACAATCCAGAATCCAGTACAAGCAGCACTCACTCGAGAAGGGCACATGCAGGAAGCAGCCACAGGTGGCAGGAAGGAGCCTGATGGGAGCAAAATAACAAAGAGCAGCAGCTGCTGACACTTCAGAATGAATGAATAGAGAAATACAGGGCAGCCACGTGCCTCTCGGCCCTGCTCGGTGATTGGGCTCCTGGGGATGCCTGGGCCTCCCACGTATGTATTGGTTGCCCCCCCCCCCCTGTTGGCAGCCCTGAGGGCGGACTGAGTGTTCCTAGCACAAAACAGAGAGGCAGAGGAGAAGGAATAGGAAATGCCCGCCGCCATCTTTCTTCATGGTAGGTTCTCCCTCTGATGCGGCTGCACTTGCCCTCAGCTTTTTTTTCCACTCACCAAATGCGAGCAGGCAAGTGGAAATTTTGAGGGCTGCCCCAAATTGTTAGTATTTATTACAGACATTATAGTTATTTATCACAGGCATTGAAATAGCACAGCTAATTTATACAGTGCTTTTGTCAGGGCTGGGCTCAGCCCTTCCTTCTCAGAGCTCTGTGCTCAGCTGTCGGTTGATTGCCAAAGTCTCTTCCTTCCACAGTGACTCATGTTGTCTTCATTTCCTGCTCGTCAACTAGAGGTGCTGGTTATATAAACTCATTGGATCAGATCTTCAGTGCCTTTGCCTTGGTCAACATATCTGGACTCTCTCTGCTGTGTTTTCCTGTGAAAGACGTTTGCTTGGCTGACTTCCCTTCTGGTTCCTGATCTTGTTTGCTGCACCCGACTTCGGTGATCTCTGGACTCCTGTTTCTCTGGCTTGTTCTGACTACCCATCCTGGTTACCGAACTCTGGCTATGTTTTGACTACGTTTGCTCTGTTTATACCATTTTATTAAATAGCATGTTTTTTACTGCACCTCTGTCTCAGTCTGATTCATGGTTCCTGACATTAGGCAAAGGCCATGAATTCAGAAGATGCAGGCAATCCACTTGTTGGTAATGTTTTTTCCAGATTAGATGAGCAGGATCACTGCATGGATCAGTTTGCCACAGCGTTACGGACGCTCCTGAGTCGCACTGCTCATTTGAATCCTCCCACTGAGGCTGTTGCAGGCCATCCCTGATGATGCTCCAGTTTCTGTGCAGGCACCCGCTTTGAATATTACCTCTATAAGAGGTATGTCTGGTTCCGCTCCGCTTTCCCAGCAATTTGGGGGCGCTCCAGTTCAATGCAGAGGGTTTCTCAACCAGGTTGGGATATACTTTGAGATGCTGTTCCAGGCATTTGCCACAGATAGAAACAAAGTAGGCTTCGCGATTTATTTGCTTTCTGAGAGAGCCTTGGCCTGGGCAAACCCTCTATGGGAGACACAAAACCCTGTTGTCCTGAGTTACCCTGAGCTTGTGGCTTCCTTTAAAAGGGTATATGACGTTCCCGCACGCTCCACTTCTGCTACCAATCGCCTCATGTCCATCAAACAGAGTACGAGAACTGTTGGCAATTACGCCATTGAATTACATACTCTGGCAGCAGAGGTTCCTTGGAACAATGAGGCCCTCATGGCTGCTTTTTTCTCATGGTCATTCAGATACCATCAAAGATGAGATAGCAGCCCGAGACATACCCACTGAGCTGGAGAGGTTGATCACGTTGTGGCCATTCTCATTGACTCCAGACTCCGAGAGAGACCTTTCTTTAAGAAGTGCTTGCAGAAGCCTCCTGTGTGTTTTTCTCCGAACTTTGCAGTCCCACCCATGCCTCCCTCACCTCCCATACCTCCTGGTGCCAGTGAGGTAGAACCCATGCAATTGGGCTTCACATGTCTCTCTGCAGATGAAAGGGCCTTTAGGAGGAGGGAGAGATTGTGCCTTTACTGTGGCCAGGCAGGTCACTGTCTGAAGTCTTGTTCTACCCGTCTGGGAGAACGCTTGCACCTAAGGTCCTATAGGAGACAGACCTTAGGTGGCATTGTTTCGTCCCCAGTTATCCAGAAGGATAAGCCCCTGGTTCAGGTGACCCTTTCTTGGTCTGAGTCGTCCATCGAGATTCAGGCTCTTCTGGGGCTGCTAGCCTGTTCATTGATGGTGCCTTTGTGTCTAAGCACTTTGTGCCACTCCACTTGCCATTGAAGCTATTGATGGGAGACCTCTACAGTCTGCCCATGTGACTCATGAGACTGCTCCATTGGCCATGGCTGTAGGGGCTCTTTACCATGAGATAATCCAATTCCAAGTAATTTCCTCATCGAATTTCCCGGTAGTTATTGGTTATCCTTGGTTACAGAGGCACAACACCCTTTTTGATTGGCTTCGTACTGAGGTTCTTTCCGGGTTGCCACAATGCAGGAAGACATGTTTTCAGAAAGTGGTTAAGGTCTTGTGAACCTCTTCACTCTCCTCCTTGCGAAGGAGTACTGTGAATTTAGTGATGTCTTAGACAAAGGTACATTCCGGTAGTTTGCCTGCACACTGGTCATATGATTGCGCAATTGACCTTCAACCTGGTGTCATACCCCCTCATGGCTGGGTTTACTCTTTGTCTGTCTCGGAGGACAAAGCCATGGAGGAGTATATTGCAGATGCACTTTCTCAAGGATTCATCCGTAAATCCGTAATCCGTAAAGAACTTAGACCCTGTATTGATTATAGGGGTCTCAATCGTTCACGATTAAGAATGCTTATCCGATTCCATTGATTACGGAGTTATTTGACTGCCTCAAGGAAGCAACGGTTTTCACAAAGCTTGATTTGAGAGGGGCATACAATCTCGTGAGGGTCAAGGAGGGTGAGGAATGGAAAACTGCATTTAATACCAGAAATGACCATTATGAATACCTTGTAAAGCTGTTTGGTCTTTGCAACGCTCTGGAAGTTTTCCAGGAATGTATAAACAATATCCTCCTAGATTTGTTGCAGCTATGTGTGGTGGTTTATCTCAACAATATCCTCAAATTTTCAAATTCCCTAGAGCCACCACACAGATGTCTGTCGTGTGCTTCTGAGGCTGAGAGATAATAACCTGTATTGTAAATTGGAGAAGTGCAAGTTTTATCGTGAACAGGTTAAATTCCTAGGGTATGTCATTTCATCTGCTGGTTTTTCGATTGACCCAGAGAAACTTTCGGCAGTTCTACAGTGGACCCGTGGAGTTACATCCATTGCAACGTTTTCTTGGCTTTGCCAATTATTATCGGAAGTTTATTCGTAACTTCTCGTTTCTGGTCAAACCCCTGACTGATATGACCAGAAAAAAAAGTATTCCCAGATAAAGTCACGAGACTGTGACGAAACCAGTAGGAGGAGCATGATCGACTGAAGAGAGGTACCAGGAAGTGCAGAGCTGGCATAGGACAGGGGGAACGCCATGTAAACCGGGGCTGCAGAACCGGACCACAGGTGACTCTATCACCCCTCAGCACTATAACACTTTAAAAGGCATTTTTTATTTTTTTGAAATGTGAGTTGTATATATGTGGAGTTCTGTTTGCAATTAAAACATTTTTTAAACGTTATCACGCTATTGCATACCGCTGTCATTTACCGCATGTGATGTATATGAGGAGAGTCTCTGAACTCACCAGGAGAAAATAGTTACCTCTGAGCTGGGTTATTATCGGAAGTAGCAGGTGGCCTGTGTTCCATACAAGTGTCCCATAAACCTGCATAGGATAAAGGAAGCAGAGGAGGATCTCTGCAGGCTATTGCTATCACCCGGTAGGGGTTGTGTGTGCACAACGCATGAAGACACAATTATCACATGGTTGATGTTAATATGGACGTTTGCTGTATAGTTAAAACACTCATCAAGGATTAATTGAAAGTCACGGAGCACAAGCACTTTATTTTCATATATATGGACTGTTGCTGTTTAGTTTAATAACCTCATTGAGGACTATATCACGGAGCACAACTTTATTTATAGTGTTTATATATTGCTATGCTTTAGACATTTATGTTATATATATGTAGCGGTACTCCCATGGGCGCTGCTGATTGATGCTATACCCCACTGGCTACCCTGACTCTGCAGATGCTCTCTTACCTCTGACACCTTGGGTTCCATTCTGCAATGTGGTGTTAGTAATAAGAAACTCACACGATATGACTGAACCACTCAAAAAGATTTACTGAAATAAGTAATGAAACACAATGAAAAGCATGAATGAACACAAGTTATGATTGGCAACAGTTATCACATATATAGAACATGTAACCTTATATTCACCTGAAGGGGGTAGATGTGAACAGGAGCACAGAAAGATAGGTACTGAATATCTTCAAGACATATATTGAATACCTTCCCACTGAGGCTTCAACACACAGACCAAAATGCAGTATGTATTCTTTACATTCAAAAACACAGTGTATAGTCTAGTTATACTCAATAGCTCCCCTAGGCTATATTTCAGAGTTAAACTTATAAGTATAGCAGAAATGCTTGGTAAAAGAGGAAGATGATGAAACTTCTTTCAACTCTGGATATCTTCAGCTAGCCTGATGTTTAAACTGCAGTATTTGTAATCCACAAAGACAAAGGAAAAGAAATGACTGTAAAACAAATGATATGCTGATGACTGCTTAACTGAAAAAATATCACCACTTGTAGATTCCTCCTTTCATGTGAGTGCAATACAGTACTGAGCTTACAGCGCAGGGGTAAAAGACAAGGCCCCAAAGTCCAGCTGTATGATGCCTGTGAAGAAGTAGATTCACCTCTGTGGAACTACAAGTCACCAGCAGTCTGTAAAAGAACTCACTCAGCAATACTGTACTCTTTACTGGAATGTGCAGGTGCCCTCTCACCACAATGGACTCCAATGGCTGTGAGGCTCCGTCTGGAATCCCCTCCTGGTGTCTCCTCTGGTGAAGATGACACTGCCACGCTGTGCTGCAACTCTCAATGGGCTGAAGTGCAGGGGCTTACAGTTGCTCTGAAGAGCAGGCCGGTCCACTTGCTAGGATAGCAAGGATGTACTCCGAGATCCCTCATAGGTGGACAATCCGGCACTCCACTATATAGGCCGCAGTCTCTCACTCCTGATCACACACAGACCTCCTGCTGGCAGGTGTTGAATGGTGTCCAGAGAGGCTGAAAGCAAACCGCGCCTGTCCTTTTACCCCTCCTCCCAGCAGGCAGTTCTGCTCTCTTTGCATTGTCTGTCCTGTAGTTCAGAGCTGATTCAGCTAACAGAGTCACTTTCTCCTCCAAACTACATCTTCCACAATACTTTGTTGCAATCCTTCTCAAGGAGTAAAGAAAATCCTAACAGAGTTCAGCAGACACTAGAGGGAGCCAAACTCATTTGAAACAACAACAAACTGTTCAACTATAATAACTATAGTAGCAAACCCTTGGCTACATATAGTATTTACTTGATTCATATATTTACATAGTATTGTTTCTATATTTATCAGCGCTGCACAGTGTTATATAGATTGCATTATCACCATCTGGGGAAGTGTGGGAAGTGCGGGCAGCTGATTATAGTTATATCACCTGTGTTTATTTTAGGTTAATTTAGGCTTAGTGTGGCAGCTCACAAGGCTTCTACCCATGAGAAATATGAGATACAATCTTTAATTGATTCCCGTAGCTTCCATGGGCGTATACAGTACCTGGTTCATTGGAAGGGGTATGGCCCAGAGGAACGTTCTTGGGTCTCATCCTCGGACGTACATGCTCCTGTCCTCCTCTGTGCCTTCCATAGACATTTTCCCCTCAAACCTGGTGGTCCTTCGAGGGGGAGGAGTAGTTGATGAGAGGCTACTGTCAAGACTGGCCTCAGCCTTTCCCTCTCAGAGCTCTGTGCTCAGCTGTCGGTTAATTGCCTAATTAAGTTAATTAAGTCTCTTCCTTCCACAGTGACTCACCTGGTCTTCATTTCCTGCTCGTCAGCTATAGCTGCTGGTTATATAAACTCTTTGGATCAGATCTTCAGTGCCTTTGCCTTGGTCAAAATATCCGGACTCTCTCTGCTGTGTGTACGGGGCATTACTGTAATTGCCAACATTAATGCTTAATGTACACGGACGTTTTAAAACCTTTCCTGAATGATTTAACTTGACAGATAGTAACCAACGTTTAAAAAAGTCAGTTGTCCTGCATTTACATGCCGCGTTTGCGTTTAGAAGCGTTTTTTTACATTGAAAATAGTCAAAAATGTTTCTCAATTAAAAACGCCTATAAAGGAAATATGGCTAAAATCAAGTTATCCCGTTTGCAAGCTGTTACAGGCATTTGGCGTTTCAAATGCCTCTGAACATCCGTCCTGAACAAATTTTTTTGCTTTCCAAAAAATGCTTTTAAACTCTGCTGCCTAGAAAGACTATAAACAACCCAGTGTACATGTAATGATAAGATAACATAGAGGAGAGTTCAGGGGCAGCTGAAAAAAATGCCCAACTGCTCCTAAATGTCCATTTACCAGCAGCAGTTTACATGAAGCCTAACTCTCCGTAGATAACATAGAAAATGTACACATACATTCTTATATAAATTACATCAAAACTAAGAAGAAAGGAGGTGGTGTCCATTTCTCCCCAGCCATAGCTTGGCGTTGTGATGGGACAAACAGCCCCCAAAAGATATCAGGAACAGTGTAGTAGATAGGGTAAGGGAGGAGGGGGTTAGGGTAGGCCAGGTTCTCTTAGCATAAATGATAGCACTCAGGAACAAGATATAAGGAGGTCAAGCTTTAAAATGCACATCAAGGCTCCATTAAGGTTGTGTGTTTTGTTCATATTTCATGTCAGAGGTTTACAATCATTTTAAATTCCAAACTCTTTGATTTTATCTGGTCACCTAAAAAGCCCAGAATTCAGTTCCAAGTGATAACTAGAAATAAAGTTAATGTCCTGGGCCTCCCAAGTATTGCAAAATATTACAGGGTCTCATTACTGCACAAGACTTTAGACTGGACATCTCATAAATCTCAAAAGCAATAGGTGGTTATTAAAGAAGCTCACGCAGACCAAAAACTTAGCATAATGCTCTGGTTGTATAAGTCACACTGGAATCTACCTATCATTACTGCCCCCACAACTATCACTACACTTAGAATTTAAGATTTGGCAACCAAATCCCCCCCCCCCCAAGCCACTACTAGACAACCCCCAATTTCCTACAGGTCTAGATGAGAGAGCTTTCCAAAACTAGTCTATAGCGGGCTTGCTGCAACTACAGTTTAAAATGTTACCAAACGATTGATCTCACAAAAAAAAAAAAGAAATAGATAGGTATGTACACCCCTAGACTTTTGGGCAAATTTTTCAACTCTATAACTTTGTGAAGAGCCTCTTAAAACTATTATAACATCTAGACTCCCTTAATCTGATAAAAAATATTTATAATATAATATAATATATTATATTTATTATATTATATTATATTTATAATATACTACACCAGGTCCCTCTCACAGCATTTTGCTGTTGTACTTCTAGATGTTGTACATTGAAATTATCTGTCCTTCTTGGCCCTCTGGGGGCAGGAATTATCTAACACCTTCTCTGATCAAACTGTTACAAAATCATTTTGCCTCATACTTCCTCTATCAATATATCAAAGAGAAACTCTAAACTCAGAGCTCTATGAAACAGAGATCCAGTGCGAGTAAGTGGGAAACTTGAGTTTCTCCAATGTGAAGAGATGTGGACTGGAACCTGGTACCCTCTGCCACATTTGATGGCAGTGCCCACATACTGAACCTTACTGAAAATAGATCACTGACCCCAGAGAAAATCACTGGCTGCATTTTAAAAACTCTAACTCCTGCAAGTCTTTACTGGAAACAGTGCCAGACCAAATTTTAAACAAAAACATGCTATATTGTATATTAATCACTGTAGACATGGGAAGACCTACCCAATACAGATTATAAATGTGAGGCTTTTCCAGATTACTTTACAATGTAGCCAAACCATTTTACTGATAACTGCAAATTAAATTCAAAGTTTGTGATATGTAGTAGTAGTAGCTGGAGCAAGGAACCTATGGGAAGAAAAAATATTTATAATCTGATTTTTTTACCACTTAAGATTTGGAAAACGGGGTGGAGGAACATGAAGGATAATTATAAATGGAGAGAAAAGGGGAGGAGAGAACACCTTAATTCATCCAGGAATAGGTTCAGGGGAAGACGGATAGGGGAAAGGGGATTATCCGCCCACTGAAGCAATTAATCAAATTAATTATACCCCTAAAGTCACCCAGTTTAGAATCAACAGTTTCATTAACTGTACAACCACACGGGTAATTTACATGTTGACTTGCCCGTGTGGTCTTATTTATGTTGGGAAAACCAAAAGAGAACTAAAAATCAGGACTGGCGAACACATCCAGAGTATCCTCAACAAGGATGATGACCAGCCCCTGTCATTGCATTTCCTAGAAAAACATGAAGGCAAACCAGATGGCCTTAAGGTCAAGGGTATATACAGACTTAACTTACCCCATAGACGTGGAGATTTCGATAAGATCCTATATCAGAAGGAGAAGATGTAGATCTTCTATTTAAACAGTATGCAGCCTTCAGGATTAAATAATGAATTCAATCTGTCCCCTTTTTTGGAACAATGACTCAATAGGAAATAATCTAATTGCTCTTGTCCGGAGCCTGATGGGCCTGGGGATCCACATCTTCTCCTGACTGTTGACCGGCAACTTTTAAGAAAAACAGATTGTATGCAATTTGATCTATAATTATATCCTTGACTTCCACATGGATGATAATACCTAGTGTGTGAGATGCAATTTATAAGAAATGGCCATTTGTGATCTTATTTCAGTTCACGTTAATCAACAGGTCACACACTAACTGATTAGATTAAAGCTGCAATGTCTTTCACTACGGATATCCATATTTAAAACAATAACTTGTACAATATACTTTATTGTTGCATTACGTGGGGGTAGGGATACTGGAATGTTCAAACGTAACTGCATCTTTAGACCACTTGGAATCACTCTATATTCAGTTATTATGTGCGACTTTACCAGCAATAATATCCCTATCTCATGTATTGATGACAATACACAGGATGTAGCTGTAATTCATTTTATTCAGAATCACAGCTTGCTGCGTTTTTTACTTCCACTGTTCCATTCCTTGTCTGTCCACTATGTGGCCGTGAATTAACTGCTGGGATATTTGCCTTTTGTTTGGCTGATGATTTATTTATTTATTATTTTTTGTGTGTGAGATGCAATTTATTTAATTGGAACAACAGATTGTTCCCTCTCACCTTTATATGATATTATCGTCATCACCCCACTGTTGTTTAATACATGGCCATTTATGTACAGGCTTGATCAACAATGCAGCACTTTCTGATCATGGGTCCTGTGTATTAACAGCAACTGCTTGACAAGTCCTTTCCTATCTCATGATATATGGTGGGAGATGTAATATTCAAATCTGACCACATACACAAGCCGATCAGATTGAATCTTCATATATCCATTACCATTAATGGTTTGTTTGTATAGATGTGTGTATGAGTGTGTTTGGCACATTTTGGTGATTGTAATTAAGGTCAGGCCATGGTATTCAGGTGCTGATCATAAGGAAAGGAAATTGAACATTAGCCACAAGGCTATTTAAACATTCAGCTACCGATACCACACTAGCTCTGAAGAAGCTTGGAAACAAGCGAAAGCGCTCAGCATCTGACTTATGTGCAGGTGGCACACAGACCTTCACACATCAACAAGGATATTCCCGAAATTGGATGTGAACACCTTAATTGTCCCAACCTGATCTTGGACATCAGACGGAGCCTCTGGGGTGAACATTGACTCTGAACGTTCCCTATGACTGCCTAATCCACTAGGTATGAAACGTCAGCATGTTTGAACCTTGTGACTCACCTTACATCTTGCTGGAGGATACCTGGAAGTAACAGCTCACGTCTATAATAAACCTACACGCCGCATGAACGTGTCCTCCACTCACATGAGTGCGGTCATCAGCAGCTCTCCTGAGCTTCATCACCACCTTATTGAAGACGTCAGACGGTGAGCTTAAATGTACCCTTACATATAGGAGGCACTTTATCTATGGCTATCCTCCGTCTATCTTCAATGCTTTACATGTGAGGCTGCTCCTTCTTCCCCTTCCCCCCCCTCCCGGTGGAGTTGCAATCGTTCACCAATCAATCAGGACGCTCTTGCCCCTTTTCCTTGTCGGTTGACAAACATATATGCCTAACCAGCCATCGGCTCACATCTGAAGGGACCCTTGTCTTTCATTAGCACTTGCACTTTATCCTAGAAGGACTGAATGTCTATTATTCATGAAGCCATTTCCTTGCTCTGGAATCCCATGAAAATTGCACAGACCCGGGTCTTCAGTGACATTAAATTTGATGAGTGCGAGTGCATGAATTTTTGATGTATGTGTAATGTTTGTGGTGGCCACCAGCACACAATAGGACTTTCTTTGCCCTATTTTTAATATACATGGTTAGTGGATTATGTTTCTATTTAGTAAATTGACACAATAAAGTTTTCTTAGGTTCACAACAGTTTGTTCTTGAGCGGACCATCTTTTTTAGGAGGCCTCCTCTTGCCCCCTTTCCTTTTTTCCTTAATTATAAATGGAAACAGTGGAAAAAAAAAAAGAAATTAAAAATGGATCAGAGCCTGCGAAGAGTGCTCTTTATAGCCACTACATTTTATTGGATTTTCTACAACCCAATAGTTAAGAGAATATGGACTATAATAGTAATTTACAAAAAGGCTTACTTCCAAATTAGGGATTATACAGAGTTTTTTTTTATATTGGCAGCATACAAAGCAACTTTGATGACACTGTTGAAACACACTTTGTGAGAGCAATCCAAACATGAGCATTCAATCAAGACACAATCCAGATTTACTTTATTGCTGCAGCTAAAGCAATTATAACAAAAGACGCCAGCTACAGAAAAAAGCTCTGGATAATAAAGATTTAAAGACAGCAAGTCCTGCTTTAATGGGTGCTGAAGAAAACATGTAAAAGTCGTGATACCACTTGACTGATAAGCCTGATCAAGTGGCACAGGAGAAATGATTTGAGTATGGAAAGGAGCTTAAGATGTGTGTTCATTGTTCCTCAGTGGAGATGACACTCACATCACTTCTTCAAAGCCAAGTAAACCAGCATCAACTGCTGTAAAAAAAAAAAAATAGGAAGGAAGTAAATGTTTTTGACAGCAATCAGCAGCATTCCTAATATAAAAAAAAATTGTAGATCAAGTTATTCTACACAATAAATGAGAAGTTACTCTTTTTGGCATATACAATATCATAATTCTCAGATTCTGTTGCAGAATTCAGGAAGGCAAATCTTTCTGATCCTCTCGTTGACTTGATTCAGGAACAAAAAGCCTGGGGTCCTGATAAGAGTGCATATTACTTGATGTCATAATCTGTGGGCTTTTTTTTCTTTTTAAATTCTGTACCTTACCCACTTAAGCCCCGGACCATTTGGCTGGCCAAAGACCAGAGCACTTTTTGCGATTCGGCACTGCGTCACTTTAACTGACAATTGCGTGGTTGTGCGACGTGGCTCCCAAACAAAATTGACGTCCTTTTTTCCGACAAATAGAGCTTTCTTTTGGTGGTCTTTGATCACCTCTGCGTTTTTTATTTTTTGCACTATAAACAAAAAAAGAGCTACAATTTTGAAAAAAAAGCTATATTTTTTACTTTTTGCTATAATAAATATCCCCAAAAAATATATATAAAAAACATTGTTTTCCCTCATTTTAGGCCGATATCGCCCCTTATATCCCTGTGGGGCTGTCCGCCTCAGCTCCCGGTTGGAAGATCCTCCCAGACCGCTTGTGGTGCCTTGCCTCTACACCATTGACACATTTAACCCCAATAAATTCTACACACGCCTTCTCCTGACGAGTGGCATTTAAAGCCACGAAACGCGTAGAGCTACTGGTTGCAGTGTCCTTATCAATTTTACCTGACTAACCAAGTTACTATGTATTATGAACCCCTCTACAGGTCCAGCAAGGCCGTAAGTTCTGCAGGCAATACGTTTGTATTATTTTTAACCAATACCCCATGTGGTGAAGTAGGATATTTTGTGTGGCTATTCCATGAGAAACCAATTTTATTGTTACTATCTTACCTACTGTTACCATTGTTACTAGTGTTACATGGATGTATGTATGTATTGTACTATATGCCATGATGCATCATGTATGTTACCTTATACCTTTATTACCGGAATCATGTATGGTTACAATTTGGCTCTTGATAAACTATTATTAACACAATATCCTTTATGTTCACCCAATTACTTTTCTTGCTGCTACGTGCTTCACACAAAGTCTCACCCTCCTTGTTAATTAACTCTTTGTTAATTAACTCCTTCCTCTAGATGTCAATGGGATGGATATCTATGGCCTTACCAGGCCATGATGTCATTTAAAGTCTCTAGGGATGGAAATACTTGACCTTACCAGGCCATGGCTTCCTGAAAGTCCCTATCCCCAAACCTCCTCTACTTTATTCGATTTTCCTAAACCAATTACTACATGGGTGCTTATTGTTTCACAAAATCCTTCATTTATAAAGTTCATAAAGTTAATTGAATTCTTAATTCATAAAGTTGCTCTCCCATCTTCCAGGACATCTTTGTACCCCAGATATGATAACTTCTGGCCTATGGTACACAGTAGCAGCAATCAGTACCTTGTCATCGCACTCCATCTCCACTCTGCTTTACAGAAAAAAATACTTTATTTTCATAGCCTTTGCACACAGAAATAGTACTACTTGACCCACTGCAACAAACACATCACCTTCATGAAAATATAAAGTAAGTTGTTGTACCAACTTACTTTGTATTTTTACTATATTTTGTCCTGTGATTCCTAGGTAATAATCGTTCAGCATTGTATTTACCAGTTCCCGACCACCCTGTAGCAGTTTTACTGCTACAGGGTGGCCGCTGTGTGCAGGATCAGGTATATATAAGTGACCCTGAACTTCTGGGTCTGGGGCGTGCATGCGCGATACCGGCAACCCACTCCCACTGTGATTATACACAGCAGGAGCTGATCTGCGGATACTGCAGACTCGGCACCTGCCGATCCTTCAGTACACAGGCAAAATGGCAATCTGCCTATGTAAACAAGGCAGATTGCCGTTTTGTCAATAGGGAAGGCATGGATCCTGTTTGATTTTTTACATTTTTTATTGGATATGTTTTATAACAGAAAGAAAAAAATATTGTTTTTTTTTTCAAAATTGTCAGTATTTAAATAAATAAATAAATAAAAAACGCAGAGGTGATCATACCCACCAAAAGAAACCGCTATTTATGGGGAAAAAAATTACATCAATTTTATTTGTGTACAGCGTCGCACGACCGCACAATTGTCAGTTGAAGTAACGCAGTGCCATATCACAAAAAATGGCCTGGTCATGAAGAGGGGTAAATCTTCCAGAGGTCAAGTGGTTAAAGTGGACCTGAACTTTTTTATGTTGTAGAGAATATTTAGAAATGTTGATTAACCTTAAGCAGTACCCTAAAACAATTACCTTTTCTTTTTAATTCCTCCTTAAAGGGTTAGTTCACCTTTAATCACATTTTCCAAAAACCTTTACATTTGCATTACAGCTTCCTCAGTACATTAGTAGACAATCCTCTATTTGGTAAAAGAATGCTTACTTTTCATGCTGCTCATAACATCTCTCTCAGTCCTGCCTAGCTGGAAAGACGTACCAAGTGTTAAATTCACAACCCAGGTAACTCACAAAAGCTTGGCTTATCCTCTCTCCATTCATGCGCAGTCTGCTCTCCCTCAATTAGCACAGCATTCTGCAAAAGTTAAATGGAGTGGATCGGGAACAAAGCTGGGTACTCGTTTATGAGTTGCCAGGGCCACATATCCAATATTTTTGTACATCCTGCCACCTAGGCAGGATCGAGAGAGGAGTGATATTACATAGGCAGCTTAAAAAGTAAGCTTTCTTTACAAAACATAAATGTACTGAGGGAGCTGTAATCCATCAAGGTTTTTGTGGCAGATTTCAACAGAGGTGAACAAACCCTTTAAAAATAGCAATGTTATTCCTGGTATGTGAGTGTTCTTAGGAACTCCTCAGTCTCAGAGCTTTATATCTGCAGTGTGAGGTCTAAGTCACTGCTGACCTGATTGCTAGTCTTGTGTGATTTGTGCTGCTCACTGTTCTCCTTGCAGGAGGCTCTGACCTAAGGAAGAAAGGCCCTGCCTCTGCTAAGATGGCCACATTCGTAACACAGACACATCATGCAAAACTAGGTATGGTAAGTTATTACTGGGGGGGAAGGTCAGCAGCAGGGAGACCACAGGTAAATTGATCCTTTGCCAGTGTTGCCAACAGCCAGTATTTTTACTGGCAGCCAGTAAAATACAGGCAATTTCCTCCTGCCAGTAAATGCCAGTTAAAGGAAAGATTTGCCAGTAAAAATATGGTTGTGACGCTCAGCTTACAGTCCCTGCCCATTCTAATTTCTTGTCCTGTCCCTAAGTTACTTACTTACTATTTCAAAAATAAAATATTAAATATGTTTTTTGCCTTAATTCCCACCTTAAATCACATTTCTAATTGCATATTGTACTTGTTTGTAGTCTAAATACTGAAATTTGCACTTAAAACTGTAATTTTGTAAATTTTGGAAATGCCAGTAAAAATTTTGCTGTGCCAGTAAATGTTGGGTGTTGTGTCAGTTAATTTCAATCTCGTAGGTTGGCAACACTGTCCTTTGCTCTCTTTCTGCCTTTTTTGGGCACAGCCTCCAGAGTTTGGCGCCTTTTTAAAAAAAGAAAAATAATAAAATAAGCACCTATTTGCAGATAGGTATACAGTATATGAACAATAACTTTCTGTTCAATGTCAATGTACATCAAGTGAAGAGTGCCTTCATAAGTCAGCACAGATTGTGACATGGTTGGCTGCCCCTTAAACTGCTCTTACCAATGAGAAAGCTTGTGGGTGGTGGTGCTGAGAGGAGAAACGGCATGAGGGGCTCAGCCCTCTTTAAGGCCACCCTCTTCAAGCCTGTAATGAAAACTGTGGCTGCCTGAAATTAACATGTCAGGCAGCCACAAACAACAGACAGCAGGGAAACGTCATAGCAATAAAGTTAAGTTAAAGAAAAAAAACTAGCTTAAAGTGTAAGTTTAATAAAAACAAATAAGAAAAAATCATTTTTAAACACCCCCGCATCCAGGTGCACATATATATAAATGCAAACACCTTTAGGGTGCACACACATGTGAAAACATCACACATATTAGGTTTTGCCATGCACGCCGGCATTAAACCAATAATTCTAGAGCCCTCATTCATGGGTAAATGATGAGGTATAAGGTTTTTAAAATAAATTTGAGTACCATAGTTTTTTTGCTGTTTGAGTCAGTCATAATGCAATTTTGAAGCTTAAAGTGGAATTAAAGTCACTATACTTAACTCCTCTCTAACATCCAAAGTCCTTAAGGTGTCCTTTGCTGGTGCCGCCACCTTCTCCCCAAGTGCCAGTCTTCGGGCCTCTTCATTGGCTGGCGTGGGATAATACAGTAACTCCTGCATATGTGCAGGAGTCAGTCATCCTGCACACATACAGGGTCCATGCCAGCGATATAGGCTGAGCTGTATATGCACAGCTCAGTTTATGTCCCGTAAAAGACTGTGAGCAGGCAGGTCAGTGCATTTTATCACATAAGAGGCATTGTGTGTCTCTTCTGCAATATTAGCCTGTCTACTCTCAATCTGTTTTAAAACTTTAACATATTTGATATCCATTTATCCATAACACAAAGATTTGAAAAACAGTAACACAAATATTGTGTGACATAAAAAGCTCAGCCAGTTTATACTTTCAGAAAATATTTACTGTCTGGGATGTTGAAGTATATTTTCATGTACAGAATGTGTATTTTAGTATGTGTGTGCAAAATGAAAACAATGGCTCTGCAAGTGAATGGTTAAACTAACTGAATCTGTGAAATGAAAAGTCCTTTAGTAAGGCATTGTTAGAAAGATTATCTGACATGCTTCATTAAGTGTGTTAGGGGCTAAATACTTCCACCCCCATTCTCATATTTATGGAGTGATTTCCACTAATACTATGCTAAGCTGATGCAGCTCAGACCAGAGTAGATATGTTGTAACTTTCCTATTAAGAAAGAAGTGATGAGTATTTTTTAACTAGTCCTACATTGCCTTACGTTACCAGCTTACATTTCTTACATTCAATCCCAATTCTAGTTCAGTTGAAACCAACACAATTTTAAAGGCTGCCATGCAATTTCCTATAACATTACCTGACATTGAAATAGACAGTTTTCTTTTACAGTCAGCGTTTACTTTGAAAAAGGCTTTTTAAAAATTCTAAAATATCACCTAATTAGGGAGAGGATAATGGCAACTAAGCTCCCTAGGTAGGAGATTTTGACAAAGCCCAAAACCAGGTACACTGATAGAGTAAAAACTGATGTCAAAATATATGCAGTTTTACTGAATACGAAATAAGCTTTAGGGGATTAGGAAGATAATTAGCTTCCCCCAAGAGTGACTTCTAATTTCACAGAAAACACAAAACTTTCTGTAAATAATCTTACTTTAATAAACATAGTTTATTATATATTTATCTTTTTCTAAAAAGAAAAAGAAATAAAAGGAAAACATTACAAGGTTTTTAAATAGAATGTAATTGAAAAATGTAGTCTTATATTTTATAAATGTACGTTTTTTTTTCTTATATATATGGTACAGGATGCCAGGAATGGGCCCGGAACAGGAGATATGTTTCCTAGCTATTTGGGTTGAGGTCCCTTCAAGAAGGGGGAGACTTGTGTGCATTTCTGAGTAGTCAGGGGTTCTCACCCATGCAGGTTGAGGGGTTTCTAGGGAAGTCCAGTTGGAGAGAAGATGGCTGATTTACAGTTCTCTTAGGATTGGTGAGTTCTCATTTGGGACCCCAAATTTGGAGGTTCGGAGAGACTTCGGGTGTAAAAGAACCTCCAAACCCTGATTAAGGGGACTTTGGTCCTGAACAAGCAGCACAAAAGACAGAGACCAATGTCCATACTCGCGGGGTAACAAATCTCCTTACTAACTTTGAAAAATGAAAAGGTCTTAACAGCTGGTCCAGTTGTGTGTCTCCATGGCCCCCATGAGAAAAAAATGCTTTCTCAGAGCATCACAAATCATCCCTATATGTTGGGGAAAGTAAAATGGCCACCATCATGGGGCTCCTCCCCGTGCCTGCCACACCAGCGCGCGGTCCCGGCAGGAGCATGGGCAAGGTATGTCTCCGGGCATGTGTGGCCCAACCCAGGGGCGTGCATGTCCGTAAATGGGGGGATGGAGTTCCAACAGCCTGCAACCACACATGCAACCAAGGATCACAAAGTGACCCCCACCTCCACATTCGAAACAACCCATGTAACCAAACACACTCCCAACAAACAGTGAAAAGGAACAAAATGAAAACCAAAACACAAGCAACAACAAGCATAAAAAACACAAAATGAAAACAAATGGAAATGATAAAAACAAAAACAAACACAACCCCTCTGGTTTTTGGCATGTTTACATTTATTTTTGTGTTTTTTTACTGTTTACTTTCTACTTTTGGAATACAGTGAAGTCTTTAAATTGAATATTGGATATGGAGCTTCCTAGTTGTTTATATTTCCAGCAAAGGGTGAAGTGTAAACCTTGATATTATGCATGGCATCTGTATCTTCTTATTGAGTGGCAAGGATACACAGTCCCAAATGATGAACGCATTGCCATAATTGCTATCTAGGCTGTGGCACCTTCATCTATGGTTAGAATACTGGTGGAATCATGGTGGAATATTGTTTTTTAAAACTCTTGCATGGCTCCCAAATTTGTGTTTCACTTACAAGTTATATTGAGTAAGAAAATGTGGCCATATTTCAGCTGTCATGGTTCTACTGCATGCACACAAGGGACCCACTGGATGTATATAAAGCCTCTATTTTATCCATAAAAGAAAAACAAATGCTCCTGCGCTTGAGAAATTACTGTATGTCTGATTTGAAATGTAGGTCTTCACTGATCAAGCCACTACATCCGATGTGCTGCCACACTCATCAGGTCGGGGATAACTCAAATAGATCTCTACAAAGAAAAAGGAACAGAGGGTGTACCAGCGTAGCGCATTACCTTTGTGACGCTTTAATATTGCAAGAAGTTTAAAACATACTCACAAACGAGTGATAAATTTGAGCTAAGTATAAAGTCCACCATTTGTTCCATCCAGCAAAATTTGTTGGCCAATGAAGTTTGTGGAATGAAAAGTCCAAAGAAACTGACGGGTTTCGAGGGGTGTCCCCTCTTCTTCAGAGCTCTATTTTATCCATTCATAGGTTGTTATATGGCTGAGGATGAGTGCCATGCCAGTGAGGTATTATAGCAAGGATTTATCATACAAACCATAAAGCAAATACGGAGCCTCTTCTGTTGGTGGAATTTTATCAGTGGGGACTTTTAATATATAATTGACCACATATTACAGCTATTCAAAGTCATTTTGGCTCTAATTTGATCACAAGTTTGGTCTATATGTTGTATGGACCCATGGGCTCATGCATGAAACCGTTATTACATACATGCCAAGGTTTGATTAAGGATGCATATGCCTGCAGAGCATTTATTGATCAATTTATTATAATGTACCTTCACGTTTGCTTCACGTTTGTGATTTATATGTGTAGTCAGTGAGCATGAACGTGTATTATGCTCCAGGTGATCTGATACCTGGAGATTTTAAACTTGACATTTCTCTAGATGATGGACACAAAGCAATTTCAGCATAGGTCTTTGCAGGGGGTCTGAAAATGTTTATACTGTATGCCTCACATGCTTCACCGTTCAATGCTTAGAGAATGCTAATATTTCTGCCACAGTTTGCCCACGCTATCTACAGTGTCTCTGCTTTTCAGCTCTTCTTTGCATGCCCTAAAAATATATATTAAGTCTTTGCAACCTACAATAATGGATACAAAGTGATAACCTTTGCTGTGATGCAATAACCCTTGGCTTTACATTAATCTTGCCTGCCACAACAATCATGCTGTGCATGCATTCTAATAAAATGATTCTTTTGGAGACATAAACAATAATGATGTGCAGGTTCATGGTATGATTAGCCCCACTCAAGAATATTTGCTTCATTTAACCCTGTGTATGGAAGAGTTCTCTAAGAGACCCATTATATTTTAATGAATAGTTTGTTTAATGAGGAATGGGGGTTGTTGTGGCTATGGGGACCATTTCTCCTAATCTCTTTTTTAAACCTTTTTCCTGGGCAGACCTGGAAGTATGATTTAATTTTTATAACAATTTTGTATAATAAAGCTATTATTTTAAAGATTTTTCCTTTGACGCAGCTAGAATTTTGTATTTGAACTTTTGCATTTCAACTGTTTATTTTTGAAGCACAGTACAACACTTGCATATAGCCTGTAAATAACATCAATAAACATACCACTGTTTGTCATTATACTACTGAACTGGTGCCTAAAAGGTTGCTCACCCCAGGAAGCATTATACCGGCTACTTATTCCCAGCTCATACAGACAACAAAATAACACAACCGAACAACACCCAAATTACCACATTGATATTGCACAGGCTCTGAGCTACAGTATCTCATAAGAGTGAGTACACTCCTCACATTTTTGTAAATATTTTATTGTATCTTTTCATATGACAACACTGAAGAAATTGAGTGTACAGCTTGTATAACAGTGTAAATTTGCTGTCCCCTCAAAATAACTCAACACACAGACATTAATGTCTAAACTGCTGGCAGCAAAAATGAGTACACCCCTAAGTGAAAATGTCCAAATTGGGCCCAATTAGCAATTTTCTCTCCCCTGTGTCATGTGACTCGTTAGTGTTACAAGGTGTCTTAGGTGTGAATGGGGAGCAGGTGTGTTAAATTGTTATCACTCTCACTCTCTCATACTGGTCACTGGAAGTTCAACATGGCACCTCATGGCAAAGAACTCTCTGAGGATCTGAAAAAAAGAATTGTTGCTCTACATCAGGGGTGTCCAAACTATTTTCAAAGAGGGCCAGATTTGATGAAGTGAACATGCGTGAGGGCCGACCATTTTGCCTAACATTCTTTGAACCAATAAAATTAAATGCAAATTAACTAATACACTGCCCAACAAGAATTATCTTGCCTTTGTGGCTGTGTGTGGTGAAGAGCCTAAGGATGAGCTCAGGTGTGTTATTTGGATATACTGTATTTATCAGCGTATAACACACACAAGCGTATTACACAGAACTTCACTTTAAGAGGGAGGTTTCAGGAAAAAAATGCTATGAATGCAGCCACATCATTGACATGAATGTAGCCTCATAAGAGCTATGAATGCAGCCTCACAAGTGCCATGAATGCAATCTCACTATTGCCATGAATGCAGCCTCGCCATTGCCATTAATGCAGCCTCACCTTTGACATGAATGCAGCCTCACCATTGCCATGAATGCAGCCCCTGAATGCAGCCTCACCATTGACATGAATGCAGCCTCACCGTTGACATGAATGCAGCCTCACTATTGACACGAATGCAGCCTCACAAGTGCTATGAATGCAGCCTCACAAGTGCCATGAATGCAACCTCACATGTGCCATGAATGCAGCCTCACCATTGCCATGAATGCAGCCTCACCATCATCATGAATGCAGCCTCACCATTGCCATAAATGCAGCCTTACCATTGACATGAATGCAGCCTCACCATTGACATGAATGCAGCCTCACCATTGACATGAATGCAACCTCACCATTGACATGAATGCAACCTCACCATTGACATGAATGCAGCCTCACTATTGATACGAATGACGCATCACAAGTGCCATGAATGCCACCTCACCATTGCCATGAATGCAGCCTCACCATTGCCATCAGTTCAGCCTGATGCATGCCCATCTGCAGCCTCAGAAGGGACAGGGAGGGGGGAGGGACAAGCGACAACAGATTACAAACAGGAGAATCTCCTGTTTACTCAGTGGCCTCTTTAGTAAAAAGTCTCGCCTCCTATGATAGACAGAACAGTCATCCAATGCCAGCCCAAGAGACGGGACTTCCTATTACAGAGGCCCCTGAGTAAACAGGAGAATCTCCTGTATGTAATCTGACGGCACTCGTCCTGCCTCCTCCCTGTCCTCTCCGAGGCAGCCAGAATTGAATGATAAATACGGTATATATCTTTATATCCCTGAGCGCTGATTTGTTGGGGGCCACAAAAGATATATATATCCAAATTACCAGTGGGGCCATATTAAACCGGAACACGGGCCGCAATTGGCCCACAGGCCAAACTTTGGACATGCCTGCTCTACATAAAGATGGCCTAGGCCAGTGGCCATCAACCCTGTCCTCAGGGCCCACTAACAGGCCAGGTTTTCAAGATAACTGAAATACATCACAGGTGATATCATTTGCTGCTCAGTGATTGCAGTATTCTAGTCTGCATCTCCCCAAGGTAATACATAAAACCTGGCCTGTTAGTGGGCCCTGAGGACAGTGTTGATGACCACTGGCCTAGGCTATAAGAAGATTGCCAAGACCCTGAAACTGAGCTGCAGCACGGTGGCCAAGACCATACAGCAGTTTAACAGGACAAGTTCCACTCAGAACAGGCCTCGCCATGGTTGACCAAAGAAGTTGAGTGCACATGCTCAGCGTCATATCCAGAGGTTGTCTTTGGGAAATAGATGTATGAGTGCTGCCAGCATTGGTTTCAGTCTTTCAGTGCTCAAACCATACACCACACACTGCATCAAATTGGTCTGCATGGCTGTCGTCCCAGAAGGAAGCCTCTTCTAAAGATGATGCACAAAAAAGCCTGCAAACAGTTTGCTGAAGACAAGCAGACTAAGAACATGGATTACTGGAACCATGTCCTATGGTCTGATGAGACCAAGATAAACGTATCTGGTTCAGATGGTGTCAAGCGTGTGTGGCGGCAACCAGGCGAGGAGTACAAAGACAAGTGTGTCTTGCCTACAGTCAAGCGTGGTGGTGGGAGTGTCATGGTCTGGGGCTTCATGAGTACTGCCGACAATGGGGAGCTACAGTTCATTGAGGGAACCATGAATGCCAACATGTACTGTGACATACTGAAGCAGAGCATGATACCCTCCCTTCGGAGACTGGGCTGCAGGGCAGTATTCCAACATGATAACGACTCCTAACACACCTCCAAGACGACCACTGCCTTGCTAAAGAAGCTGAGGGTAAAGGTGATGGACTGGCCAAGCATGTCTCCAGACCTAAATCCTATTGAGCATCGGTGGGGAATCCTTAAATGGAAGGTTGAGGAGCGCAAGGTCTCTAACATCCACCAGTTCCATGATGTCGTCATGGAGGAGTGGAAGAGGACTCTAGTGGCAACCTGTGAAGCTCTGGTGAACTCCATACCCAAGAGGGTTAAGGCAGTGCTGGAAAATAATGGTGATCACACAAAATATTGACACTTTGGGCCCAATTTGGACATTTTCAGGGGTGTAATTTTGTTTCCAGCTTTTTGGACATTAATAGCTGTGTGTTGAGTTATTTTGAGGGGACAGCAAATTTACACTAGCTGTATACTCAATACTTTACATTGTAGCAAAGTGTAATTTCCTCAGTGTTGTCACATGAAAAGATATAATAAAATATTTACAAAAATGTGAGGGGTGTACTCAATTTTGTGTGATACTGTATATATACATTTTTTTTGTATAAACTCGATCAACTTGAGACACAAAAAACACCACCATTACCTATCCACTACAGTAACCCCTAACACCAGGGTGGGTGGGAAGTTGCCACTTTTCCTGACTTCCTTGGAATGTGAAAGAACTGATAAAATATGTACAAAAATGTGAGGGGTGTACTCACTTTTGTGAGATTCTTTATATACACACACACACAAACACAATTTTGTTTCTCCAGGAAACACACTTTTGTTTTTGTACACCTATTTGTGATACATTAACCACTTGCCGACTGCTGCACGATGATGTATGTCAGCAGAATGACACGGGAGTGCAAATGGGCGTACCCATACGTCCCTCAGTTGTCACAGGCTAGCGGGCGCACGCACCCTGCTATGGGTCTGCCGGTGGCGCGCGATTGTGCCAAGGAGAGGCAGAACGGGGAGATGCCTATGTAAACAAGGCATTCCCCTGTTCTGCCTAGTGACATGGCAGGGATCTACTGCTCCTTGTCTTAGGGAGCAGTGATATCTGTCATGTCCTAGTGAGCCCACCCCCCTACAGTTAGAACACACTGAGGGAACACACTTAACCCCTTGATCGCCCCCTAGTGTTTAACCCCTTCCCTGCCAGTGACATTTATACAGTAATCAGTGGCTATTTTTAGTTCTGTATAATTGTCCATGGTCCCAAAATAGTGTCAAAAGTGTCCGATCTGCCTGCCGCTATGTCGCAGTCCTGATAAAAATCGCTGATCGCCGCCATTACTAATAAAAAAATAATAATAATAAAAATGCCATAAATCTATCCCCTATTTTGTAGACCCTATAACTTTTGCGCAAACCAATCAATATACACTTATTGTGATTTTACATATTCTTCTGCAAATATGTAGAAGAATACATATCAGCCTAAACTGAGGAAGAAATTTGTTTTTTTTTATATATTTTTTTGGGATATTTATTTTAGAAAAAAGTAAAACATATTGGTTGGAGGTCATTAAATACCACCAAAGGAAATCTCTATTTGTGGGAAAAAAAAGAACGCCAATTTTGTTTGGGTGCAACATCGCAGGACCGCGCAATTGTCAGTTAAAGCGACGCAGTGCCGTATGGCAAAAAATGCTCTGGTCATTAAGGGGGTAAATTCTTCCGGGGCTGAAGTGGTTAATGAGTCTGTATACAGACTACTAGATTAAAGGACATATGGTACTTCTAATCAAATCTGCACCCTATGAAAGTGATAATCTACTCATTAACAGAAAGTAATATTACTTAAGTAACTCATTGTCAATATTATTCGTTGGAATGTTTCTGCTGTACTGGAAATACAAGTAATATTTGTTTAACTGGCAGATGAAGTAAGATTACTTTCAAAACAGATACTAAAATCACTTGATAAATCAATCTATAGTTAACAAAACACTTTGCTATAAGCAAGGAATGCTTGGGATTAATATTAGCCTTTCTAAGAGGATTCATTACAGACCAAAAGCACTTAGTTGCCAATTTAATCAGGTTCTTGTTTACTAACCTAGATCCCTGTGAAAAAATAATTGGGGAAAGTGACTGAAGCCACTATCCCCATAATGCGCAATAAATATGTTAACCAGGAAGAGCTAAACATTGACAACATGTCAGAACTTCTTAATATTATAAAATAGTAGATCTACTGTATCCTAGGTGGGTATTTGGCAACATGGTGCAAAGAGGTATGATACAATGTAACATGCTTTCTTTCTTAGTCTAGTAATAACTGTAGGTAAAGCGTGTGTAAAGCTAAAATATATTTCTTTAATTTTGGATGGAGCAGGGAAGGATTAAACCACTGTCAGGTTTGCATTGTTGTCTGTGCCCCCACCTGGTAGATTCACTCTCTCATTTTGTCCTAGTGACCATTGTCACAAAGACAGAAGGTAGTGGGGAATCCATAAGTGTACAGATGCCATCAACAAGAGGTGGGGGGACCTTCCAGCTGGGACTCCTGTTCTAATGACAACTGTCTAAGGGGGAATGCACCTCATTTTGTAGAGATTTTCTTTTGCTTACTGTTGCATTTCCATTACAGGAAATGAAAGCAAATCTCCTCTCCAATTTGTATAGCCATGGGGACTGGAGGAAAAATTTACAGCACACAGCAAGTATGTGTTCTCTTCTTTTATAGGTTAGTTTTAATTTTATTAAAAACAGATAATAACAGAGTTGCAGTTTTTTTACTGTTTTTTTTAGCTATGCATGTGAAAGCAGGGTCAGATATGCTCTTAGGCACGAAGGTAAAGGAGTGACTTTTCCTTGTACTTTTATCAGCCATACATGCTTTTGCTTTTATCAGAGAATTCAGTCATCTAATACTGTTCATTAACCTCTTCCCACCCAAGGTACGTCATATGACGTCCTTGAATTTGTGCGGGTATATCTGAATAATGCCTGTAGCTACAGACATCATTCAAATATCGGCTTTTTCAGCCGGCGATTCCCTACACCGTAAGAATGATCATATCGGCTGTTCTGCCGCTTGATCGTTCTTACGGGCGGCGAGAGGGGATGCCCCCCCCTTCGGTGCTTCTACCGACTCACCGCTTCCATCGGTGAGTCGGAGACAGGATCCGCTGGCCCCGAATGGTGATCATAGACATTTCCAGAGGACCAGATGGTTGCTGGAGTCTCTGTGATCATTCGGAGTCCGGGCGCGATGTTATGACGTCACGCCCAGCCTCTGCATTCAAACAAATGGAGCCGCCTTAGCTGGTAAGCCAAGATCATTTTATTTATTTTTTTGATTTCAGGCTTCCCAGCCTAGAGGTGAGATATGGGGTCTTATTGACCCCATATTTCACTGTAAAGGGGACCAATCATGCCATATTCCTATTACAAGGGATGTTTACATTCCTTGTAATAGGAATAAATGTGATCAAATTTTTTTATTTTTCTAAAAAGAAAAGTAAAATAACAGTAAAAAAAAAATTTAAAACGCCCCTGTCCCTGTGTGCTCACACGGAGAAGCGAACGCATATGTAAGTTCCACCCACATATGAAACCGGTGTTCAAACCACACATGTGAGGTATCGCCATGAACGTTAGAGTGAGAGCAATAATTCTAGCCCTAGACCTCCTCTATAACTCAAAACATGTAACCAGTAAAACATTTTAAATCGTCGCCTATGGGGATTTTTAAGTACCGGAGTTTGCCGCCATTCCACGAACGTCTGCAGTTTTTAAGCGTGACATGTTAGGTATCTAATTGCTCGGCATAACTTCATCTTTCACATTATGCAAAAAAATTGGGCTAACTTTAAAGTTTTGGGGTTTTTTTCAAAAAAAGTGTTTGAAAAAATGCTGCGCAAATACTGCACGAGATAAAAAGTTGCAACGACTGCCTATTCTCTAGGGTCTTTGCCAAAAAAAGGAGAGAAATGTCAGAATTGGCCTGGATGGGAAGTGGTTAATTTATATGATTACACATTGAGGTGGATTTACTAAAGGTAAATGGGCTGTGCACTTTGCAAGTGCAATTTCTCCAGAGCTTAATAAATGAGGGGACGCTCTTCTGACATCCATCATTTAATCATGTACCAGAAAAAACACTCTTCAATGTAATTGGATATTCTTTGCAAAGTGAAGCTCGAACAATATTACCAGTTCAGCTCCAACAAATGCACACTCCCCTGCAGTGTAAAGTGCAAAGTAATGCATATATTGCTTTTTTAGGACAAACAATGCATTCTTTTGGTTATGGTGTCTTGCAAAAATGATTTATACTTTATGCGATCCATCCTTATCCAATCCAATCAAAAATAAAAAAATAAATAACAAAACAAATAAAAGTAATGTTTTCGTTTTATTACTGTAGTGTTACTTTAGTATTACTAAAAAATACATGACTAAAGGATTCGTCAACCTAGGTCCTTATAAATATAGAATAAAGACATGGACTGAGTGACATGGGTTTTATACAGCCACAGCAGCCAATTTTGTTAACCAAAGAATAAAATAACATAACATTAAAACATACTAATAAATGTAATTTCAACAATATAATGCCCAACAACAAGAGGTCTTTGGGTGTCCTTCAGGCACAATTTTAACTGGAATCGTCCATGTCCTCAGCCACGCCCCAATCAGCTCGAAGACGTTCCGACATTACACATACTTCCATATTCCTCTCCCCCAGGGACCTCACTCCTGGGAGTGCCATACCTTAGATGGCCCCCACACTTTTGTAACCATGTAATTACTGACTCCCCAAAGACCCCTTGACCCGCAAACTGCTGTGACAAATGAGCAACATACACCATTTAGTAGATTATTATTAATATAAATATATATATATATATATATATATATATATATATATATATATATATATATATATATATATATATATATCAGTGTCTCACAAAAGTGAGTACACCCCTCACATTTTTGTAAATATTTTATTATATCTTTTCATCTGACAACACTGAAGAGATAACACTTTGCTATAATGTAAAGTAGTGAGTGTACAGCATGTATAACAGTGTAAATTTGCTGTCCCCTCAAAATAACTCAACACACAGCCATTAATGTCTAAACAACTGGCAACAAAAGTGAGTACACCCCTAAGTGAAAATCGGCAATATTTTGTGTAGCCACCATTATTTTCCAGCACTCCAGGGTTACTCTTGGACATGGAGTTCACCTGAGCTTCACAGGTTGCCACTGGAGTCCTCTTCCACTCCTCCATGACGACATCACGAAGCTGGTGGATGTTAGAGACCTTGCGCTCCGCCAACTTCTGTTTGAGGATGCCCCAAATATGCTCAATAGGGTTTAGGCCTGGAGACATGCTTGGCCAGTCCATAACCTTTACCCTCAGCTTCTTTAGCAAGGCAGTAGTTGTCTTGGTGTGTTTGGGGTCGTTATCATGTTGGAATACTGCCCTGCGGCCCAGTCTACGAAGGGAGGGGATCCTGCTCTGCTTCAGTATGTCACAGTACATATTGGCATTCATGGTTCCCTCTATGAACTGTAGCTCCCCAGTGCCGGCAGCACTCATGCAGCCCCAGACCATGACACTCCCACCAACATGCTTGACTGTAGGCAAGACACACCTGTCTTTGTACTCCTCACCTTGTTGCCGCCACACACGCTGGACACCATCTGAACCAAATACATTTATCTTGGTCTCTTCAGACCACAGGACATGGTTCCAGTAATCTATGTCCTTAGTAGGGATGAGCCAAACACCCCTCGGTTCAGTTCGCACCAGAACCTGCGAACGGACCGAAAATTTGCATGAACGTTAGAACCCCATTGAAGTCTATAGGACTCGAACGTTCCAATCAAAAGTGCTAATTTTAAAGGCTAATTTGCATGGTATTGTCCTAAAAAGGGTTTGGGGACCCGGGTCCTGCCCCAGGAAACATGTATCAATGCAAAAAAAAGTTTCAAAAACGGACGTTTTTTCGGGAGCAGTGATTTTATTGATGCTTAAAGTGGAAAAAAAAGTGAAATATTCCTTTAAATATCCTTTCTTTTAAATATATAAAGTGGAAAGGAGAAACGTTTTTCCCATATTAACTCTTACAGGAGAGAATTTCCCTTCCTAGGGGTAGATTTCATCTCACTTCCTGTTGTCTCCTTCCGTTTGCAAGTAGGAGTCGTTTGTAAGTTGGATGTTTGAAAGTAGTGGCCTGCCCTATATACTGCAGAAATTGTGGCCTTAGGTGTTGGTGTTGCCACAACACTGTAGGCCCTCACAGGGCCCTGCTGTGAAGTATTAGATCCAGAATTGTAATTACATGCCCCTGTTGAACAGGGGCAGAAAAATTGGGCCTTTGGTGATGGTGCTGGTGCCACAACACTGTAAGTCCTCACAGTTACTCTTGGTGGGCGTTGGAATGGGTCCGGCTGTGAAATATTAGATCAAGAATTGTAATTACATGCACCTGTTGAACAGGGGCAGACAAATTGGGCCTTTGGTGGTGGTGGTGCTGGTGCCACAACACTGTAAGTCCTCACAGTTGCTCTTGGTGGGCGCTGGAACGGGCCTTGCTGTGAAATATCAGATCAAGAATTGTAATTACATGTCCCTGTTGAACAGGCACAGAAAAATTGGGCCTTAGGCACTGGTGTTGGTGCCACAACACTGCAACCCTTCACAGATACTCTAGTTGGAGCACAGGAACAAGCCCTGCTGCAAAGAATTGCATCAAAAATTGTAATTACACGCCCCTGTTAGACAGGGGCTGAAAAATTGTGCCTTAGGCACTGGTGCTGGTGCCACAACACTGCAACCCCTCACAGATACTCTAGTTGGAGCACAGGAATGAGCCCTGCTGCAAAGAATTGCATCAAAAATTGTAATTACACGCCCCTGTTAAACGGGTGCTGAAAAATTGGTCCTTAGGCACTGGTGCTGGTGCTACAACACTGCAACCCCTCACAGATACTCTAGTTGGAGCGCAGGAACGAGCCCTGCTGCAAAGAATTGCATCAAAAATTGTAATTACACGCCTCTGTTAAACAGGGGCTGAAAAATTGGGCCTTAGGCACTGGTGTTGGTACCACAACACTGCAATCCCTCACAGATACTCTAGTTGGAGCGCAGGAACGAGCCCTGCTGCAAAGAATTGCATCAAAAATTATAATTACACGCCCCTGTTAAACAGGGGCTGGAAAATTGGGCCTTAGGCACTGGTGCTGGTGCCACAACACTGCAACCACTCACAGATACTCTAGTTGGAGCGATGGAATGAGCCCTGCTGCAAAGAATTGCATTAAAAATTGTATTTACATGCCCACTGTTAAACAGGGGCTGAAAAATTGGGCCTTAGCCACTGGTGGCGGCTCTCAGAAACAAAAATATTCTTACAAGCTATCAGCATGATCATTGAGGAGGAAGAGGATAGTCACTCAGCATAACAGGATAGTCACTCAGCATCAGTATAGGGCAGAGAGGAGGTTGGTGCCATTGTCCCAAACCACCATTCCTGCCTTAAGTTGGCATGGCGTCAACCACTTCTGAACCTGCCCCTGCAGAGCTGACAGAATCTCTGCCCCAGTGTGACTCCTGTCCCCCAAGCACACCAGCTCAAGCACCGCATGGCATCTTTTGGCCTGCGTAGTTGCGTAGCCCCTTGAATGCCTACGGAGCACCGTTGGTTCCGAGGACAAAGCACAGGAAGAGGCCATGGAGGAAGAAGAAGAGGAGGGGGTGGAGGAGAAAGGTGTGTTAGAATCACCAGTAGTGGAATTTTGGAGGCGTGGTGGCGGAACAACCTCCATCCCTACTGCGCCTTGTCCTGCATCCTTCCCAGCTGCCAGCAGAGTCACCCAATGCGCCATGAGACTTAGGTAACGTCCCTGTCCATGCCTGCTGGACAATGAGTCAGCGGTAATATGCACCTTACCGCTGACCGCCCTGTCCAGCGAGGCCAAGACATTGCCTTCCACATGCCGGTAGAGAGCCGAATTTGCCTTCCATGAGAAAAAGTGGCGTTTGGGAACCTGCCACTGAGGAACCGCACATTCCAAAAACTCACGGAAGGGGGCAGAGTCCACCAACTGAAAAGGTATCAGTTGAAGTGCTAGAAATTTTGCCAAGCTAGCATTCAACCGCTGGGCACGTGGATGGGTGGGAGCGAACTTCTTTCTGCGGTGCAGCAGCTGGGGCAGGGAAATTTGCCTGGTACAATCTGACGTCCGTGTACCGATAGCAAATTGCCCGCAAGTACTTGGCTGTGACACACCTAATTCTACACCTTCATTCCTCTCAGTACAGGTCTCAGAGAGGACTGAAGGTATAGTGGGGTTGGAGATCCCAGCTGATGAGGAGCAAGGAGAGGTTCTCTTTGTTCTTTGGTGTGGGTCTTTTAGGTATGCTTACCAACGAACTGCATGGCAGGTCAACATATGTCTGGTCAAGCATGTGGTGCCCAAGTGGGAGATGTTTTGGCCACGCGAGATACGCTTGAGACATACGTTGCAAATAGCAGCGGTGCGATCTGATGCACTCGTCTCAAAAAAGGCCCACACCAAATAACTTTTGGAATAACGTGCAGAGACAGCAGCGCCTTGCACATGCAGAGCTCTGCGGTGTGATGCAGTCAATATGCTGCCCTTAGGCTGGCCCCTGGAGGGCATCCTGCCTTATTGATGATGTGCCTCCTCCTCCTCTCTCCTATCAGGCACCCACGTGGAGTCAGTGACCTCATCATCCCCTCCCTTCTCATCACTGGAGCAAACCTGGCAGTATGCTGCAGTAGGGGGAACATGACTGCCAGATTGCTGTCCTTCTTGGGCACCCCCTTTGTCTGGGCTCACGTTACTGCCTTCCTCTAGCTAAGTACCATCATTGGAGCCTTCAAAACGCTGGGCATCCTTCTGGAGCATGTACCCAACACTGTGGTCAAACAGTTCGGGGGACTCCTCAGGAGGACATGGTGGGGCTGGGGAAGGAGTGGCTGATGCCATTGAGCCGAGGGAAGAGGCCGCGTTAGCAGCTGCTTTTCCAGACAACGTACCCTGAGCCTGGGTGAGAGAGGATGGGGAGGATGAGGACGGCTTGGTCATCCACTCAACCAAGTCTTCCGCATGTTGCGGCTCAACATGGCCAGCTTCTGAACAAAAGGCCAAGCGTGTCCCACGGCCACGTGTTGATGAGGATGCACCGTGTCCACGACCAGCACTGTTGTCTCTAGACACAGAGCCTACTTGCTCTCTTTTATTGGCTTATGACTGTCTGCCTCTCCTTGTTCGCCTTCCAGACATACTATTGGCCTGCAGTGAGATGTAGCTGCACAAAACTCAAACTTACTAAATGACATATCGATATGGATGTCACACCTCTTCCTCAAACTCAATCTTTCTAAAACTGAGCTTGTTATATTTCCTCCTTCACTGCCCCCCCCCCCCCGTGACTTCACCATTAATATCAACAACACAACCATTGGTTCCTCCACACATGCCAGGGTGCTGGGTGTAATCCTTGACTCTGACCTCTCCTTCAGCCCCCATATCGAATCACTGGCTAAATCCTGCCGCCTTAACCTCCGCAACATCTCCAGAATTCGACCCTTCCTGACTAATGACACCACAAAGCAACGTATTCACTCCTTGATTATTTCCCGCCTTGACTACTGCAACTCTCTCCTTAATGGCCTACCCTTAAGCAAGCTATCCCCCCTTCAGTCTATTATGAATTCTGCTGCTAAACTAATACACCTCACTAACCAATTCATGTTTGCTGCTCCTTTCTGCCAATCCCTTCACTGGCTTCCCCTACCCCACCACGTAAAATTCAAAATGCTAACCATAACCTACAAGGCCATTCACAACATCGCCCCCATCTACATCACCAACCTTATCTGCAGATATCGCCCAAATCATCCCCTCCACTCCTCCCAGGACCTCCTGCTCTCTAGCTCCCTTGTTATCACCTCCCATGCTCGCCTTCAGGACTTCTCCAGAGCCTCTCCCATCCTCTGGAACTCCCTGCCCCAGTATGTCAGCCCCTACCCTGTCCACCTTTAGGAGATCCCTAAAAACTCATTTATTCAGGGAAGCCTATCCCACACCCACTTAACTGTCCCTGAGCCACCCCCATCAAATCATTCTCTGCAGCTATTACCTTTTGTACCACCACCCCCTCCCTTTAGAATGTAAGCTCTACGAGCAGGGCCCTCCTGTACCTTTTGTATTGAACTGTACTGTAATTGTGTTGTCCCCCCTATACATTGTAAAGTGCTGCATAAACTGTTGGCGTTATATAAATCATGAATAATAATAATCATAATATATACCGATTATACTGCAGCTAGCAGGATCCACTGCCTGCCTGTAGTATTATTAGTATGAGAACACCTGCACTTGTCTTCAGGTAGCTATACTGTAGGTGCAACTGTGCAGGGAAATACGTCAAGAGCCTGCCTGTGCTATTAATAGGATCACAAGAAGCACACAAGCACCTGGCTTCAGGTAGCTATACTGTAGGTGCAACTGTGCAGGGTACACAGTACAGTAACTGGAAATACTGTAAAAACACCTGCCTGCCTGTCAGTATATTAGGAAGAGAAGAACAGGATCTAGCTAAACTGAATACAGTGTATATATATATATATATATATATATATATATATACACACACAACACCTGGGATGCATATATATACACAATACACTGTAAGTGCAGCTAACTGACTCGACCTGCCTACTCTATCTAACTTAAATCAAATGACACTGTCTCTCTGTCTATCTATCTCTCTCTCAACGCCGGAACACACTACACAGGGCCGCCGTGCAGGTGGCCTTATATAGTGTGGGGCGTGTACTAAACCCCCTGAGCCATAATTGGCCAAAGCCACCCTGGCTTTGGCCAATTACGGCTCTCTGTACAGACAGCGCTGTGATTGGCCAAGCATGCGGGTCATAGTGCATGCTTGGCCAATCATCAGCCGGCAATGCACTGCGATGCCACAGTGAATTATGGGCCGTGATGCGCCACTCCAATTTGGCGTGAACGGCCCATAACGTTCGCAATTCGGCAAGCGACCGAACACACGATGTTCGAGTCGAACATTCGTTCAACTCGAACGCAAAGCTCATCCCTAGTCCTTAGTCTGCTTGTCTTCATCAAACTGTTTGCGGGCTTTCTTGTGCATCATATTTAGAAGAGGCTTCCTTCTGAGACGACAGCCATGCAGACCAATTTGATGCAGTGTGCGGCATATGGTCTGAGAACTGACAGGCTGACCCCACACCTCTTCAACCTCTGCAGCAATGCTGGCAGCACCCATACGTCTATTTCACAAAGACAACCTCTGGATATGACGCTGAGCACGTGCACTCAACCTTTTTGGACGACCATGGCGAGGCCTGTTCTGAGTGGAATCTGTCCTGTTAAACTACTGTATGGTCTTGGCCACCGTGCTGCAGCTCAGTTTCAGGTTCTTGGCAAACTTCTTAAAGCCTAGGCCATCTTTATGAAGAGCGACAATTCTCCCCATTCACACCTGAAAACTTGTAACATTAACGAGCCACATGACACCGGGGAGGAAAATGCCTAATTTGGATGTTTTCACTTAGGGGTGTACTCACTTTTGTTGCCAGCAGTTTAGACATTAAAAGCTGTGTGTTGAGTTATTTTGAGGGGACAGCAAATTTACACTGTTATGCAAGCTGTACACTCACTACTGTACATTGTAGCAAAGTGTCATTTCTTCAGTGTTGTCACATGAAAAGATATAATAAAATATTTACAAAAATGTGAGGGGTGTACTCAATTTTGTGAGATACTGTATATATACATTTTTTTTGTATAAACTCGATCAACTTGAGACACAAAATACACCAATATTGCCTACCCACTACAGTAACCCCTAACACCAGGGTGGGTGGGAAGTTGCCACTTTTCCTGACTTCCTTGGAATGTGAAAGAATTACCTCACCGCAAAGACCTCTCATCTGAACCCTGCCCCTTCAACCTCTGCCTCCAATCCGGTAAGGGCTACACCCCCACCAAACACACTGACCTAGCTGACCGTTCCCTGACCCTGTCCCTCCCTTAGTCATGCAGCCCCTCCGTCCATTTTCTCCTACAGGTTTCACTTTACTTTCTATAATATGTCCTGTTTACAATCATATTATGGCTATGATTCCAGCACAAAGAATTGCACAGTTTTGTTATTTTACAAATGAAAATGTAAAAAGTAAAAAAAAAAAAGAAATTAAACAAAACAAAAAA
The DNA here is from genome assembly GCA_037952925.1 of Lithobates clamitans. Classification (NCBI taxonomy): domain Eukaryota; kingdom Metazoa; phylum Chordata; class Amphibia; order Anura; family Ranidae; genus Lithobates; species Lithobates clamitans. Next base: position 1,779,156 of record JBBGZY010000889.1, on the reverse strand, counting down.
TGAAAAAAATATGAAATGCCAATAGTTAGCTTAGAAATAAAATAAAATAACCAGGAAAATAATAGTTAAATTAAAAGGGGAGTAGTGTAAGAAGGAGTTATCTAAGATTTATTAGTGCAAACAGGTTGAAAAATAATTCCATTTATGGCTTTATTGTACATAATTACATTGGTCTAGCTTGGACCAATGTAATTATGTATACACCAGGGTCCGCATCCCGCGCTGAGTGGCTGGGCTGATGCACTATGAACACAGGAGGTGTGCCACTCAGCACGGGTGCCATTCAGAGAATACTTTGCATTTTCTTAATAAATGCAAATTTTTCTCTGATCAGACAAAGGCAGAGAGCATGACATCAGACATGCTCTGAAAGGCGCCCCTTCCCGAATGGCCAACCTCCTGCACTGAGTAAACAGATGTGCAGCTGCTAAGCATGGGACCTATAAATAAGTGATGATCACTGGAGTTCCAGTGTGTACTTCAGTGATTTCCAGCTTCCAGGAGCATTGGCCAGGTATGGTATATACAGTTGTGCTCATAAGTTTACATACCCTGGCAGAATTTATGATTTCTTGGCCACTTTTCAGAGAAAATGAATAATAACACAAAAACTTTTAATTCACTCATGGTTAGTGTTTGGCGGAAAAGATGCTCCCTTTCTAGAGCCCTATTTATTCTTAATTTATCTCTGTGTGAATGTGTTGTGTAAATAAATCCATAGTATGCCATGCACATCCAAGTCCAGGCATTCCATCACACTCTCAGCTTGGGTGTCAAAGATTTTATATTGAGTTTGATCTTTCTGACATTTAAAGCTAAATCTAACAGAGGCTTGTTGGCAATAGGAACCATAAGTGCCTATTACACTATATAAGATGATTGAAGGAATATGGGCACAGAGGTGAGTGATATTTACACACCAGGCTCCGTCATACCAGTCTGATTTTATAAGTCAGCAGAACTCCACTATAAAGCTTCCCTCTGTTTCCAGCGCTAAACTTGTTAAAACTTTGTCATTAAAAATATGCCCAATTGAAGGTGTCCGGAACACTTTTAATAAGATTGACATCCCCAAGCTAGCAATATGCATTAGAGGATGATTATTTCTTAGTCATTGATCCTACCATAAACTTCTAAAATCCATTGCCTACTTGTGATGGCTGAATTATACACCTAATTGTGTGAAAAATGTTGATTTCATGTCATGGCTAATAGTAAGTTGAATAATATTCCAGGTTTATTTTATCTGTCGAAAATGCCAGTGATGAGAAAATCTCTGTCAGAATTTTTAGTCTTGCCAGGTAATACAGCAATTATGAAGCTAAATTATGTTATCTGTTTACCTTGATGAAGCCTTTGTAATATAGAATTAACACATAAACAGGGTGCCCATCGGCAGGACATGGCGTCTTGTGGGAGGGGGCAAAGGCACAAACTGCTGTAGGAAATGGCATTCCTATACTGGAGTCTATGTGAGAAAAATAGTTGGTGATTCAACTCACCAGAACCAACCGATTCTATAACATAAGTTTTAGGTGGAAATAAGCTTTACACAGCCCCTTATGAGTTAAGTTTTTGAAGCAATTTTTTACCATGAATATAGAAACATAGAAAAGTGATGGCAGAAAAAGACTGAGTATTTCATCGAGTCTGTGCATTTTTTTTTCGTTAACTTTATTGGTTGTCTATAGATCTATGTTTGTCCCAAGTTTGAAGCCATTTACTGTTAACTGTCTCACTACCTCTGCTGGAAGCTTATTCCAAGCATCAACTACCCTTTCAGTAAAATAATACTTTCTAAAATTAGTTTTGAACTTTCCTTCAGTTAGTCTGAGGTCATGTCCTATTTTTCGTGATTTTGGTTTCATATTAAAAAAATGTCCTTCTGAACCTTATTCACCCCTTGATGTATTTAGATTTTTCAATTATTTCTCCCCTTTCAATATGGGGAGTGTTATTCCTGCGCTACTAATCAATGCTGATAAGGTGGTTTTAAATGGGGAGAAGCAGCTTGCACCGAATGGGGTTCAGCCTTAAACCCTGGTAAATGGCAATTATAAAAGGTGGGGGTTGGTGCTGCGCTAATCCTGAGGTAAAATCAAGTGGCTGGGTGGGCTGGATATAAATTCCAGCCTACACTGCAGTAAGGGGTGATAGTTCAGTCCTCAACAGCAAATGTAGTTTATATTATATATTTTTTTCATTTGGATCATTTGTTTTGGCACTTATTACTTGCCTATTCACTTAGTGCCACCTTTTATACATGTCTCCCCTTTGTCTTTTTTCCTCCAGACTGTACATATTAAGTTCCTGAAGTTGCTCTCGATATGTTTTATCCCTCAAACCTTTCACCATTTTTGTTACCCATCTCTAGTCTTGTTCTATTTTTTCAATATCTTTGTGTAAGTGAGGTCTCCAGAACTCGAAGCAGTAAGGTCCCACTAAAAATCTATATAGGGGAATCAGAACCTCCTTCCTCCTGCTGGTGATCCCTCTACTAATGCATCCTAGAATTCTATTCGCTTTTCCCACTGCCTGGTCACACTGTTTTCTCATTTTGCAATCATCTGAAATAAGTATCCCCAAATATGTTTCTTTAGTAGTGTTGGCTTACACTGTACCCCCAATGTTGTACTCTCTCAGGGGATTCTTTTTCCCTAGGTGCAGTATTTTACATTTAGAAACATTGAACTGCAGTCTCCACTGCTTTAACCAATCTTCCAGCAATGCCAAATCATGTTCCATGTTACAGACACCTCCAAGGATATGAACCCTATTACACACCTTTGTGTCATCAGCAAAAATACATACCTTGCCTAACAAACCTTTAGTTATATCACTTACATATAGATTAAGTAGAACAGGACCCAGTACAGAGCCTTGTGGTACACCACTAGTGACTGATCTCTATTCTGAGTGAACCTCATTTACAACCACACTCTGGTATTTATCCTTTAGCCAACTGCATATCCAATGAACCACCCAAGGGTTAAGTCCTAGCTTGTGCAACCTTTGTATCATTATATGGAACTGTATCAAATGCCCTGCTGAAATCAAGATATGCTATGTTCACAGCACCTCCCTGGTTAAAAACATTGGTAACAATGGCGGCCCGTCCATACGGGGCGAAGGGACGCCACCCTCCTAACGCATGCATCTAACCCCTAACCTACATGCGGGGCATTGGACGCATGGATTCCAATGGGTTTTTTTTTTTTTAGAAGCACGTGATATGAGCCAGAGGCTCTAATAGGCTTCAAAAAAGGGTGGGCTCGGGGTGCAGAGCACACCCAGTTGTGTGACAATAGCGAATTAATATTCACTATTGTCTTCCTGATTCTCCTCCAATCAAGGAAGCGGGTCCTGAGACCTGTCACCCAATTAGCCGAGAGGAGAAGAAATCTTATTGGCCGCCAAGGAGCAGGAGGGAGGAAATGCAGGGGAAGCCACCATGAAGCCACCATGAAGCACCAGGAGGAGAAGACACAGGGTGAAGCCGTCACCCGCCGCCCGGAGGAAACGCTGTCCATGACCTAGATGGGGTAAATGCAGGGCTGGTGACCAACTGACCGGGGGGGATTGTTTGCTGCCCCCCCCCCCAAAAAAAAAATATACCACCAGCCTCCACTGATTGGTAACATAGTCAAAAAATCCAATCAGATTAGTCTGACATGATCTGCCCTCAATAAAGCCATGCTGCTTTGGGTCCAGCAAGTTGTGTATTTTTAAGTGATCAATGATCCTTCTTTTCAGAAGGGATTACATGAACCTGACTACAACTGATATTAAACTCACTGACTTGTAATTGCCAGCTTCTACCTTGCTGCCCTTCTTGTGAATAGGTACAATATTAGCTGTCTGCCAGTCATGGGGAACTTCTCCTGTTAGAAGAGATTGATTTAAAAAATCTGTTAATGGTCCAACAATTATATCTCGAAGTTCTCTTAGAACTCTAGGATGAATACCATCAGGGCCCATTGCCTCATTAAGCTTTAACCGAATCAGTTCCTCTGCTGCCTCTGTCTCCATAAATCCTAAAAATGAACCATCATTACTAGAAACAATAAGATTTCCCAAATTATTTCTGAGAAGACTGAACAGAAGTAATTGTTTAAAATTGTTTGCTACATCCAGGTCTCCCTCAACATACAGTATGTGTTGTGCCCAGTTTTCATTTTAGTGATCTCATTGTATTTTTTCCTTCTATCACTAATCTCCTTTCTTAATACATTTAGCAATGTCCTATTCTTTCTGTGCTTTGGCAACGCTGATAATGTGTTTGGCCTCCTTTTGTCTATTTTTATACTCTCTCTGTCAGCTATAACTCCTGTTTCCTTGAATCTTTTATATGCTATTTTTTCTGTACTATTTACTTACCTCTTTAATGAACCATATTGTTTTTTTTTTTCTTCCATTTATGCTTACTAACTTGTCTGACATATAATCTAGTTGCCTTTAGTATGGTAGACTTTACTAGTGCCACTGATTACTTACTCCTGCCATTTTATTACAACCTCTCAATTCATTTTTTAGAACTGTCCCCATTTCAGCAAAATGTGTCCTTTTGAAATCTAACTTTTGTATTTGTATATGATTCTTCAGTTCCTGTTTTAATATCAAACCAAAGACATTGGTGATCAAAAATTTGAATTTGCAATGCATATCCAAGCACATGACATCTGAACTTAATAATTACATAGAAAGTTAGACATTAAGGGGAAATAAATGAGGCATTTGGTCTTAGTGACAGCTTAAGATTATTCAGCCCTTAAGTAATACAGTGAGATACATAGCTGTCACTGTGGTGACAGTTTAATCTATTTTTAAAGAGGTAAAATAAGGAACTAATATGACTGTATACCGCAATAAATTGTATTGCAGGTGTTGTATATGTATAAGGGATAATGATGACAAATATATAGTAAGCAGTCATACAAAAGCAAATATATTATTATCAATTTTTACTTGTTTTATTACTCTTGGTAACAACCTATTGTGCATTAAGGAGTGGCTAACATGGGATGATGACCTATCTATCTTCTGTTTACTGTAACTAGGGATGTATTCTCTTCACCGTTCTACCTGCACCACTTGTGTTGGAGCAACAAAAGCATGAGGTCTTTTTATAGTGGACAAAGAACCTCTAAAAACCAGGGAGCTCAGATATGCAAGCTTAGACCTACTCATGTGGCTGATCTCTCTCACTACCCGTGTCTTACTTTTGGTTAGTGGAGTTACCAGTCATACTGACTGTCCAATAATGAGGTGCAGGAGGTGGAAAGGGCAAGGCACAGAAGGCAACCAAAAGAGCTGAGTGTTCTTTGCATATCCCAGTGTCCCAATTTTCCAGAGTTGCAGGAATTCAGGAATTACAGGAATTCAAAAGGCTGATGCCTATTTTGTAATGTAAAGGGCAGTTTGTTATATATATTTACAATGTCCACAGGATTTGTTTAATAACTATGTTCCTAAACTCGCAAAGGATTTTTCTACAGATTATGGCGCTAAAATCATTGTAGCATATGTAATATGTAGTTTTTGCTGAGCCTGACTCTTCATGACCTCATGAACTTTGTACACACTATACATGATTCCACCACTTAAACCATACAGTTGAGTTATGGTTTTTGTACTACTGAAATAACAGGTTTCTCAAACTGTTACTCTTATTAAAGGATTACTTTCTGAAATAAAAAAGAAGTGAACCATATTTTCTGTCTTAGCAACATATTCCTTTCTTAAAACTCTGTGAAGATCCCAGCATGGAGCCAGCTGAAGTCTAAAGTAGACAATTATAGAAGTCAAGCTTGTAATAAATGAGAACATTGCTTGAGCAATTTATAAGTTAGGCTTTACAGCTATTTAAGGAAAAAATGATTTACTATCAGCAGGGAAATCTGATGTGAAAGAATTGAAAGAAATACTGAGAGTTACATGGAAAAGTATTCTTTTTATAGTTATAGTTTACTGCACCTTTCCATAAATAGTAAATAGTATATAACAAAAAAGGCAAAAAGTGATAAAAAAGACAGCCTGTTAATTGAGAACTTCATAGTTTCCAAACAAAATGGATGTTTGATTTATCCGGAGTGACAGATAACGTGTCAAGCCAAGATTATGAAGAGTTTAACAGTATTATATAGAGCCAAGAGCCATTATTCAAGAGAATATTGCAGAAGGCATTTGAAAAGGTTTTTCTAAAGTGAACAAGATAAATAGACATATTCATATTCTTCATATGGTATATGTAACTTATAATCAAAATTAAAACTAAACAAAGGTTTTATTTCTATTTATCCTGTGAAACCACAATAATGTCCAAGAGAATTAGCTGTTGCCTCAATAAAATGATGACATCAGTAGACATTCAGTACTGATCTATAGTGAAGACTGAGGTTGCCAATGAGCACTATTCAGCCATGGAGATCAGGCACACAAAAGCTCCTATATTTACACCAGTCAACATCTTTCTTCAAGCAGACCTTGAGTCAGAGATATTTTGTCACAATCAATGCATTTATACTAAGTATAATAACAGATATGCAGGTGCTTATTATCTCTTACAGTACCTCTCCTAACAATAACATCTTCCTTTACCTTAGAAAACTACCACTATCTTTATTAGGGCATCATGTGGGGTCAGCATCTACTTCCCTAACTAAATTAATTTCCCTTCCGAACACAGTCATGTAAATCCTGGTACCTGTGCAGTTTTTTTTTTGAACATTATTATGCTGGATGTACATGTCGCTTTGTCACTGTGACTTGTGACTTATGTTGGGAGAATATTCACATTTTTCTTTTGTACAGTGAGCTTCAGAAGTATTGTCTAGCAACTGTATACAAATTTGCAGTAAACAGGGAGTAAGAATGGGATGTCATGTACCTGGTGAAGGTGCCTGAAGAGGATGGCCACTCTTACAGCTCTGGCTCAGTTCCGGGTGAACAGGTGGAGGAAGAGCAAAGGGTGTCACAAATGCCATGTTGTTTTTGCCAGCAGCTGGTATGGGTATGTACCACTGGGCAATGTTACTGAATTGCAGAACCTTATTTGTCCACAAGATGGCATTGCCAATAAGTCATGTCTAACTGTGGCTGGATTACAGGTTACCAGGAGCAGTCTGGGAGATGTAGTCTTGAAGAAGGCTTCTAACTACTGCTGTTCATGGGCCACAACTACAAGGGCCATAAGCACCTGGAAGCAGGAGGGACAATACAAAAGTAAAAATTTAGGAAGCAGCCGGGCAGTTGGAGGAAGTGTGCCACCTAGGTAAGATAGAGACGTGTGCTGTGTTTCAAGCCTTGCAATGCCAAGCCACGCTGTGCCGAATCGTACCATCTGTGGTGGTAAGGTACCATCTGTGGTGAATTTTCTAGGCTAATTCCCAGTAGTTTGTACATTTAGTAGAAGTGGCATTGTAGTGTATGGCTTGTCGCCATTGGTTATTCTTAAAGGTCATGTGCAATTCCACTTCCCATTTTTGAAGGATAGAGCATGTGTATCTTTTGGTTTGTAGCAAGAGATATACAAATAAACCGCCCCTGAATCACTCTTACTCCACTGCGCCAAAGAAAAGTGCAAAGCTGTGTAAAAGATGTGTAAATGAATACAAAATGTGTGTACATACACAGTGTACAGTGAAAAAAGCTACCACTTAAATAAATACGTATATTGATCAGAATCCCAAAACTATACCTCTCACATGTGTACAGATAGAGACAGCGGCGCTAATATAAATTGTGTAAAATAAAGAGTCAGAGCAGCATGATGCCTATGACCCTCTACTTATACATAAAAATAATAATAATAATAGTGTCATGAAAAAAAAAATTATTTTTATCATGAAAAAAAAAATTATTTTTTTTAACACCCAGTGAAAAGTTTCACTATAGATAATAAATTACAAGAAATGAATGATCAAGCTCAACAGTTGTTTTTCAATCTTCTTATGTGAAAAATCTTCTACTCTTCCACCACACCACTGTGATAGTGACACCACTCCCTCTGAAGAGCGCACTCACCAGATTGTATAGCCTCCCACTCTCGTGCTCGGCAAAACAGCAATTTAACCACACCTGGGTTGCATATGATGAACCGTGACTCCAATTAAGCCAGCTCCATATGTGAAAAAATGAATAAAGTGCTCCACATAGCGTGATACTATTTTGACAGATTTATTAAAATCACTCCAAACACACTTCAATGGTTACACTCACTTTAAACTGAAAAACAAAGGCCTTTAAAAAAATCCACAACAAGCAACAGGATCAGTGATCCAATGGTGCACCGCGGTCACAGTGGACCTGAAGTGGGATCTGATGTATCTCTCACCCAACCTTCCCATTTGAAGAAGTCTTTTCGAAGAAACATGTCTGGGGCGTGGTTACACGGCATCCCATTGCACTGACATTAGTCTGAGGAGGACTACACCGATCGGATGGCTGGGCCTTAGAAGGTTGGGTGGGTGATACACCAGATCACACTTCAGGTCCGCTGTGACCGCGGTGCACCATTGGATCACTGATCCTGTTGCTTGTTGTGCTTGCTGTGGATTTTTTTAAAGGCCTTTATGTTTCAGTTTAAAAGTGTAGTGTAAGAGTGTAACCACTGAAGTGTGTTTGGAGGGGGAGTTTGTCATTATTTAGTATAGTTATAATAGAAATGGATTTTACTCCTTTAAACGGGTGGAGGAGAAACTGAGGTAGCAAAAAATAAAATACCTCAAAGGGAATAGGAGTCCCTGTAGTATTAAAAGCATTCCCTTGTTCCTGTGTGAAGTATTCCCACACTGATATTGCCACTTTAATCATAGGGTGGTTCATTTTGAAGCGTGAGTTTACTAAGTAGTGGACATATAGAAGGGTGCTAAGATCACCTTTATGAACAAAGCTTTGTTTATTGTTTCGCCATTGTATGCTGCAGATAGGGTTAAACCAGTGTCTAAGTTGATCCAGGACTACTGCAGCATAAATATCTGGGGTCTGGAAAGCCAATTCCACCTTCTCTTTTATGAGGAATCAGGGTGGCGTAGGGGCATCTAGGTTTTTTACCAGCCAAGACATAGGAGCTAAATAATCGCTTGTTAGAGGTAAAGAAGAGGGGAGGAACATAGATAGGAAAGGCTCAGAATAAATATAGAAGTTTGGGTAGAACTAATATCTTGAGAGTTGCAGCTCTTCCAGCCTTCAATTAAGATACGATTTAAAGTGTGGCCTTTTAAATAAAGCCTCTGTTTTAAAGTTCTTTCTACTGAAATCAGAAGACAAAGCACCAAAACTGCAAAAGCTGTTTTTTTATCATTAAAGCAACATGACAAATTAATTTAAATCTAATTTGTTGATCCAAAACCTGGCATTTAAAATTTGGATGTGTGTTGGTCGAAACCCAAGGTTGCTGCCAAGGTTCCTGTCTACTCCCTCTCATACCACAGACTGAAATTAAATACAGAGAAAATTGCAGATAAAGGCATATATAATAAAAATTATATTTGTATACTGACTACTTTCCTTACATGTATAAACCTCATACAGTTTTCAAGATACAACAATTTTCATAATGGCAGTCATTTAGGACAAAGTTACTGCATTTAGACACCCTATATTGCCTAATATATACATTTCTACACTTTATACCAGAACAAAACAGAAAAAACAGGTTTGTATAGCTTTGAACGTGCTTTCAAAGTGTCTTTAAAGATTAACTTTAGAAAAAAAATGGCAAACAGGCAGGATTTAAATGCAGAAGAGACATAATGGGGTTGATTTACTAAAACTGGAGAGTGCAAATTCTGCATAGAAACCAATCAGCTTCCAGGTTTTATTGTCAAAGCTTAATTAAACAGGCTGAAGTTAGATGCTGCTTAGCTACCATGCAGAGGTGCACCAAATTTTGCACTCTCCGGTTTTAGTAAATGAACCCCACAATGGGGAAGATTTACTAAAACTGGAGCACTCAGAATCTGGTGCAGCTGTGCATAGTAACCAATCAGCTTCTAACATCAGCTTGTTCAATTAGGCTTTGACAATAAAACCTGGAATCTGATTGGTTTCTATGCAGAGCTGCACCAGATTTTGCACTCTCCAGTTTTAGTAAATCTGCGCTTATGTCTCTTCTGCAGTAAAGTTTCTTACCTGCCTGTCTGCCCTTCACACATGAGCAGCTCAGTATCAGTTTTGGCAATGCCAAGATAAATGAACTCCTGGGGATGTACAGGAGTGACGTCATCTCGGCCCAGACAATAAATACAGCCGATGTTCAGTACCTGAAAGCACACTGGTCGAAGATGTGAGTGACTGGCAGGGAGCTCCAGGACACCGCAGCATCAGAATGAACGTGGGTATAAATCAGCTTTAAGGTAAACACTGCTGTAGTAACTGCCACAATCATACCCTGGCAGGTAAGGGAAGGCCACAGAACTTACCATATCATATCCTGAACGAAAACAACAATTCTTCACAAATAAATACATAAACAAAAAAAAATATTTCTATGACTTAATGTTACCTACATCTAAATATATATAAATATATATATATATATATATATATATATATATATATATATATATATATATATATATATATATAGTAAGATTGGGGTTATCAGACTCAAATGGTAGGTGCGTTTTCCAGTGTGTACGCCAGTACAAAACTGTATTTTTAAGGGCCTGTTAGCCCACTTTTTTTTAAAAGCACGGAAAAGTTCACAAAGACATCAGTACCCACGCAGGGGGGTTCCACCATTACTGTATCTTGCACACTCAATACTTTAGCTTTCTGGCTTACATTCTTGCCATATGGCTGATTCAGGCCTTTAGCCTAGGCCTTAGGTCTGCTCCTCAGACCCAAAAGAGTTTCCTAGAGTTAAGCTTACTTCTGATCAGCGCCTTGCTGCTCTGTCACCAAGTACGTCTGCCTCCTGCAGGCATGCATGCATGCTCTGGCTGCCCCCTGCAGCCTCTGACTCCTCTCAGAGGAATGGGAGTCCACCTGACTCCCATGCACAGACTTACTGTCTGTTAAGTGAAACCCTGAGCCATAGCCAGGTCACAACTAAATAGCCCAGCACACAGCTGTGCAATCAGCGTGCCTTTCTCTCCAAAATCTGGCGTAAACCAGCAATCTTCCAGGTAGCACAGGGTCCTACTGCCACAATATATACTGTATATATCATTAATTTTTATAAATTTTAATTAATAGTTTGAATGTACAGTACAATATATCAAATTTAGATTGTTAACAAAATCCTTGTGGACTTACATAGGATTAAATGTATTCATACAAATTGGATTAGCTTGCATTAAACAGTGATTTGAAAAAAAAAAATTGAAAACTTAAAATTAGCTACCCATGAATGATTTTAATTGAATCATTTAATTTTTAATCAAAAACGTGGGTTTAAAATCCCCTCTAGTCATGTCCAAATAAATTAGACCTCGCGTTTTGGGTAATATTCTTGAAGGATTTCAACAATAGGACTTTGTTAAAGCAGGACTTTATTATTAATAATGACTTTGAAATATTCACTGATGCAGCAGTTTCTATAGACTTTGCGGCTTACTGTAAGGGCAATTGGTGGGTATTAAGTGGTCTTACAGAAAACATTGTACCCCTCAATCTTTTCTCAGCGGTACTTGGGCTCCAAATCATAACCATAGGACTTTAATTAGAACTGATAATAAGGGTGTTCTTTCCTCCTTAAATTTTCTGGCCTTTAAATCCTCTCCAGTAGTTAAACTTTTGCGTAATCTGGGTTTTAAATGTTTGGATTCAAACATATGGCTTAAGGCTTAATATGTTCCTGACAGAGTCAATTCAATTGCAGACTCTTCGCACCATACCTAGATAGTTACATTGTTAGTAAGGTTGAATAAAGACACCAGTCCAACCTGAGTAAGTGTGGGTGCGTGTCTACAGTTGTCCCTATCCCTATATATTGTGTCTCATTAAGATGCTCATCCAATATTATTATTTATTTAATGTACCCATATAGCACCATCAATTTACGCAGTGCTCCGCACATACATAGCACACTCACATCAGTCCCTACCCCCAAGGAGCCCACAATCCAAGGTTCCCAACTCACATTCCTATACTAGGGCCAGTTATTTTGGAAAGAAGCAAATCAACTTACCAGCATGTCTTTGGCATGTGGGAGGAAACTGGAGTACCTGGAGGAAACCCACGCAGGCACAGGGAGAACATGCAAACCCCAGGCTGGTAGCAACGTGGTTGGGATATGAACCAGCAACCCTTTTTACAGCTAGGCGAGAGTGCTACCCACTACACCACTGTGCAGCCCAGATCTCCCATTTCTGCCAGCTGATCCCAAACCCAGATGCAGAAGGAGCTTGCGATCAGCCCTGCAAACTTAGTAAACTATTTCTTCACTTGGCCCCATATGGTGTTTGTTTGATTCATAATCTTTTTGTTTTGTTTTCTGAAATGTTGAAATGTTTGTTTTTTTAAATTGTTTTGTTTTCTGAAATGTCTATATTGTCAATTATTTATGTAGTTGTAAGTATTCCTAATCTTAAAGTGGTTGTAAACCCTATTTATTCCTTAGTCGTTCCATCCTTCTGTAATCACCTTAACCACTTAAGGACTGTAAGAATTTGCCCCTTAATGACCAGGCCATTTTTTGCAATACAGCACTGCGTCGCTTTAACTGACAATTGCATGGTTGTGCAACGCTGTACCCAAACAAAATTGTTATCCTTTTTTTCTCAACAAATAGAGCTTTCTTTTGGTGGTTTTCGATCACCTCTGCAGTTTTATTTTTTACCCTAAAAACAAACAAAGAGCGAAATTTTGAAAAAAAAGAAAAAAGGTTTAACTTTTTGCTATAATACATATCCAAAAAAAATAAGTAAATAAAAAAAAAATTCTTTATCAGTTTAGGCCGATATATATTCTTCTACATATTTTTGGTAAAAAAAACTCTTAATAGGCGTATATTGAATGGTTTGCGCAAAAGTTATCGCATCTACAAACTATGGGATAGATTTAGAGACTTTTTTTTTTATTGTTTTTACTAGTAATGGCGGTGATCTGCGATTTTTAGTGGGATTGCGACATTGTGGTGAACAATATCTGACCCCAAGTTACACTTTTTGGGGACCAGTGATATTATAACACTGTTCAGTGCTATAAAAATGCACTGATCAATGTAAAAATGACACTGGCAGGGAAGGGGTTAACACTAAGGGGCGATCAAGGGGTTAACTGGGTTCCCTCAGCGTTTTCTAACTGTAGGGGGGATGGGCTGCCAGGGTCATGACCGATCACGGGGAACAGTAGATCTCTGACATGTTCCCTGTCAGAATGAGATCCACTTGTTTACATTGGCAGATCCCCGTTCTGCCTCTGAACTACTAGGCGATCGCGGGTCGCGGCGGACATCAAGTCCACCCAACCTGTGGGCATGCTCCTGCAGCATGCAGAGGGCACGAGTGGTGCCGCCGGCAGTGCGCGCCCCGCAACTATGCCTGTGCGATTCGTGCAGGAGAGCCAAACTGCCGACGTATAATGACGGCGGCTGGTCGGCAAGTAGCTAATAGAGCGATTTTGAAACTTATGGTTAATATGATGGCTTATTGTTTTTGTCACAGTAATTTACAAGGAAGTCTGACAGGTCTGTACAGAAGTGACAGTGTCCACATTTCTAACGTTGGTCCTTACATTCTTCATTTTCAGTCATGTGTAGCGTTAATCACAAGTTGGGTGCCATCATTTTCACTATGATGTCGGCAACAACCCATGCAATCCATACATACAAAGAGACCAAAACAAAAAAGTGCAGAAATTAAGTTATGTGTAATAAAATGGAATGACACAGAGAAAAAGTATTAAACACATGAATAAAGGGAGGTGCAAAAAGGCATGGAAAGCTGAGACACCAGCTGAAATCTATCAGTAATTAGAAAGCAATCCTGCCCCTTGTCAGTTCAAATTAATATCAGCTGGTTCAGTTCCAACTGATGGCCTATAAAAAGGTGTCTCATAAATACAAGAGGTTCGGGACTTTGAATGAGGTATGTGTATCGGGACTCAACAATTAAAACCGAGTAATAGAAATGTGTTTATTGTCTAAAACACATAACAAAAAACATGCGTCAGTGGATACATAAAGTATAGTACACACATGAACAGCATATTTTAAAACATAGGCATATAATTGTCAGTTCGTATCACATTGTAAAGAAGTAATCCTCCATATAAAAGACCTGAGAACACAGGGTATTGGCCCATGGATAAAACATATTGCATCATTGTATTGCACGACACGTTTCATGGCAGTATGGCCATTCTTCAGATGCAAATGCATAGTAAATTAAATCACATATAATTTCCGATCATGCAAATCCCTTGAGGGGAAGCAGACACATTTGAGTAAAAAGGTAGAAAAAAATGTCAATCTCCTGTGCTACTTACATATTGGCAGCATGTGGAGGTATGCATACCGGAGCAAATGGGCCAGCATATATGTCTAGGCACGGGAGCTGAGGCTGGGTCTGTCGCAGAGCTGGGAGCAAAGATGTTATTCCCAAGGACAAGCATGTCCAGCCAGAGTTACAATGGGGGCTCGAATCTGAAAATGGATAAAAATATATATACTGGTATAAAACCCAAGTGGGTTATAAAGAATGAAACCCCCAGGCCAGGTGAATGTTACAAGAAGAGTGAAGGGTGACAAATGTATGCATATGCACATACCCATAAAATATGCAGAGTTCCTTTTGCTCCCAGTATCGCAAACACAAGACTCAACCAGCGTCATGCTGGCAGGACGTGCAAGGGAAAAGTCAGAGTCAGAGCAACAACCAGGGCTCATATTTACCCCAACACAAAGCGTTACACAGGCATCAGATGTATGTGGCGGGTGCGTGGCGCAGAGAAGAAATACCCACCCCTCAAGCCAACCAGTGGTCATGGAGGAGGTGAGAGGAATGTCTGTGAGCATTGCATCTCCTGGGATAGAAGCACAAGCCAGCTCCAAAGGACCCCAGTTATGCAACCTCCAATACGCTGCCATGGAGAAGCAATTAACGTATAGTGAATGATATGATGTTGTAAACTGGACGGCTACCTAATGTGGACTGAGGGAATATAATGGGGGACAATCTATAGGGAGTCACTAGCCTAAATTAAGGTCATGTACACATCCTCCATCCCTAATCGAGCAAAACAAGAGGGGGGTTTGGGACTTTAAATGAGATGTGTGTTGCCATACATCTCCATCCCTAAATCTGGTAAATACAAGGAGGTTCGGGACTTTGAATGAGGTATGTATATCGGGACTCAACAATTAAAAATATATGAAAACCTTAAAAAAGGTGTCTCATTACCAAGGTGTCATACAAAATCCATCTCATGATGGGTAAAAAAAAAAAAAGAGCTCTCTCAAGACCTTCACAACGTTATTGTTGCAAAACATGCTGATGGCATTGGTTGCAAAAGGATTTCTGAACTTCTTCAAGTTCCAGTGAAAACTATTGTGGCCATAATCCGGAAGTGGAAAGAACATCATTTCACCATAAGCCGGCCAAGACCAGGTGCTCCTTGCAAGATTTCTAACAGAGAAGTGAAAAGAATTATCTGAAGAGTTGTCCAATAGCGAAGGACCACTTGTGTAGAGCTTCAGAAAGACCTGAAATTACGGATGAATGGAAAAATGTACCAAGACATTCCTGTTTACCCCTTCCCGACCAGCCACCGCAGTTATACTGCGGCAGGATGGCTCACCTGCACAATTCATTGTAGCTTTAAGTCCGCTCTTTAAGGCGCTTTTGCAGGCGTGCGCAGTGTGTCCCCAGAGCCGATGCATGCGCCCGGCGAGCGCCATGACAGCTGGCCACCCGCGATTGCTCATGACAGAGCGAGAATTGGGATTTGTGTGTGTAAACACACAAATCCTGGTTCTCTCAGGGGAGAGGAGACAGATCGTGTGCTCCTACTAAGTAGGAACACTGATTGGTCTCCTCCCCCAGGCAGTCCCATCCCCCCACAGTTAGAAAACACCTAGGGAACACAGTTAACCCCTTGATCGCCCCCTAGTGTTAACCCCTTCTCTGCCAATGTCATTTATACAGTAATCAGTGGCTATTTTTAGCTCTGATCGCTGTATAAATGTCAATGGTCCCAAAAAAGTGACAAAAGTGACCAATCTGTCCGGCGCAATGTCGCAGTCATGATAAAAATCGCTGATCACCGCCATTACTAGTGAAAAAAATTAAAATAAATTAAAATGCCATAAATCTATTCCCTATTTTGTAGACGCTATAACTTTTGCGCAAGCCAATCAATATACGCTTATTGTGGGTTTTTTACCAAAAATATGAAGAATACACACCAGCCTAAACTGATGAAAAAATTAGTTGTTTTTTTAAAAATTGATATATTTATTATAGCAAAAAGTACAAAACATTGTGTTTTTTTCAAAATTGTCGCTCTTTTTTTGTTTATAGCACAAAAAAAATAAAAACCGCAGAGGTGATCAAATACTATCAAAAGAAAGCTCTATTTGTGGGGAACAAAAAGGACATCAATTTTATTTGGGTACAACGTCGCACGACCGCGCAATTGTCAGTTAAAGCCACGCAGTGCTGTATCGCAAAAAATGGTCAGGAAGGGGGTAAATTCTTCTGGAGCTGAAGTGGTTAAAGGTCTGCTGCCATCTACCAGGATGATGAAGATGAAATTAGGGTGGACATTTCAGCAAGACAATGATCCCAAATACAAAGCCAAGGAAACTCTCAATTGGCTTCAAAGAATCAAGCCAGCCAATCACCTGTTTTGAATCCAATAGAATGTCTATGGAAAGAATTACAGACCAGAGTTTATAGAAGAGGCCCATGGATCCTTCAAGATTTGAAGATTGTTTGTGTGGAAGAATGGGCAAAAAATCACACCTGAGCAATGCATGCGACTAATTTCTCCATACAGGAGGCGTCTTGAAGCTGTCATTACAACAAAGGATTTTGTACAAAGTAACTAGTAAGTAAATTTCAGTTAGTGTGTTCAATACTTTTTTTTCCCTGTATCATTCCATTTTATTACAAATAACTTAATTTCTGAACTTGTTTTTGTTTCCTTGTATGTATGGATTGCATATGTTGTTACCAACATGTGGTGAAAAATTCATGTGAATAGCACCTTTAGAAATATATTTACCTAGAAAATTGGTGACGTTTTCAATACTTATCTTACCCGCTGTAATTGTTTATTGATAATTATTATTGTTTAATTGAAGTTTAAAACATAGATACATTGTTTTAGCTTGGACCAGTGTAAGTATACATATCTCATGCCTGAACAATCACTGTGGAAGTTACAAACTGCTGTAGTAATCGGCACTACTACAGTGATAGCAGCAACCTTATTGGTCCTGTGCCAAGCGGCTTCCCTTCTGCATAGTAACCACAGGGTGTTGCTTGCCTGGCACTCACTCCCACTCACAGAACAGTATTGTTTTCAATGAATACAAAGCAATCTCTGATTGGATGAGTTGGTGCACTGGGTCTCTGGGTTGTATTTTATAGTACAACTAAATACATCAAACCTCTTTGTATGGCTACCATAGTTCTAAACTACAAAATTACCTGACCACAAAAACATTTTAAACAGAATCATCCTGGATTTACACATTTTATTCCACTACAAAAACGTTTTAAACCATTTAAAACTATTACTTCACAGTTACATGCCTCCATAGGTAACTAGCGTGGTTCCAGCTAAACTTGTTGAGTTTCTGGGATGAAGAAGTACTTCTTGGTACAGTGGGTATTGTGCAATATTCCTAAATGTGAACTGTATTTGAGCTTTCAAACAGTGGACCTGGAGAGACTTGCGATTTGTTTGATACAATTTACCATACTGGGAATCGATATGCTGTATAGCTCATTAAAACAAACCTTTACCACTGCGGATGTGTGTGAGATTTATTTACCCTGAAATTCCAATTAATTACATATCCTGTAAAGAACTGCATGTGTGATGCTTGTAGCAGCTCTTTTCCCACTAAAAAACAATTTGATGTATATCACACAGACAATGCTTAACAAATACAAATGAGTGGAGGTTGAGCTGCGTGCGGATTACAAATATACACATATTATGAGACATCTCGTGGAGTTCAAGAAGGTTTTACTGGAAACATTCATTTGATTTGTTGGAGTATTAACTGTTTTATCTGCACTTGGGTCTATGAGGTTCATTACAGTGCCTTGAAAAAGTATTCCGACCTCTTCAAATATTACACATTTTGTCATGTTACAACCAAAAACGTAAATGTATTTTATTGTAATTTTATGTGATAGACCAACACAAAGTGGCACATAATTGTCAAGTGGAAGGAAAATGATAAATGGTTTTCAACATTTTTTACAAATAAATATGTGAAATGCATGGCGTGTACTTGTATTCAGCCCCCTTGAGTCAATACTTTGTAGAACCACCTTTCACTACAATTACAGCTGCAAGTCTTTTTTGGGGATGTTTCTACTAGCTTTGCACATCTAGAGAGTGACATTTTTGCCCATTCTTCTTTGCAAAATAGCTCAAGCTCTGTCAGATTGGATGGAGAGCGTCTGTGACCAGCAATTTTCAAGTCTTGCCACAGATTCTCAATTGGATTTAGGTCTGGACTTTGACTGGGCTATTATAACATAACACATGAATATGCTTTGATCCAAACCATTCCATTCCATAGTTGAACCTCCGCCCCAGTCTCAAGTCTTTTGCAGACTCCAACAGGTTTTCTTCTAAGATTGCCCTGTATTTGGCCCCATCCATCTTCCCATCAAATCTGACCAACTTCCCTGTCCCTGCTGAAGAAAAGCATCCCCACAACATGATGCTGCCACCACCATGTTTCACAGTGGGGATAGTGTGTTCAGTGTGATGTGCAGTGTTAGTTTTCCACCACACATAGTGTTTTGCTTTTAGGCCAAAAAGTACAATTTTGGTCTCATCTGACCAGAGCACCTTCTTCCACATGTTTGCTGTGTCCCCCACATGGCTTCTCACAAACTGCAAATGGGACTTCTTATGGTTTCTATCACCAATGTTTTCTTCTTGTCACTCTTCCATAAAGGCCAGATTTGTGGAGTGCACTATTAATAGTTGTCCTGTGGACAGATTCTCCCACCTGAGCTGTGGATCTCTGCAGCTCCTCCAGAGATACCATGGGCCTCTTGGCTGTTTCTCTGAATAATGCTCTCCTTTCCCAGCCTGTCAGTTTAGGTGGATGGCCATGTATTGGTAGGTTTGCAGTTGTGCCATACACTTTCCATTTTCAGATGATGGATTGAACAGTGCTCCGTGAGATGATCAAAGCTTTGGATATTTTTTTAAAACCTAACCCTGCTTTAACGTCTTCACAACTTTATCCCTGACCTGTCTGGTGTTTTCCTTGGCCTTCATAATGCTGTTTGTTCACTAAGGTTTTCTAACAAACCTCTGAGGGCTTCAAGGAACAGCTGTATTTATACTGAGATTCAATTGCACACAGGGGGGACTCTATTAACTAATTAGGTGACTTCTGAAGGCAATTGGTTCCACTAGATTTTAGTTAGGGGTATCAGAGTAAAGGGGGCTGAATACAAATGCATGCCACACTTTTCAGACATTTATTTGTAAAAGATGTTAAAAACCATTTATCATTTCCCTTTCACAATTATGTGCCACTTTGTGTTGGTCTATCACATAAAATCCCAATAAAATACATTTATGTTTTTGGCTGTAACATGACAAAATGTGGAAAATTTCATGGGGTAGTAATAATTTTTCAAGGCACTGTACATGGATATCCCTACTGGATTGTTTGGATTTTAGCTCTGCCACATGGAAACCGGATACAATCGAGAATGTGACCATATGGATGCTCCATTTTAACAATTTCAGATAATTTGGCACTTAGATATCCAGGGATTATAAATAAATGACTAGCTATCTTATATTTGATAAAAGACATGCATGTGATTTGATACGCTGGATTGATGCATGCAATCTTATGAATAATTCACATTCCTGTGTTATTTGGCAGACTCCATCGTTCAGGAGTGGCTGCCACACAGAAGCCAGATGCTAATAATTTCATTTCCATGTGCTCTTGGATAAATAAGGTGTTTTTATGTGAATATTTTTAGTGTTCTACGGCAGCAAAGTACTTGAACATCCAGATATAAATTTAGTCTGATATGGATGGAGAGCAACATTTGAAATATGTTATGTTTTGGGAACTGTGAATCTGCACCCTTTGGTAAAACATGGATCAATTCATTTAGAGCTCTGAGTTCATGATGAATGAGAAAACTGGAATGGACATTACAGTCCCTGTAACCTTAAAGAAGTTTGGGATTACAAAAAAATAAACATCCATACTCACCATCAGTCTGATACTGAAGCTGTCCCTCTAAGCCTGAGAACTGAGCAATCAGATGACTGCTGATTACTCAGTTCTTTGTCTGCTCAGAGCAAAAAACGGTGACTGTCACTGCTCTCTGCTCTGTCCCTCCAGCACTCACTGAAGCACCGGGCAGGTGGGCGCAGATAGCTCAGGCTCTTTTAAGCTATTTTATCTAAAAATGATATATGATATCCTTATAATCAGGAGGCTTTGTCAGTTTTATTTTTGGGGAAAAAAATACTGGAAAGTGCATTTTTCTCTATGTTTCAGCATTTCTTACTTATTAAACCCTAGGTAAAATATATTTAATCAAATCTGCTACTTAATTAAAGCCCTCTCTGTCCTGTTCCTGTCCTATTCCTTTCCTCTCCCCTGTCTTTGAAAAAGCAGGATATACTATTCTTCAAACTGGAAATGTCAAACAGATAAAGGACCCCTGGGCCCCTGCTGTTTAAGATAACAAATGTATACATGAAAGAATAGATGTTAGGCATGATCAGGGGTGGACGAAAAGGGAATAGTTTAGTGTCATTAATAATTTAGTCATGGGTTTATAATTTTTTTTTTAGACAACGTATCTTCTCTCCTAAGGATCAAACAAGTTCCCTCTCTTCTCCTCTTCCTTGTTCCTGTTCCCCTCGCTTCCTCTCTGAGACCTCTTTCCTGGGTATCAGGGAGAGTGTTTAGCAGGTGAATTGCAGCACCAGCCATGTACTGGCAAACACAATATTTCTGTGACTATTATTTTAATTGCCTCTAGATGGCGCATGTGTGCTTACTAGTTCATTTTTTTCCCCATCATGCGTTATTACATGCTAGCTTCCTGTTTTTTCTTCAAAGGAGAACAGTGCTTTCTCTTAAGGTTTAAAGTGTTTTTGGTGTGTAAAGTGAGCCATCTACCAAGAATCTTCAAAATACAAACCCCCCCTCTCTTAGCTCAGAAGCAGGCAAAAGTGGTATGTAGATTTATTTCTGTCTAGTCACTCTAGTCTAGGCCATACCTCCCAACTGTCCCGGATTCTGCGGGACCTTCCCATGATTTGAGGTAAGTCCCGGGGTCCCGCGGACCTGGGCTGAAGTCCCGGAGCCAGTGGCTCTGTGCCCACCCTCCAATTAAAAGAAAGGGAGCAGTCTGGAATGCAGGGGACATTGACGGACTGAGCCACTGTAGCACTGGCTACCTCCTCCACGCCTTAATCAGCTGCCCTTTGAGTTGAGTCGCCACCACTTCCCTGTCATGGTCCCGCTGGTCTTGTGGCGGCGGGGTGTAGGGCAGCGAGTGATAGCTAGCGCTGTGGAAACTTCAAACGGTGGGCGGCCCCGGTGAGAAGCACGAGGCTCAGCCGCGGAGGCTGGCTAAAAACAGGGAGTGGGAGAAGACCTCACCGCAGCATCCCCCGGCACCGAGTCCCAGAGCCTGCACTCCTCCAATGTCCACTCCCAGATGTCACTCTTATCAGCAAGAAGACAGGCCGACCAAGAGCCCAGAGGACGAGGACGGGCGGGAGGTAGGTGCATTACAGGCACACTTACCTACAGACAGGGGGGCGCAACAGGGACTGCAGGCAGGGCTAGGGGGTCTCACCCACCCCCTCTCTCTCACCCACCCCTATCTCTCTCACCGAACCCCCTATCTCTCACCCACTCCCATCTCTCTCACCGAAACCCCTATCTCTCACCCACCCACACTCTCTCACCCACCCCCTCTCTCTCACCCACCCCCTCTCTCTCTCACCGAACCCCCTTTCTCTCACCCACCCCCTATCTCTCTCACCCACCCCCTATCTCTCTCACCGAACCCCCTATCTCTCACCCACCCCCTATTTCTCACCCACCACATCTCTCTCACTCACCCCCTCTCTCTCTCTCATGCCCCTCCCTCTCCCTCACCCCCTCTCTCTCACCAACACCCTCTCTCTCACCCACCCCCCTCTCTCTCACCGAACCCCCTATCTCTGACCCGCCCCTTGTTTCTCACCCACCCCTATCTTTCTCACCGAATCCCCTATCTCTCACCCACCCCCTCTTTCTCACTCACCCCCTCTCTCTCACTTAGCCCCATCTCCCTAACTCATCCACCCCATCTCTCTCTCTCACTCACCCCCTCTCTCATTCACCCCCCTCTCTCACCCACCCTCCTCTCTTTCACTCCCTCTCTCACCCACCCCCCCTCTCTCACCCACCCCACTCTCTCACCCCTCCCTCTCTTTCTCCCACCCTCTCCCCCCCTCTTTCTCTCCCCCCTCTCTCTCACACCTCCTCTTCCACCCCATTCTCACACCCCTCTCCCACTCCTCTCCTCTCTTGCATGCAGGCAGGGGGAACCAACCACTGACTAACAGGTGACAGAAAGTGCCAGAAAAGCTCTGCCTCTGAACCCATCTCCCCAGCACTGCCACTCATCCACCCCCACCACTGCAACTGATCCCATCCTCCTAATGAAGGACTACGGGTCCCAGCATGAACCCGTGAGATCTAAGGGAGATAAACCCTTAGATCTCACAGGTTCATACTGGGACTTGTAGTCCTTCAATTTTGGAGTTACATTCTTAGAGCTGAAGAGTTCATGTTGGAACTTGTAGTCCTTAATTTTTGGGGGATGTGACACCCCCAAAAGTGAAAGACTGCAAGTGCAAATGATTCATGTAGCATTTACTTCCTGGAATCCATCTGCCCTTAGCTCAAGCATGCATGCATGGGGGTGACTCCTGTGTGTATGAAATCATTTGCATAGGCAAGAAACCAGGGAGTAGCTGAAGAAATGTAAAAAAAAAAAAAGTTTAAAATAAGTAAGTATGATATTCTTTCCTATCTATTTACTAACGCTAGCAGCACGAGGATTAAAAATAATTCATGTTGATTGGGAGAGTAAAGTTCCACTTTAATATGTGTTGTATTTATGTAAATATTGTAGAATGCTAATTAATATATACATACCTGATTTCCAGAATACCTGTGGGTTCTTGAAGAAGTTTGACTGTGAAATGCATTGATCTGAATCATGTTCACCATGTGGTTTGTGTACAGGATGGTTATGCTATATTAAAGCAGAGTTACACCTGGTTCTGTGTTTATTAAAAATCAGCAGCTACAAAAAGTGTAGCTGCTGACTTTTAATAAACACACACTCACCTGCCCCGCAGTACAGCGATGCGGGCAGCCGAAGCCTCGCTTCTCTCCCCCGCCTGTCCGTGGTGCCGGCATTACTACTGTGGGCACCCGACTGTGACAGCTTGCGGCTTCACTCCCGGGTGCGCTCTGTGCATGCGTGAGTCGCACTGCGCGTCCTAAATGGCCGTGACGTGTCCCAGAAGATTGCAGGGAGGGAGGAGCCACCTAAGGGGAGAGGAGGAGTCATCTAGGCGGCCTGAGCGGCAGTGGGAGCTAGGTACCTGTCAAAGCTAGGTACCCGCCCCCCCCCCCAAAAAAAAAAAATTACATGCCAAATGTAGCATGTCAGGGGGTAAGAAGAAGTGGTTCTAAAGGCAGACATTTTTTCTACCCTAATGCATTCTATGCAGTAAGGTAAAAAATTCCTCTGCATGCTGCTCCACCTCAGACCCCCTAAATACTTACCTGAGCCGAATCTCGGTCCAGCAATGTGCATGAGAGCAGCGGCTCTCTCCCTTCTCATTGGACAGAAAGGCATTGACTTCTCTCTAGCAATACACACCACACTGAGCATGTGTAGCTTGTCCCCTAGCCTCTGTTCTATCAAGAGATGATTTGGGAATGTTGGAAGAAGGGGAGGAACAAAGAAGACAGGATGAAACTGCCTTTTTACACAATGCGGATGATTAACCCGTATAACATGCATGCGTTACTGCATATACAGACTGATTTTACTGTTGTGTGTTTAGTAACTCGTTAAAGTGTTTGTTTACCCACTTTTATTAAATGCTCCCATCCTCTCTGCACCATTATAATAATTGTCCCTGTGCCTGTGTTCTGTAAATAAAACTGCCCGATTGTACCTATATGAGCGCGGCTCCAGGAGCTCAGCTGATTCCTCTCCTCTCTTCTGTCTCGGCTCACAGCTGCAGTGGGTGGGGCCGAGTCCTCCCGCTGACGTCAGCCGGGGAGGAGGGAGAGAAAGGAGAGAGACAGCGCCAACAATCAGCTGGCCGCCGGGAGCCGCACTCACATAGGTACAATCAGGCAGCTTTTTTTTACAGAAAACAAGCACAGAGACACTTATTAGAGGGGGGAGAAGGACACAGGAGAGCAGGGCTGCAGCTGACGGAATCACGCAAATGGACCACTGTGTCAGGGCTCAGCAGCCATGATTATTGTGGTCAGTTTGCAGAGGGGAGGGCATAGCCAGGCAGGATTTGACAGGTATTTCAGGTGATACAGGGGTCCAAATGACAAAGCACAAGCACTGTGCTGTATAACATGCTTTAAGGGAACAGAATCTTTATTTTTATTTTTTTGGGTTAATAAACACTTTAACCTCCCTGACGGTATTCCCGAGTCTGGCTCGGGTTGGATTTTTTCATACCAAAAGCGGTAACCCCGAGCCAGACTCGGGCTTGCATCGCAGGATCCAGGAAGAGCATACTTACCTTGTCCCCTGGATCCTGCGATGTCTCCCCGCTGTGATCGGCGAGCCGCTGTGTCTCGCTCGATTCACAGTGCCGAGCTCCGTTCCCTGCGAGCGGTGCGACGCACGGGGACGGAGTTCGGCGGTAAATTCAAAAGTAAAACACACAGTACAGATACAGCATACTGTAATCTTACAGATTACAGTACTGTATCAAATAACTACACATCCCCCTTGGTCCCTAGTGGTCTGCCCAGTGCCGTGCATGCAGTTTTATATATATAAAACTGTTCTTTCTGCCAGGAAACTGGAGATTGTCCATAGCAACCAAAACTGTCTCTTTACATCAAAAGTGCTTTTAGACCAGCTAGAAAAAAGCGATAATAAATTAGAATCACTCGCAGAATTGATCGATAGTGATTTGTGGGGAAATCCGTCACCAAACACTAAAAGTAACAAAAGCGACAATTCTGCAACTGAGCAAATTTCAGTGTTTTTGATTTGATTACATTATTATATAATTTTTATTATTATTATATTATTATTTGTTATAATTATTTATAGTTATTTATTATATTATAATTTTTTATTTCGTTTTTCAAACTTTATCATACCCGGGATGTCTACTAGACTCTTGTTTGGACAGATTTAAGTGAACTATTCCTAAGAATTACAGGCCTACAATATAAAACGCCAAATTTCTGTGCAAAATAATTGTACCGCTTTCAGCACCTAAAATCAGAAATAATCATACCGCCAGGGAGGTTAATAAAACAAAGGATTCGACTGGGGACACCAGACCTTTCCCCTTTCTTTATAACAAACACTTTAAGGGACTGCAATCTCCAAAAAAAAATACTGGGGGACATTAATCAACAAAATGCCACTCCTTTCATGGTGTTGCATCTTAGATATGTGTGCCCTTCATTTGCAGATTAACCACTTGATTTACCTCTCCTCATGACAAGGCCAATTTTTGCTATATGGCACTGTGTTACTTTAACTGACAATTGCGCGGTCATGCAACGCTGTCCATAAATGAATTGTACGTTTTTTTGGGGTTTTTTCCCACAAATAGAGCTGGTGGTATTTAATCACCACTGTGCTTTTTTCTGTTTTGCACTATAAACAAAAAAAGACCAGCAGTTTTGCAAAAAAAATGTTTTACATTCCGCTAAAAAACATATCCAATAAAAATAAAAGAAAATCAAATTTCATCATAAAAAAAAATTTTCAATAAGCGTATATTGATTGGTTTACGTAAAAGGTATAGCGTCTACAAACTATGGGATATATACTGACATTCTTTTTTTTAACACTACCGTGTTTCCCCGGAAATAAGACCTACCCCGAAAATAAGCCCTACTTTGTTTTTCAGGGAGGGCTGCAATATAAGCCCTACCCCGAAAATAATACCTAGTTTAAAGTGGTTGTAAAATCCTAAAATGCACTGTATTACAGTAGTATATCATGTAAATTGTGTATGTTTCTGTAATTTATATGTGATAAATACCTTCCTTACAGCGCTGCACGGCACTCAGCTGATCCCTCTCTGCTCTCCCCCTCTTCTCCGAGCTGTCAGCGGGGGATCTCACCCCCCCCTGCAGTGTTCAGAGCGGGAAAGACTGATCAGGCGGGTCACGGAAGTGCTGTGAGGTGCTATAAGAAGGTATTTCTCACAAATAGATTACAGAAACATGCACAGTTTACTTGATATAATACTGTAATACAGTGCATTTTAGGATTTTACAACCCACTTTTACTCAGTTCTTTTGGCCACTGGGGATTCCTGACAGGCAGGGAGGGAGATGGGGAGAGAAGACAGCACATGACAAGCCCTACCCTGAAAATAAGCCCTACTGGGTCTTTTGTTGCGAAAACAAATATAAGACCTGGGCTTATTTTTGTGGAAACACGGTAGTAATGGCAGCGATCAGTGACTTATAGTGGGACTGCGATATTGCGGCAACCAATCTGACACTGACATTTTGACACTTTGGGGGAACCAGTTACATAAATACAGTGATCAGTGCTACATATATTTACTGTCAATGTACTAATGACACTGGCTGGGAAGGGGTTAAACAACTAGGGTGGTCAGAGGGTTAAATGTGTGCCTAACCTGTGTTTTTGTGTAAACTGTGTGGTGTTTTTACTAAGCGATGTGGTGGATTTTATTCCCTGCTTTGCAGGAAACAAAATCCACCACATCCCTGCTGATGGGATGGAGCTCCATCCTGTGTCTCCTCTCATCGATCAGCACGTGCCAGCAGATATCCATTGGCCGCCACCCCCTGATCGGCTTCTGCATGTAATTCTGCACAGAACGGCCGCCCAGTAAATCTGCTATAGGGCGAACGTTAATTGGTTAAATTCTCTTTTGCGTGAATGCAGTTATTCCTGTGATGAGGATGTTTGCTTTCTGTGACTGTCTGCAATAATAATGTGACCTCATCACATTTTTAGCATAAGATATGACTGATTCATGAATGGAGGAAGCACCAAAAAAATAACAAATTTTGATAAAATTCTACAATGCAACTGAACAATGGATGCAATGAATGCAACAATATTGATTAATGTCCCCCACTGTTCTCTAATAACTGTAAGGTGTTACACACCAACAATGTAAAGATTGCCTCCATGTTGCCATATTGCACTGAATATTACAGAAGATGTCGTTTTGCACAGAGTGGCCCTGAACCTCGTCTTCTGGGCTCCCCCGGCGGCTCTCGCAGCTCTCGTGGCTCCTCCCCACATCAGATAACCCCCTAGGAGAAGCGCTCTCCCGGAGGATCACATTGCAGGCGCGCTCCTGAGTCCACCATTCAGCGTTCATTGAGGCCGAATGCAGGACTCGGCCCTGCCCCTCAGTGCCCACGTCATTGGATTTGATTGACAGCTGCGCTGCTATCAATCTATCCAATTAAGAGCCAAGAACCCCGGGGAGAGACAGCGTGTCCCCATGGGTCAAGTTCTAGGGCTCAGGTAAGTAAAACAGGGGCTGGGGGGGCCGGCCATAGGATGCATTAAGGTAAAAAAACATGAGGGTTTAGAACTCCTTTAAATTACAATATGGCTTGTGTAATAATTATACTGTATATGCTATATTATTTATTTTTTGTTTGTTTGCAAATTTTTTTTCCCACAAAAGTTAAGTTAATGTTTAAGCACTGCTGGCAACGTTATAGTGTATCCTAATCTCTGTCTGGATGATTTGGCCTAAATGCTGGGCTTGACTTATACTTTCTGTTCCCCTAGGTCAAAAATATTGTGACAACTTCCCCCCACCCTCTTTTTCCAGTCGACCGACTAGTTGTAGTGTCTTATTAACAAGATCAGATTTAGCCACACAAGACACAGCAAGGCACAAACTCTGCAGGGGCAGCCAGATTACATTGGCAGAAATATGTCACTGGCAGTCAGCAACATGGCATGTGAGTTTATGTTCTGTAAAGTGAATTAAATCAAAATGCACTAAGGGGAGTGCCCAGAAAACTGTGTTCGCTCAACCCTACATCTTCTTATCCAGTGAATATAAAGTAAGTATAGCAACAATGATTGATGCGGAAACAAAAATCTAAATTGTAAAAGAAAAGAAAAAAATCCATTTCTCTCTCCATCTGCCTTGCCTTTGAAAACCTTAGAGGACAACATCTATAGGGCAGCAGCTGCTTAATGCAGCATTCTTTGTGAATGTGCAGAATCAAGCTTTTATGTTTAAAATAAGATACCTTGAGATGGAAAATGAACACCTGGCAGCAGGAAGCTTTGCATAACTGTAGACATGAGTAATGCTATGTGATTTTTTTTAGCAGGGTTTACAAAAACAGCATGTTTTAAAATATATATTTGTCTTCATAGAACCCTAAAATTTAGTACTTGCATTTTGATGCAAACCTACAAAATAGAATACTTAAAAAAAACAATAAACTGTGTTTAAAGTGTTACTAAACTCAGGACCCTGCATTCACAATATCTGGTCTCCCACAGTACACAGAACATGGAAATGCAATTATTTTAGTAAATAATAACTGCTAAATACCTTTTCTCATCATCAGTTAGAGCGGTCTTGTGACTTCTGTCAGTGTCCAGCCAAGCACTGGTTCAGGCTGGGTTCACACTGCTGTGCTGTCTGACATCGCATGTGATTCGCGCTGCACCGCAGTGCAAATCACATGCAATGCCTGTGCAATGCAAATTCAGCCATACAGAATGTAAGGCTGAATTCGCATCACATTCAAAACAAAGTTGTGCAGGACCCTTTTTTTGGTCTGCACCCATGGGATCCGATTCCTATCCGAATTGACAGTTCGCATTGCGATATGCGAACTGATCTGGGGGTGTCATTAAGTTTGTATTGGCACTCCCAGCGGTTTGCATAATGCAGCGTGAACTGCCTGTGAGTCAGGTGCGATGCGGGGAACCCACAGTGGATTCGAAGGGTTTCCCTCTCTCACCAATGTGAACCCTGCCTAAAGCTTGTAGGAGGGGTTTTCTGACACTCCAATGAGACTGCAAGACCCCTGGCCGTGTCTCGACAGTGTTGATTGGCCAGGTGCTGATAACATTCACCCTCCCAAGAAAAAAAAAACCTCTCTAGAAATACAGACCAAACTGAGCATGTGCAGCCTGACTCCATAGACTCTGTGTTATCAGGAAATTATTAGGAGTCAGTGGAAGGAGGGGAAGAACAGAGAAGACAGGATCAAAAAGCCTTTTTACACAATGCGTAGGATTAACCCCTTAGATTCCACAGTGAGTATAACAAGCATGCTTTACTGTATATACACACTGATTTTACTGTTGTGGGTTTAGTAACACTTTTATGTTGGAAAATATATGTGAAATAATAAATGTGAAAATCTGTGCAAGAATGGAAACAGGAGCACTCGGAAACAGGAATACTCAGATATCAAACCAATATATACTCATAATGTGTTGTACTGATAATTATACATAAACCATATAAGTATAAATAGTCCACATAAAGTATAAAGTAGTGAAACTTATGAATATGTTCACATTGTTGAGATCCAACAATAGAAAGTCTCCTTCACCATCCACTCTGACACCACCACCACCACCACCAATATAGCTCACTTACTAGAGTTCAAGACCCTGAATTATAGAGGTCTGACACCGCTTGTAATATAGTCAGCAAATCTCATGGCTCAAAATTTCTTCCAGCAAAAAGGGTAATGGATCCTCAGAGTAGTCATCCAGCAGTATACAGATTAATCTCAGACAAAAGCAAGAAGAGGAGAAGACCTCATAGAGTAGTATATTACAAACACTTTATTACAATGTAAGTTATATACTCACAGGAACAGAGCAACATGAACAACATGAAGTACAAACAGAATGGGCGGACCACGCCGGTGTAATGACATCACCGCTAGGCCCCGTTCTGACTCGTTTCATTCCACAGGATATCCTTGGAGGGTTGCCGGAGGGTTAACACAGAGCGCATATCAGCCCCTCCTCCCACTTCCTCCTCACTGGCTGTGATTGACAGCAGCAGGAGCCACCCGCTCGTGAGGAGGGAGAGAGTGGAGCGAGCCACTTCTCTCATGCACAGCTCTGGATGAAGATCTGGCCCAGGTAAGTATAAGGAGGAGCTGGGGGGGGGGCTACACTCAGGTTTTTTACCCCAATGCAGAGAATGCCTTCACTCTTTAGAACCACTTTAAGACCCCTTTCACACTGGAGGCATTTATCAGGCGCTTTTGGCCTAAAAATAGCGTCTGTAAAGCACCTGAAAAATGCCTCCCCTGCAGCCCCAGTGTGAGAGCCCAAGTGCTTTCACACTGGGGCAGTGCACTTGCAGGACATTAGAAAAAGTCCTGCAAGCAGCGTCTTTGGGGTGGTGGAGGAGAGGTGTACACACTGCTCCTCCACCGCCCCTGCCCATTGAAATGAATGGGCAGCAATGCCGAAGCGCCTGAAAAGCAAAAAGCACTGCTAAAGTGATGGTAAAGCGCCGCTAAAACTAGCGGCGCTTTACCACTAACGCCTTGCGCGGCTCAGTGTGAAAGGGCTCTAAGTCTCAATCAATAGACTGCAGGGTATCGTGTCACGAACAAATCATTACAAAATACCACTGAAAACCATACATTTATGGTAGTACATAGCATTTATATTTCAGCATCCGCTGAGGTTATATTAGAAAAGAAAACAGGATCTGAAACCAATGCTGATTATTATGCCAGTGTTTGTTAACATGACAGGTTATCCCTGAGGTCTATTAAACAACAATGTAACTAGTGCTACACATGTCATTAGCCACATGAGGTAGATTGTGCTATCAACACTTTCTGCATCATACATATGGTTGTATTCAATTCTACAGACAACAATTATAGGTGTTTCCATGGAATGTATACCTTTCCTACAAAAGGAATGTCAGCAGCAAGTTAAAGTGTATATAACGTCAACACCAGTGTTTGGACATCAAATTTCGATTTAGTTTTATTCATAGCCTTTTGACTAAACTGTCATTTTAGTTTTAGCCGTATTTTAGTCATCTGAATTGTTTTAGTCGTATTTTAGTTGACTAAAATCTCCAGTACATTTTAGTGGACTAAAATCATTTTAGTGGACTAAAATCAAATGGGTTTTGTTAAATTATGATGCATTATTTAAGCATCTCTCTAGAATTTCCAAACTCATTAAATACTCCTGGCGTAAAAATATGATAATATATTATTATTCATGGTATTAAGGTTTGAACAGACTAGAGACACAGATTTAGCTATTGTGATATATGACCAGTGTTAATTTTTGATGTCAAATTTCGATTTAGTTTCAGTCATAGTCTTTTGACTAAAATGCCATTTTAGTCGTATTCAGTCGTTTTCGTTTCAGTCATATTTTAGTCAACTAAAATAGTGTTCATTTCATCCAATTGTTTTGACAAAATGAACACTGGTCAACACCTTTATTTTTTTAATTTGACTAGAGTAGGGAAAATAAAAAACCTGTAAAATGTATTTATTACTGTCTGTGTGCCATTAGGGAGATTTGTGTTTACTTCCTGCCCAAGGGAAGCAACAGGAGGTGTAACACAGGAAAGAAGTCCCTGCACCACTTTGGAAATTGTAGCCCGCATAAGAACTGTGAGTACAGAGTGGTTCCCAGTGCCGGCGCGATTTCCAGTGCAGGCAGAGTGCCATTAGGATTAATGGCACCCGCCCGCAGGTCACGCGTTTCACTGTGCAGGTGGTTGCAACTGCGGGAATTTGTGCGGGTCCCGTAGAGGCGCCACCCACACAGATATGAACCTAGTTTAGACAGGAAAAGGAACAGGTGTCCCCATTGGAAGATTTTTTTCCTGGTAACAGATTAAAAAATTTCCCCCACTTTCTGTCTTATTGACAATTAAATCAGTACAAACAGAGAGGGTAATCTTACCAGTCGGACGCACAAAGAGCAATAAAACTTGTTAGGGGTTCTATACCTCTCCTAATCTATCCAAAACCTCAAAAAACTGTTTGAGCTATACATACATTTTAAGTATTTCCATGTATTGCAAAATAAGTCATAAACATTATTTAGGACCCTGGAAAAGTAAGTTGTCTCTTACTTCTACTGAACGGAGATCAGTCATGGTTTAGCTTTCTTCTATTATTATGTCATACGCTTTTCATGTATAACACAATTCATATCCATGTATTACACTGGTGCCTTTTTGAACCCCAATTTGAGTATGTATGGAGTTTCTTCTACCCCTGACTTTTTCACTGCACATTTTATCACCTTTTATTATTTGGAAGTTTGGAACTATAAAAATAATTTGGGAAAGCATATCCTAATCCCAAGTCATGTAACTTAGGAATTTAGGAACTTCTTGTTCAGAAGTCAATATTTCCACTGTATTTTTTTTTTTTATTCCAAAAAGAGTAACATTGCACGGGTTTCATTAAAGAATATTTCATCATATCAAAAATTGGCTTTTTTTAGCCAATTGCTATGTTCCTTTAAAACAAGCCAGCACTGTAGGTATACTCTAGGTCAGGGGTGTCCATGCTTTTGACCTTCCCGGACCACATTGGAAAATGAGGAATTGTCTTAGGAAACACATAGAATACACTAACAAAAAGGATAACTGATGAGCAAAAAAAGTCAGGCAGATCACAAGTTAAAGCGGAGTTCCACCCATTTAAAAGTCAGCAGCTACAAAAAGTGTAGCTTCTGACTTTTAATAAACAGACACTCACCTGTCCCACGGTCCAGCGATGTGGCCACCCGAAGCCTCGCTCCTCTCCCCCTCCTCTCCACGACTCTGGCATTGCAAGTGTGGGCGCCCAGCTGTAATAGCTTGAGACTTCACAGGTGGGCATGCACTGCGCATGCACGAATCACGCTGCACTGTCTTGAATGGCTGGGCAATCTTCTGGGACCTGTGACATGTCCCCGAAGATTGCAGGGAGGGAGGGGGGAGAAGTGAACTTCTGCTTGGTGCCGCAGCGCCAGGAGAGGAAGTGGGAGCTGAGTACCTGTCAAAACCAGGTACCCTCTCCAACCCAAAAAAATGACATTCCAAATGTGGCATGTCAGAGGGTGATGAGTACTTAAACCAGAAGTAAAATTTTTGGGTGGAACTCCGCTTTAAAGGGGTTGTAAATATTCAAGGTTTTTAAAAAAAACAAACAAACATGTCATACTTACCTGTGCAGTTGGTTTTGCACAGAGTGGCCCTGATCCTCCTCTTCTGGGGTCCCTCAGTGGTGCTCCTGGCTCCTCCTCTTTTGAGAAGCGCTCTCCTTTGTGGACACCCATGCGGGTGCGCTCCAGTGCCCTGCTTCTGCATCTATTGACACAGAAAGCAGGACTAGGCCCCGCCCCCCGGCGTCTGCGTAATTGGATTTGATTGACAGCAGTGGGAGCCAATGGCTGAATTGCTTTCAATCTATCCAATCAGGGCACGAGACACCGGCCGGAGCTGATGTGCTAGTTCCCGTCGTGGGAATTACGGGGCTCAGGTAATTATAAGGGGGGCGCTGCTGCAGCACAGGAGGTTTTTCATTCTATGCATTAACCACTTGCCGACCGCCTCACGCCTATATACGTGAGCAGAGCGGCACGGGCAGGCAAAATCACGTACCTGAAACGTGATTGCCTTCCCGCGGGTGGGGGGTCCGATCGGACCCCCCCCCGGTGCCAGCTGCGGTCGGCATTTGGTTGGGAGCGATGACAGACGAGGGGGAGGCCATCCGATCGTGGCCCCCCCCTCGCGATCGCTCCCAGCCAATGACAAACATCCCCTGCCTCTGTATAGTACACAGAGGCAGAGGATGTGATGTCATCTCTCCTCGGTCTGGCAGTTTCCGTTCCAGCACCGAGGAGAGATGACATGTAAGTGCACAAACACTCACACACAACACAGTAGAACATGCCAGGCATATATTACACCCCCGATCCCCCCCGATCGCCCCCCGATCCCCCCCCAATCACCCCCCCCCCCTGTCACAAACTGACACCAAGCAGGTTTTTTTTTTTTTTTTTTTTTTTTTTTCCTGATTACTGCATAGTGTCAGTTTGTGACAGTTAGCAGTGGTGGGACAGTTTGTATTACCCCCCTGTAGGTCTAGGGTACCCCCCTAACCCCCCCTAATAAAGTTTTAACCCCTTGATCACCCCCCCTCACCAGTGTCGCTAAGCGATCATTTTTCTGATCGCTGTATTAGTGTCGCTGGTGATGGTAGTTAGGGACGTAAATATTGAGGTTCGCCGTCAGTGTTTTATAGCGACAGGGACCCCCTACCTACCTAATAAATGTTTTAACCCCTTGATGGCCCCCTAGTTAACCCTTTCACCACTGATCACCGTATAACCGTTACGGGTGACGCTGGTTAGTTCGTTTATTTTTTATAGTGTCAGGGCACCCGCCGTTTATTACCGAATAAAGGTTTAGCCCCCTGATCGCCCGGCGGTGATATGCGTCGCCCTAGGCAGCGTCAGATTAGCGCCAGTACCGCGAACACCCACGCACGCACCGTACACGCACCGTACACCTCCCTTAGTGGTATAGTATCTGAACGCATCAATATCTGATCCGATCAGATCTATACTAGCGTCCCCAGCAGTTTAGGGTTCCCAAAAACGCAGTGTTAGCGGGATCAGCCCAGATACCTGCTAGCACCTGCGTTTTGCCCCTCCGCCCGGCCCAGCCCAGTCCAGCCCACCCAAGTGCAGTATCGATCGATCACTGACACTTTTCTTTGTAGCGTTTTGGTGAACTGGCAAGCACCAGCGGCGTAGTACACCCCGGTCGTAGTCAAACCAGCACTGCAGTAACACTTGGTGAATGTTTTGAACGCTACCATGCACTAGTTGAGTATTAGCGTAGCGTACAGCATTGCACAGACTAGGCACACTTTCACAGGGTCTCCCAAGATGCCATCGCATTTTGAGAGACTCGAACCTGAAACCGGTTACAGTTATAAAAGTTACAGTTACAAAAAAAAAGTGTAAAAAAAAAAAAAAAAAAACACAAACAAAAATTTAAAAAAATAGTTGTCGTTTTATTGTTCTCTCTCTCTCTATTCTCTCTCTATTGTTCTGCTCTTTTTTACTGTATTCTATTCTGAAATGTTTTATTGTTATTGTTATTGTTATTATGTTTTATCATGTTTGTTTTTCAGGTATGTAATTATTTATACTTTACCGTTTACTGTGCTTTATTGTTAACCATTTTTTTGTC
Organism: Lithobates clamitans; assembly: GCA_037952925.1. Classification (NCBI taxonomy): domain Eukaryota; kingdom Metazoa; phylum Chordata; class Amphibia; order Anura; family Ranidae; genus Lithobates; species Lithobates clamitans. Next base: position 1,743,501 of record JBBGZY010000889.1, on the reverse strand, counting down.
TTCAGGTACGCCATTCACGACTTTGAGTGGTTATACCAGAATGATGCCTGCAGGTTTAGGTATCATCTTGGTATCATTCTTTTTAGCCAGCGGTCGGCTTTCATGTAAAAGCAATCCTAGCGGCTAATTAGCCTCTAGACTGCTTTTACAAGCAGTGGGAGGGAATGCCCCCCCCCCCACCGTCTTCCGTGTTTTTCTCTGGCTCTCCTGTCTCAACAGGGAACCTGAGAATGCAGCCGGTGATTCAGCCAGCTGACCATAGAGCTGATCAGAGACCAGAGTGGCTCCAAACATCTCTATGGCCTAAGAAACCGGAAGCTACGAGCATTTTATGACTTAGATTTCGCCGGATGTAAATAGCGCCATTGGGAAATTGGGGAAGCATTTTATCACACCGATCTTGGTGTGGTCAGATGCTTTGAGGGCAGAGGAGAGATCTAGGGTCTAATAGACCCCAATTTTTTCAAAAAAGAGTACCTGTCATTACCTATTGCTATCATAGGGGATATTTACATTCCCTGAGATAACAATAAAAATGATTTAAAAAAAAAAAAAATGAAAGGAACAGTTTAAAAATAAGATAAAAAAGCAAAAAAAAATAAAGAAAAAAAATAAAGAAAAAAAAGCACCCCTGTCGCCCCCTGCTCTCGCGCTAAGGCGAACGCAAGCGGCGGTCTGGCGTCAAACGTAAACAGCAATTGCACCATGCATGTGAGGTATCACCGCGAAGGTCAGATCGAGGGCAGTAATTTTAGCAGTAGACCTCCTCTGTAAATCTAAAGTGGTAACCTGTAAAGGCTTTTAAAGGCTTTTAAAAATGTAGTAATTTTGTTGCCACTGCACGTTTGTGCGCAATTTTAAAGCATGTCATGTTTGGTATCCATGTACTCGGCCTAAGATCATCTTTTTTATTTCATCAAACATTTGGGCAATATAGTGTGTTTTAGTGCATTAAAATTTAAAAAAGTGTGTTTTTTCCCCAAAAAATGCGTTTGAAAATCGCTGCGCAAATACTGTGTGAAAAAAAAAAATGAAACACCCACCATTTTAATCTGTAGGGCAATTGCTTTAAAATAATATATAATGTTTGGGGGTTCAAAGTAATTTTCTTGCAAAAAAAAATAATTTTTTCATGTAAACAATAAGTGTCAGAAAGGGCTTTGTCTTCAAGTGGTTAGAAGAGTGGGTGATGTGTGACATAAGCTTCTAAATGTTGTGCATAAAATGCCAGGACAGTTCAACCCCCCCAAATGACCCCATTTTGGAAAGTAGACACCCCAAGCTATTTGCTGAGAGGCATGTCGAGTCCATGGAATATTTTATATTGTGACACAAGTTGCGGGAAAGAGACAATTTTTTTTTTTTTTTTTTTTGCACAAAGTTGTCACTAAATGTTATATTGCTCAAACATGCCATGGGAATATGAGAAATTACACCCCAAAATAAATTCTGTTGCTTCTCCTGAGTACGGGGATACCACATGTGTGGGACTTTTTGGGAGCCTAGCCGCGCACGGGACCCCGAAAACCAAGCACCGCCTTCAGGCTTTCTAAGGCCGTAAATTTTTGATTTCACTCCTCACTACCTATCACAGTTTCGGAGGCCATGGAATGCCCAGGTGGCACAAACCCCCCCCCCCCAAATGACCCCATTTTGGAAAGTAGACACCCCAAGCTATTTGCTGAGAGGTATAGTGAGTATTTTGCAGACCTCACTTTTTGTCACAAAGTTTTGAAAATTGAAAAAAGAAAAAAAAAATTTTTTTTTCTGGACTTTCTTCATTTTCAAAAACAAATGACAGCTGCAAAATACTCACCATGCCTCTCAGCAAATAGGTTGGGGTGTCTACTTTCCAAAATGGGGTCATTTGGGGGGGTTTTGTGCCATCTTGGCATTTTATGGCCTTCAAAACTGTGATAGGTAGTGAGGAGTAAAATCAAAAATGTATGCCCTTAGAAATCCTGAAGGTGGTGCTGGGTTTTCGGGGCCCCGTACGCGGCTAGGCTCCCAAAAAGTGCCACACATGTGGTATCCCCATACTCAGGAGAAGCAGCTGAATGTATTTTGGGGTGCAATTCCACATATGCCCATGGCCTGTGTGAGCAATATATCATTTAGTGACAACTTTTTGTAATTTTTTTTTTTCTTTTTTTTGTCATTATTCAATCACTTGGGACAAAAAAAATAAATATTCAATGGGCTCAACATGCCTCTCAGCAATTTCCTTGGGGTGTCTACTTTCCAAAATGGGGTCATTTGGGGGGGTTTTGTACTGCCCTGCCATTTTAGTACCTCAAGAAATGACATAGGCAGTCAGAAACTAAAAGCTGTGTAAATTCCAGAAAATGTACCCTAGTTTGTAGACGCTATAACTTTTGCGCAAACCAATAAATATACGCTTATTGACATTTTTTTTACCAAAGACATGTGGCCGAATACATTTTGGCCTAAATGTATGACTAAAATTTAGTTTATTGGATTTTTTTTATAACAAAAAGTAGAAAATATCATTTTTTTTCAAAATTTTCAGTCTTTTTCCGTTTATAGCGCAAAAAATAAAAACGGCAGAGGTGATCAAATATCATCAAAAGAAAGCTCTATTTGTGGGAAGAAAAGGACGCAAATTTCGTTTGGGTAGAGCATTGCATGACCGCGCAATTAGCAGTTAAAGCGACATAGTGCCGAATTGTAAAAAGTGCTCTGGTCAGGAAGGGGGTAAATCCTTCCGGGGCTGAAGTGGTTAAGGTGAAAAACGGCAAGAGTTTACAACCCCTTTAACAATCACTTATATAGATAATGTACCCATCTGAGTTATAAAACTTAAATTTTTTTGTAATGTTTTATTATAAAAGTAAAAGAGGGCAACATAAAACTAGTGTGATATTTGACACTGTTTTTGATAAACTAACGCATCAATATCTGGTCCCATGAATGTAGTAGCAGTTCTCAATGAATTCTCAAGGTGCTCATCAGATATTTTGGTTCTAATTTGCCCTTCATGTGCTATAGGTGCTGCTGAAAACTGATGTCATGAATAAGGCGTGATGAGCTGGATATTTTACTTTGGGAAGACAAAAGTCCAGTAAAGTGACACTGTCAAATTCTTCTCCAGCCACATGTGTTCACTAAGTGTAAAAGTACTTTTACAAAAAAAAAAAATCAAAATTTTTAGGTAAGTCTCTGATTTTGTGTTGGGTCGCATTTATAGCCGTCGTGGGCTGCAGTTTGGCCACAACCCTGCTCTAGGTGGTTCTAAGTGCATGCTTTTGGAACTTTTTTCATAGAAAAATGTTTGGATGGTTGAATTGTAAACCACTTGGACCATCTTAAAGGGTATCAAATTGAGAGGGAAGTAAAATGCACCTACAAGAATGCCTACTTTTAGATGTTTTCAAGAAATAATTTGCATATGCAATACATTGATGCACTTGCACTGCATTTGAGATGCCTTTACATTGATTCTCACAAAGAAAAAGGAAAGTTCAAATGCTACAACAAGAACTTGTTGTAGATGATAATTACAGTGCCTTGAAAAAGTATTCATACCCCTTGAAATTTTCCACATTTTGTCACGTTACAACCAAAAGCTTAAATGTATTTTATTGGGATTTTATGTGATAAATCAACACAAAGTGGCACATCATTGTGAAGTGGAAGGAAAATGATGAATGGTTTTCTACATTTTTTACAAATAAATATCTGAAAAGTGTGGTGTGCATTTGTACTGTAGGTCTGAGTGGAGAGAAGGTTAAGGATATTTGGCTGCATATGGTATCACCCTCATTTCTCTAAATTTCTCTCTGCTATAAATGGTTTAGGTTTACATCTGTTGCTTTGGTCCCAACCAGGGACAACAATGCTTTTAACCACTTGCTGACCAGCCACCGTCGTCATACTGCGGCAGGTCGGCACGATCCCGCGAACTGTTGTAGCTATATGTCGGCTCCTTTAAGCGGGATAGCGCCCACTGCACTGCGGGGGTGCCGATGCCCGTGATCGGTAGTCACGATGACTGCCAGCCACGCGTGATTGCGGGCACAAGAGGCAGAACAGGGATGTGTCTAAGCACATACACATCCCTGTTCTGTGAGGAGAGGAGATGCAGATCGTGAGTTCCTAAGCTAGGAACCACAATCTGTCATCTCCTATAGTCAGTCCCCTCCCCCTACAGTTAGAACATACACATAGAGAACACAGTTAACCCCTTGATCGCCCCCTAGTGTTAACACCTTCCCTGCCAGTGACATTTATACAGTAATCAGTGCATTTTTATAGCACTGATCGCTATATAATTGTCAATAGTCCCAAAAATGTGTCAAAAGTGTCCGATGTGTCCGCCATAATGTCACAGTCTCAAAAAAATTGCAGATCGCCACCATTACTAGTAAAAAAAAAATAATAATAATAAAAATGCCATAAATCTATCCCCTATTTTGTAGACGATATAACTTTTGCGCAAACCAATCAAGATACGCTTATTGCAATTTTTATTAACAAAAATATGTAGAAGAATATTTATCAGCCTAAACTGAGAAAAAAAAATTGCTTTTTTTAAAAAAAATTGGGGATATTTATTATAGCAAGTACATATCGGCCTAAACTGAGGAAGAAATTAATTTTTTTATATATATATTGTTTTGGGATATTTATTTTAGCAAAAAGTACAAAATATTGTGTTTTTTCAAAATTGTCATTTTTTTTTCTGTTTATAGCGCAAAAAATAAAAACCGCAGAGATGATCAAATACCGCCAAAAAAAGCTCTATTTGTGGGAAAAGGACGTCAATTTAGTTTAGGTACAGCGTTGCACCATTGCACAATTTTCAGTTAAAGCGACGCAGTGCCGTATCGCAAAAAATGGCCTGGTCATTGAGCAGCCAAATCTTCCGGGGCTGAAGTGGTTAAAGACACATGGCTCTAAACCAGGGGCGGACTGACAACTCATGGGGCCCCCGGGCAATAGGAGACCATGGGGCCCCCCCTGTGTCCCTGCCACACATTACATACATTGGTCTCTACCCCCTTTAGCTGCAGAGGCAGCAGCTGAGGATGTACACATGCTGCGGCAGGAATTATACCCCCTGTTGCTTTTGGTGGGTGATCGTGACCCAATCAAGTAAATAGGGCCACTCTGCAAACACCCAGCAACCATGTGTAATGCACGCAGTAGCAGCATGCTAGTGTGGGATCCAAGGGCTTAAAGCAGGTTATGTGATGAGGCAATACAACACCTCCTTATAGCCTGCTTTAGCCGCTTGGTCGCTGTACTGCATAAGGTTGCACAACCTTTGCAGAGCAAGCCCCATGCCAAGCGTGACAGGGTGTATAATTTCTCCTGAGGCTGCAACATGTGTACACCCCTGGACCCCTAGGATGGAAGCAGAGAGGGGCAAAGGCTGCGGACATAATACGGGAGGTGGACAGAGGCTGCGGACATACTGCAGGTGGACAGAGGTTGCGGACATACTACAGGAGGTGGACAGAGGCTGCAGACATACTGCAGGTGGACAGAGGCTGCAGACATACTGCAGGTGGACAGAGGCTGCGGACATACTGCAGGTGGACAGAGGCTGCGGACATACTGCAAGTGGACAGAGGCTGCAGACATACTGCAGGAGGTGGACAGAGGTTGTGGACATACTGCAAGTGGACAGAGGCTGCAGACATACTGCAGGAGGTGGACAGAGGTTGCGGACATACTGCAAGTGGACAGAGGCTGCAGACATACTGCAGGAGGTGGACAGAGGCTGCGGACATACTGCCGGAGATGGACAGAGGCTGCGGACATACTGCAGGAGGTGGACAGAGGCTGCGGACATACTGCAGGAGGTGGACAGAGGCTGCGGACATACTACAGGAGGTGGACAGAGGCTGCGGACATACTGCAGGAGGTGGACAGAGACTGCGGACATACCGCAGGAGGTGGACAGAGGTTGCGGACATACTGCAGGAGGTGGACAGAGGCTGCAGACATACTGCAGGAGGTGGACAGAGGCTGCGGACATACTGCAGGAGGTGGACAGAGGTTGCGGACATACTGCAGGTGGACAGAGGTTGCGGACATACTGCAAGTGGACAGAGGTTGCGGACATACTGCAAATGGACAGAGGTTGCGGACATACTGCAAGTGGACAGAGGTTGCGGACATACTGCAGGTGGACAGAGGTTGCGGACATACTGCAGGAGGTGGACAGAGGTTGCGGACATACTGCAAGTGGAAAGAAGCTGCGGACATACTGCAAGTGGACAGAGGTTGCGGACATACTGCAGTAGGTGGACAGAGGTTGCGGACATACTGCAGTAGGTGGACAGAGGTTGCGGACATACTGCAGTAGGTGGACAGAGGTTGCGGACATACTGCAGTAGGTGGACAGAGGTTGCGGACATACTGCAGTAGGTGGACAGAGGTTGCAGACATACTGCAGGAGGTGGACAGAGGTTGCAGACATACTGCAGGAGGTGGACAGAGGTTGTAGACATACTGCAGGAGGTGGACAGAGGCTGCGGACATACTGCAAGTGGACAGAGGTTGCAGACATACTGCAAGTGGACAGAGGTTGCAGACATACTGCAAGTGGACAGAGGTTGCACACATACTGCAAGTGGACAGAGGTTGCACACATACTTCAGGAGGTGGACAGAGGTTGCGGACATACTTCAGGAGGTGGACAGTGGTTGCGGACATACTTCAGGAGGTGGACAGTGGTTGCGGACATGATAGTGTCCTCCTCACCCCCTCACAGTAGCCTCCTCCTCTGTCCACCATCATATTACTTCTCCACATCATCAGTGCTGTGTCCTCCTCCTGTGCCACTTTCACCTCTCCACAGATCAGGGCAGCACTGTGCTGCCCTGACCTGTGGAGAGGTGAAATGGGCACAGGAGGAGGACACAGCACTGATGATGTGGAGAAGTAATATGATGGTGGACAGAACACATCAGTCTCTGTCCCTCTCCTGCATGCCACAGCTTCACCCTCTACCGCCTCCGGGCTCCCACTGATGTCCCCTGTTCTCACTCCCCACAGTTTTACTCTCCTCCTCCTCCTCAGTCCTCACCCCTGCTCGGCTTCTCTGTCTCCTCTGCCATAGTGTGTCCCGAGCGTCTATTTGAAAATGGCGCCGGTCGGCGCCATCACGTTACTGCGCATGCGCCGCCCGGCCGAGCGCGGACGAGCTTTCACGAGCCCGGTGTCTTGTCGAATTCAGTCCCCTATCATATAGTGTCCTCCCTGTACTGCGCAGGCGCAGTACAGGGAGGACAAGGAGACGCCGAAAGTCTCCGAAGTTCAACAGCTGATCGTCAGCTGTACACGGCGCCTGCGCATTTATTCTTACCCTATGTCCAGGATCATTCCCCACTATCCAAGTGGACATAGAGTTAGAATAAATATTTGCCGAGCGCAGCGAGGCCGTGCCCGAAGCGTGGCGAGCGAAGCGAGCCCGCGAGGGGCCCTCTTACACTGCCATCGCTAACAGGTGCCCGAGCGCCGTGTACAGCTGATGGTCAGCTGATCAACTTCGGGCATTTTCGGCATCTCCTGCTCCTCCGTACTGCGCAGGCGCTGCGCCTGCGCAGTACGAGGCGGACACTATTTGATAGGAGGACTCTATATGGCAGAACACCGGCCGGCTTCAGAGCGGCGCATGCGCAGTTCCATGGTCGGCTCACGGCCATCTTTTTTACGGGCACCGAAGCCCATAACGGCGTTACGGGCAGCTTCAAAAAGCGGTTAATTCTACGGGCGTTTGGCAACACTGTGGGGCCCCCTGCTGGACACCGGGCCCTCGGTCGGCGCCCGAGTGACCTAATGGTCAGTCCGCCCCTGCTCTAAACCCAGCAAAACATAGCTATAGACAAGAAGTAGATTAGGAGATAGAATGCATCTCCACAAATTATAATGACCACAATCAAGTTGAATAAACAAACCTTCAAGCAGCACTAAAAAATGCTGCGTAGCCAGTCTCTATATAGCTTCAATGAACCAGTTGTTAATAGCTAATTGGGTGTCACTAGCAGGATATCTGGAAAACAGAGTACAGATAAGCAGAGTCCATCAATCAAGTATGAAATAAACTTGCTAGATCCTAAGGTCAGCCATAGACTATTCAAATCTCAGCTAGTTTAGCAGGAGCCAAGATTCGAACCAAGTGTGGGCAGGCTGAATGTACCATATTCATTGATCGATCAACTTGGGTACAACCAGATTTTACATACAATTCACTCTATGTATGGCCTGCCTAACAGGGTCATAAACAGTTTATCATGCCCTTAAGTGAATAAATATTTTAGTCTGGTGTTTGTGTCACTGGCAGAACCAAAATCGACACTAAATCCATAAATCCTGATATGATAAAATGACATTGATAGCAAGCATCCATTCAAATGTATAGGAGGCTTACTATAATTTAAGACTGAATACGAATACCCCTATATTATGAGATGCAGGAGGCAGATAAGACACATTCAATCCCCTAAAGAGAATCTGCATCAAATCCATATCACATTGTCTTCATGAAATGGTAGCTTCATTCTGTTGATTCTCAGGCTGTAACATGCACTCATATGAAAATATAGATGCATTTATAAATCTGGCCTGAAAGGAGGATCAATTCAGTCCTCCTATTCACCCTTAAAGCAGTATTAGACCCAAAAGCAAACATTTATTATATTGCAGCTTACCAATTCTTTGATGTGGTAGCTTTATTCGTTATTTTTTTAGGCTTTCTTTTTTCTATTTTCATCTGGTAATCCATCCAGCAAGTCTGTTGTGTTTCACAGCATAAACCCCTCAGCAGAAAGTATCAGCTTACATGGATGAGACAAACCACTTAGCACTGGCAGGGGCAATTAAAAGGATCAGCTTTTATTTATTCATGCAAAACCTTTATTCCAAAAGGAAAAAAAAAAACCAGTTTGCTGTAACTGCTAATAAAGTGTGAATTGGAGTTTGACGTCAATTTGTTAGTGGTTCTAAATCTGCTAATATATTTAACACTCCCCTCTCCCCCAGACTGACAATGCTGGGGTCTAAAAAAAAAATAAAAAAGCACGATAAGTGTATAAAGAAAATGACAGCTGTACACAAACAATATCTGGATACAAAATATACATGACAATACTGAAAAAAGGTGTGCTCTCTCTCTCTTTAACTACTTGCCTACAGGGCACTTACACCCCCTTCCTGCCCAGGCCATTTTTCAGCTTCCAGTGCTGTCGCACTTTGAATGACAATTGCGTGGTCATGCTACACTATACCCAGATGAAATTTTTAGCATTTTCTTCACACAAATAGAGCTTTCTTTTGGAGGTATTTAATCACTGCGGGGTTTTTTGTTTTTTTACAAAAAAAAAAAATTTTAAAAAAACATTTTTTTTAATTCTATTTTAGTTTCTGTTAGTAAATTTTGTAACTAAGTAATTTTTCTCCTTCACTGATGTGCGCTGATGAGGTGCCACTGATGGGCACTGATAGACTGAACTGGTGGACATTGATGAGGTGGCACTTATGGGCACTGATGAGGTGGCACTGATGAAGAAGCACTAATATGCCGCACTTATGGGCACTGATATGTGGCACTGATGAACACTGATATGGGGCACTGATGGGCACTGTTAGGTGGCACTGATGGGCACTAATAGGTGGCACTGATTGGTACTGATAGGCAGCACTGGTGGGCACTGATAGGAGGCACTGGTGGGCACTGATAGGCAGCACAGATAGGCGGTACTGATGGGCACTGATGGGCGACACTGGTGGGCACTGATAGGACGCACTGGTGGGCACTGATAGGTGGCACAGATAGGCGGTACTGATGGGCATTGATGGGTGGCACTGATGGGCGACACTGATGGGCATTGATGGACAGCACTAATAGGCGGCGCTGATAGCCAGCACTGACTGGCATCACTAATGGGCACTGATTGGTGGCACTTGTGGGCAATGATGGGCACTAATTGCTGGCACTGGTGAGCACTGATTGCTGGAACTGGTGGGTACTGATTGGTGACACTGTTGGTGCTATATTCTAATCAGGACACTGATGATTAGTGCCCTGATTACATGTGTAGATGTCCCCCTGCGAGGAGATGCCACTGATCGGCTCTCCTCGCCACACACTCTATCAGTGTGAGGCGAGGAGCGCCGATTTCCGTCATCTCCATGTTTACATGTGACCGGCTGTGATTGGACACAGCCAATCACATGGTTAAAGAGCCGTGGACGTGGCTCTTTACAGAAATCAGGTTTGCGCCGTGTCCTAGCAACACGGCATCCCAGAAAGAGAGCCGCAGAGGTGGGCGACAACTGGTTAAATATAATATAAATATAATAAAATATAAAATAAAATAATCAAGCAATTAACATATACTGTACATAGATGAGGAAACAATCCAATCCACCAAAGTGAAATAAGGTCTCTAAAAGTGACATTCAAATCAATTGTAGATAATCATAACCCCATGCAAATCCCAAAAGGAGCCAGAGTTGTGAAAAAAATCCATATCACCAGGATACACACACGTCTTAACAGAAAGATTGGATCTCAGGCAAATGAGATCAAATAAACTCAGCTGTCACACAGCCATACAAATATGAGATACCCCTTCAATCTGTGAGGCTCCTATGCTGTCATCATATTTGTCCTATATCTGCTTCCCTTTCCGCTCCACATCACCATCACAGATGTTAAGTATTTAAATAAAAGTTGAAGAACAAAACCTCATAGTGAAACCAATAAAAGCAAGATAAAATGTATTTTGCTTAAACACTTAGATGTGGATATCAGTAACTCGCATCGATAGAAACCAATATGGCGCTGCCAGAACTTCCACGGGCATGTTCAATAACGTCACTGACCACAAGCTCCACCCAATACGTTTCCACACAACTGTCATCATCAGGGAAAGAAGATGGACCAGAGACGTCTGATGCAATATATATATAGATGACTAAAGGAAAGAGCCACAGCTGATCACAATCACTAATTACACTGCAGGAAACACCATAAGCTGATGCTGTCTGCTGTGTCTCCTGTTCTCATTCCCCCAGAGTTGTGTCTCATTACTACAGGAGGGGTGTTAGTGGCCAGATCACCAGGTGAAAAGAGAGGGGGAAAAAGCTAAAGACAAGAAAACCAACACAGCCTCCACATCTAATGTTTGGTGAGCTGCAATATATTACATTTTTGGTTTTGGGTTCATTACCACTTTAAGTTTGTTTGATTGGGTGGGGCTGACTCAGTGATACTTCCAGAAGGTCCACAAATAGTTGCTGCAATTGGCAGCTGGAGCTCTCAATTTTCCATTGAAACTATGCCCAATACTGAGCCATCTCTGAAGGTTAGTGGCTCAGTGTTGGAACCGGACCTTTACTACATTGTAATGGACTCTGATGGAACTACAGACAAGGAAAAATATTGTAAATTCTTTTTTCCTTGTATTACCTTTTTTATTCCTGTTTTTATTGTTTGTTTTGCAATATATATATTTTTTTTACATTTGCACTGCTTTTCTCTTTCCTTTCATTATTTAAAAATTGTTAAGCTTTATCTTTAAATAAGAACTTGCCTCTTTGAAGAACGTCCATATTTTAACCTCTGTCATATCCCTGTCTGGTGTTTCTCATAAGCCAGAAATGTTAAAGCTGAGACTGTGAATGGAGCGTGTTTCCAAAAAAACCTAGGGTGACAGCTATTGTTAGCATGTGTAGAGGGTTAACTGCAGAGTTAGCTGACCCCAGTGGTAATCCTTCTCAGTCAGCTGGCACTTAAAGTGGTTGTAAACCCTTACATATACCCAGTAAAGTGACTGGCCTTGGGTGATACACAGAGATGAAACAAATCCTCCTATATATATATGGTACTTGTTTATCTGCAGTTTTCTCTACTGTACATCCATTCAAAGTCCAGAATTTATAAAGCTTGCTGTCAGAATGGATGGAGAGCTGAAATTGCACACTGCAGAGCTCAGTGAAGAGAGCTCCGAGAGCTGATTGGACAGAATGGACACACCCCTCTTTACATAGCACACAGAAACAGAGCTGAGGCTGTCAATTACAGGCTGTGTGCTGAAGATCCTGCCCCGTTCACCTTTTTAGCCCTTGGTTTCAGGAAAACTTGGCAGAAGTGACTGATGTAGATAGCAGAGGAACAGACAGAAATTACACTTAGTGCTCTATATTGAGACAAGTACACACTATAGAGGGATATGCTTTGTTCATATTTCATGTCCAAGGTTTAAAATCACTTTAAACTGTTGTCTTGTGAGATGGAAAATATCTGTGCGGAGTGAGGCTGAGAATGACATCATCACATGATATACCTACTAAAATGTGATGAAATGCAATACATGCTGAACCCAACTAAAAATGCAAGCTAACACCATCACAAGAACCAATTAATTCAAGTCCAGTTCAGTAATCTCTGCTCCAAGATTTTTCCTGCTCATCTTCCTTCAATAGGAGAGCGCAAATGCTATCCGTTGGGTCAAGCCCCTGCATACGCACATACACCAACTCTAATGCCCTGTACACACGGTCGGATTTTCTGATGGAAAATGTGTGATAGGACCTTGTTGTCGGAAATTCCGACCTTGTGTGGGCTCCATCACAAATTTTCTGAGAACAAAATCCGTTGTCGGAAATTCCGATCGTGTGTACACAAATCCGACGCACAAAGTGCCACGCATGCTCAGAATAAATTAAGAGACAAAAGCTATTGGCTACTGCCCCATTTATAGTCCCGACGTACGTGTTTTACCTCACCGCATTTAGAACGATCGGATTTTCCGACAACTTTGTGTGACCGTGTGTATGCAAGACAAGTTTGAGCCAACATCCGTCGGAAAAAATCCATGGATTTTGTTGTCGGAATGTCCGATCAATGTCCGACCGTGTGTACAGGGCATAACTCTGCCCCCCTGTTTACTTTCTCTTTGCTAACTTCTGTTCTTCCCCTATTTACTTTCTGTTTCCTAACGTCTGTAATTCTCTCTCTCTCTCTCTCTCTCTCTCTCTCTCTCTCTCTCTCTCTCTCTCTCTCTCTCTCCTTTGCCTTACCCCACCCCCTCATCCCAATTCCATTGTACCCCACTGGACCCCACCAATCTTAACAACCTACGCCCCATCTCCTTACTCTCCTTCTCCTCCAAACTCCTTGAAAGATTGGTCTACAGCCGACTGAGCGACCATCTGACTATGAACAAATTTCTTGATCCCCTTCAGTCTGGATTTCGCTCTCTACACTCCCCAAAATCTGCTCTCCTTAGATTCACCAATGACCTACTATTGGCTAAAACCAACAGACACTATTCTGTACTACATCTCCTGGACCTCTCTGCTGCTTTTGATACAGTGGACCACCCCCTCCCCCTGAAAAAACTCCACTCCTTTGGTCTCTGTGACTGTACTCTTTGCTGGTTTTCATCCTACCTATTCCACCGCTCCTTTAGTGTCACTTACAACTCTACTTCCTCCTCTCCTCCTCCTTTCTCCATTGGGGTCCCCCAAGTTTCTGTTCTTGGACCTCTCCTTTTCTCAATCTACACCTCCTCCCTGGGTCAGTTGATTGCCTCACATGGCTTTCAATATCATCTCTATGTGGAAGACACTGAAATCTACCTCTCCACCCCCAACTCACTCCATCTGTCTACTCACGCATCACCAACTTACTAACAGATATATCAGCCTGGATGTCACATCACTTCCTCAGACTTAACCTATCCAAAACTGAGCTCATGATATTTCCTCCCCCACGTGCCACTTCCCCTGATTTCTCTGTCAAAATCAACGGTCCAACTATCGTCCCGTCCCCCCCATGCCAAGGTCCTAGGTGTAATCCTGGACTCTGAACTATACTTTCAGCCCCACATCCAATCGCTGTTCAAAACTTGCCGCCCCAACCTCTGCAACATCTCCAAGATACGCCTCTTCCCCCCCCGCCCTGTCACCACAATGCTTCTAATCCACTCCCTGCTCATCTCTCGCCTCGACTATTGCAACTCCCTCCTCATTGGCTTACCTCTAAATAGGCTATCCCTCTTCAGTCCATTATAAATGCTGCTGCCAGGCTCATCCACCTTACAAACCGCTCAGCGTCTGCTACCCCTCTCTGCCAATCCCTCCATTGGCTGCCACTCAACCAACGAATCAAATTCAAGATACTAACAGTAACTTACAATGCCATCCACAACCTGGCCCCCAGCTACATCTCTAACCTGGTCTCAAAATACCAACCAAATCGTCCTCTTTGCTCCTCACAAGACATCCTGCTCTCTAGCTCCTTTGTCACCTCATTCCATGCTCGCCTCCAGGACTTCTTCTGAGCCTCTCCCATCCTCTAGAATGCTCTACCCCAATCTGTCTGACTATCTCCTACTTTGTCTACTTTCAGACGATCCCTGAAATCTCTTCAGAGAGGTGCCCTCCCACCCCAAAGCACCTTGTCCCCATGTTGATGGGGTACATTGTACCACTACCCATTATCCAAAAAAGTGTACAAAGTGAGTAAAGACACAACATGGATTTTTGACAAGTCCTTAATTAAAAAAATAAAAATAAAAATAAAATGTCCCCCCAGTGTAGATCCATTGGGTATATAAAAATATTTCATACACATTTGGTGAAGCAGTTGCAAAACAAACTGTAAATGTTTATTGATGTTTTTTGTCTTGACTGATGTGTTCTAGTAGTAATTCTAACAGCAGGTTTCCATGCTATACATATTGATTCTTTACAGTCAAGTAACTCTCAAGAACCTTTTTAATAGCATAATTAGGTAAATTGGGATGCATATGGCATAACAAAAACCCAGAATATAGCTGCAATATTTTCTTGTGGAACTGGTGCATCTCTGGAAGTAAAAGCATACCATCTGTCTCAAGGATAGTGCTAAAAGGGACAGTGATGACTTTTGCAGTAGGGTGAATTTATAAAGACACTATAGAGACAGAACAGTTGTTTTTATTGCCAAAGATACACCAACCTCAGGTACTGAGCAGCTTATGATACACACTATTTTAAATCGGCTGCTTTCTAAAAAAAAAAGGGTTAGGATGGTTAAACAATAGGATCAAATAGCACGTTTCCATAGAAAGGTGACTTTCATTGTAGAAGGATGATGGATGCATAGGTGCAGAATCATGAGGTTAGCCATAACAGCTATAAAACGCAAGGAGAGAATTAAACATCCATATGATCTTGTTTACTGTAAAAGCACATCTACGTGTCAGTGCATGTCAGGTGATTTCCAAATCTCTTAGCAGATCAGTAGAGTGTTGGAGAAACATTTTTATTCTAGAGACAAATATGGGTTACGAATTAAAAGCTTTCTGACAGCTTTATACTCAGATTTGTGTACTAATGATTACATTTGCCAGTTGTGACGATTGTTGCCAGGAGCCTAATTATGAAAATAATTGCATAGATTACTGAACATTTTAATAATCCAGCGGGGGCATGACATGTCTTATTAAATTTTTTTTTTTGACTGAGAAACCATGTGGCTCAAAAAGAAAGGGATGAACAATACTGTTTCCTGAGACTAACAGTTCAATGTCATATGTGACCTCTAACTCTGTGTGATGTATAGGGTTTAATGCTGACATCTAACTTAACGTATTTCAGTAATATGATGTATGCACAGGGCATAGACATTCGCCATTACTTGATGAACCAAACAGACAATTACTCAGATATTTCATATTTTATGGTAGCACAAATTAGAAAGTGTCTAGTGTGGAATTCTTGTGCATAAAGAGTACAACTATCTAAAGTGAAAAGTTTAGAAAAAAATCAAGGTCAGCAGCTGATGAAACTTGTTTCAGTGCTTACCACCTCTGCCTTGAGTGATTTATGTTACTGTCATTTTCCTAGTATCCTTTATAAATGCTAAGGTCTCATGTACCCCAGTGGGCATATATTAAGGTACGCATAATGCATGCAAGCTGGTGTGCTTTGTTGTTCACGCGCTGCAATGATTCTTTTTTTTTTTTTGTAATCTATTTATTTAACTTGACATTTCATTTACTTCTATGCATTGCATCATAATAATGATCCAATGGGACATAAGGCAAATTACCTTGTCTATGCATTAGGACTGCGTTCGGTAACTTCACATAGCTTGTGTGAATGAGACTTAAGGGTATTGTGGGCATGTTCAGTTCAATGGGAACAATTTATAAAGACTGGAAAGCAAAGCAAAGATGTAGCTGTAAACAACTAAACAGAAAAAGAAAAACACAAGAGTCGCGCTATAAAAACAACAAAAACTGGTGAAATGTGTGAGTTATCCACAATGATGAAATTTAAGAACCATGTATAGTAAATAAAATCACATATATGAAAAGCTTGATAATGTGAAAAATTATATATTACTCATATCATATTAGTGACAAATCTCTGTGAATGGTGGCACCCAATAATAACCACTCGTGCTGAAAAAGGAACAATAAAGTCCATAAAAAACAATCTTGATCCACTCTGTGAGGGATTGTGATCCACCACCGAAAGATAGAAGGGGTATCTCCTTACCAGAAGGCCATGATCCCCCACCACAGAGGATCATAGCAAGCAAGAACCGCTGTAACTCGTGCTCGGCATCAAAACTGGTCTGCTAAAATCTTATGCAGTGAAAAAAGAGGGGATCATGCCTTTCAGACCAGCATCTATCCTTCTATGATGCCCCCTGATAGGAGAGCTCGAGCACTGATTTTGAGTATCAACACTAGCTTAAAAATACGATAAATTCAAAAGGTCAGTCAGACAGAGCTGACCATTTGGCATGAAGGCTACACTTCAATAGAGACATACAATGAATACCGCTATATATATACTACTAGATGTGGACATTTTATGACACAATTTTCTATTATGCCTTAAGCATACAAATGGACAGGCTTATTAGTAGCTTAGACCTAAAAACATATTAACCAATATATACATGCCTGATGAAATACCTGGCCTATTCTGGAACCCACTGAATTTCAGAATGTGCACAATCATAAGGACCATAACTAGATTCTTTTGGGCCACAGTGCAAAATCTGAAACAGGACTAAATATCACTACTAAACCATTGGCACAGTGCTACACTCAATTTTCCTGTCTTATTTGAAGAATGATGTTTTGTTAGACGGACATTAAGACACATCTTATACGTGTTTGCTGTGAATAAGATGCATCTTGGCACATGTGAAAACCACTCCTATATTACAGTGATGTTTCAGTTCCTCCAGTGAGGCATAAAGAAATGATCATGTTTAAATCAAGGTCATGTGTAGAACTACCAAGAGACGAGGACCCGGTAGCAGCTGCTATTCGTTCTGTTCCTGTTAGTATGCCTCTGGTTAAAGCTCTGCGACCGTGCAAATGCAATATTTATAGGGGAAATGTTGCGCTATCTGGATGTTAGCCTTGATGCAATGACACTAAAAAAAAATAAAAAATGTGCTGACGTGCAAAGTCTTTGTACCATAGAGCGTGTGATCACAGCATCACAAACCTTATAATCCACATATGTATTGAAATGTACAAAGTGCCTCCATGCTGGTAAAATAAATATATAAAGTGTTTTCGTGCAAACTCCAAACAATTCAAACAAAATCAAATCAAAAACTTAATGTATCAAATATAGTGATCCAAATACATGCAAATATATATATAATATATTTAAAGTGATTTAGTGATCAAAAGTGGTAAGTGCACACACAATAAATGTCAAAATTACATATAAATAGTAACATCATTAAATATTGAGTCCATTCCAAAAATATTCACAGCTTGTACTGGTGATAAAACTCATGTTCTTGTGTTCACTCAGGTGCTCCCCCCTTATGTGTGTACGCTCACCTTAGAGCGTGTGACCTCACAATTAAGTTCTGTCAGAAGACGCTTGAGACCCCACCCTTGGGTTCAGTGTCAGTAATGGAGTCCTGGGCTGCTCAGTTCTGGTGATTCCACACATAAAGGGATTTGATAGTGTGATACCGTTTTATAAAATAATTTTATTAACCACTAACAGATTGAAGTGGTTCTGTGATCCTGACTGGGTGTCATATGACGTCCAGCAGGATAACGTGCCGGCGCGCCCGCGGGGGCAGGCAGCGCGGCGATTGCGGCGTGTCACTCTGATACACCGCATCTCCGATCATGATAAGAAGCCTCTGACAGAGGCTTCTTACCACGTGATCAACTGTGACCAATCACAGCTGATCATCGTGTGAACCAGGAAGTGCCGGTAAACGCTATTCCTCGGTTTGCACTGACAGGGAGAGCCGATTGGTGGCTCTCCCTGTCAGAGGGGGGTCTGTGCTGATAATTAGCACACTGATTATCAGCACAGCCCCCATCAAATGTACCAAAAAGACTGCCAATCGGTGCCCAGTCAGTGTCCCATCATAACCCCCTGCCAGTGCCCAACAAAGTGCCAAACGGTGCCCACCACAGTGCAAATCAGTGTCCACCGTAGTGCCAATCAGTGTCCAGCACAGTGCCACTTAGTGCCCACCATTAACACCTGTCAGTACCTGCCCAATCAGTGCTGCCCATCAGTGCCATCTATTAGTGTCCATCAATGCCACCTGTTAGTGCCAATCAGTGCCACCTATCAGTGCCAATCAGTGCCACCGGTCAGTGCCCATCAGTGCCACCTGTCAGTGCGCATCAATGCCGCCTGTCAGTGCCCATCAGTGCCGCCTGTCAGTGCCCATCAGTTCTGCATATCAGTTCCACCTATCGGTGCCCATCAGTGCTGCATATCAGTGCCGCCTATCAGTGCCCATCAATTCTACATATCAGTGCCTCATCATCAGTGGCAAGTGGTAAATTACTATAAATTGGAAAAGTTTCCCCATGGGATTTTATTTGCAGCAAAAAATTGAAAATTGGTTGGAAAAATATACATTTTATTAAGAAAAATTTCATAAAAAGAGCATTTATTTGTATTAAAACATGAGTTCTGTAAATGAGGCTAATACTGGAACATCATAATACAGCCGTATAGGTATACATAGGAAAACATAGCATGACATAAGTATTGTAATCATACTAGAGACCCGACATGTTTTGACCTTAGCGGTAGAGGTCTTCTTCTGGGGAAAAAAGCAGAAACTCTAGAGAAAGATGCATTGTAAGATTAAGATCATTTGAAAAACAACACTTAAATAAATTATTATTATTCAAAAAAATTTACCACTAACGGCTGAAAAGAAGTAGCCTTCTGATTGTTGTGCTTGAAAACTGCTGGAGGATCAAACCAATGTGGCGAGCGCTCCCTCCCTGCCGCGCAGGAGAAGGGGATGCTTGTCAGAAGGCCCACCCAGGGCCTACAAGAGGTTGCGCTGATGCCCCCACAAGGAGGGGCGAGGGAGGAGCTGGAGACCAAAAACAGGACCGATACGTTCACCAAACCACTGTTAAAGTGTATCATGATAATGAATTTAAAAAATGTTACTTATTAGAGACTAATAATTTGTTAAAGTATAAAAATGTGTGATCAAATTAAATAAAGTGATAAAATTAAAAATGAAGGAGAAATTAATGGTGAGTAAGGTGGGGGTGTGAATGAGGTGAATCTGTGTTGGGAGAATGTGAACTAGGAAAAAAATGGGGGGAAGAGAGAGTGACATCGGAAACCGAATCTGGGTTTTCTGAGCAGGGGCAAGCGTATTCCAAAGTCTGCAGTAAGCCCTGCCAGTCTGTGGGTGCTTAGAGCGCACTCAGTGCATCAGTGCAGTCTGGAACCGAAAGTGACGTTGGGTGTATCAGATGACAAGTTTCAATGCTTCCGCATTTTCATCAGATTTTCTGATGAAAATGCGGAAGCATTGAAACGTGTCATCTGATACGCCCAACGTCACTTTCGGTTCCAGACTGCACTGAGTGCCTTCCAAGCTGGCCCACACGCCACCGCCGAGTCACCCACAGACCGGCAGGGCTTACTGCAGACTTCGGAATATGCTCGCCTCTGCTCAGCAAACCCAGATTCGGCTGACAACTTCATCTGGACCCCCTAATCTTATCCAGTACCTTCTCAGCACAACAGGACCGCACCGAGGCTGCATCCCAGGATAGCAGACTGACCATACACGCCACATCATGATAAACCCTTGCCTGTTTCTCACAACTGATATGTGAGTAACCATTTGGCTGATTGATTATCATTAAACAATCCTTTTTAACATATTGCACTTAGAGGCGCCCCTTTTTTGTTTTTTATCTTGTCTTTCAGAGTCTGCTTTACTCCTAAGCGAGCTGCATTTGTGCCATTGTTTTGTTTTATTATTTTATGGACATTTAGCTTTACTTTATATTGTGACTTTATAATCTAATTTATTTCATTATATTGTACAGATAGCCCTTTGCTTAAACACATGTTCCTCTATGTATATGTTACTTGCCCCTTAACGTAGTGTCTGTACCTGGCTTTGCGCCATTCCTTTCTTTTATATTTACAGTACATACTATAATGGTAAACATTTTAATATTTCTAAGCTAGCTTTAAATTATACGAAAATATGAAAAATACTGTACACTGTATGAGGAATTAAACCAAACAATCATAAGTGTCATTGTCCCGCGATTACAATTTAAAACAAAACATTCTACTACTATAGCATTAAAATATTGTAGTCATTAATACAAATGCGGTAAATAAAAAGCAGTTCAATCTATACTTTATTTGACTGAGTAGATGTAAAATGCAAGCTTACAGAGGACCTTAGGTTTTACATTAGAAATACGACCATTAAGAGTTTGCCACATTCTGATTTACGCTTCTGCTATCCCATGCATTTGGTGTAACAGCAATTAGTCTTAACATATTACTGTATACTGCACATATAAGAATGGGCATTTACAAGTCAGTATAAAATATGATTGTTTAATGTATTTCACAGTGCATCATACAATCTGCTACTACCAAGCATTTACAAATTAGCATAAAATGATTGTTTAATGTATTTTGAAGTGCATAAACAAGCTGCTAATACCAAGCAGAATTTGTCAAATACAACATGACACAAAGCAGTAATTTATGACCGCTAATCCATAATAACTTGTTTAAAATTGGATATCGATAGTTTCTGAGTAATGAGTTTAAATCCAGAAGTCAATATTGGCTAGTTAATTATCCTGACATTACCAAGGGTTTCATTTACAGAATTAATTTAACAGAACATAATCATGTATTTTGGGCAATACCAACATTTTAAAACTTTGTTTACAGCCAAGAAAAACCACAGCTATAATGTAATGATTTTGTTCTTAAACTATTTTATATTAAACGTTTCCGAGTTGATCCAGATAAGCAAAGTTCTTGCCTACCAAGGCACCTCCTGCTCAAGGTGTTAAAAAAAAGCTTGGTATTATTTTTTTCAACCAGAAATCAGATTTCAAGTAAAATTGATTGCAATAAATGTAAATGTTAAAATCAAAGTGTTAGAAAATAAATCATAAAAAAGTAAATAAAAATAATTTAAAAAATGTAAAAGCACTGCTATCGCCCACAAACACACCCAAATGCGTGCACATAAACGTAAATTGTGCTACACATGTGAGGTATCACTATGAATGTCAGAGTGACAGCAATAATTCTAGGGATAATAATTCATGGTTAATTCTAAATGCATAACCTATAAAAGGCTTTTAAAATGTTACCTATGGACAATTTTGGGTACCATAGTTTTTTGCAATTTAACGGGGGCATGCAATTTTAAAACTTGACATGTTTGGTGTCTTTTACCTCCATGTAACCCTATCTTTTATTTTTAACACTGATAACATTTAATTGTTTGACGTTTGAAAGTATTCTCCAGCAAAAAAAATTCAGATTGTGTGAAAATTTTTAAATTGCCCTGGTAGAAAAGTGGTTAGGAAAAATTGTTCTGGAAAATTTTGGAGACTATATTTTCTTTGTAGAAGAAACAGGTATTGCACTAATGCCCTGTGAATCTGAGAGACAGACAGCCCCAGAAATTTTTCAGGCCCAGAATCTTTAGATGCAGATTCCACTGTCTGACCCTGTTCGGGGAGAATTGTAGAGAGTCAGCATACTGATGCCTCGATCTTCCACTGACAGTCCATTCCTGAACAGAGTGATCTGGAGGAGGGACAGCCTGGACTGGGGGAGGGAGGGAGAGAGGGAGGGACAGTACACAGCAGGAAGGAAGCTCTGCATATACTACACTAGCCTGTCTGTATACTCTAGTAGCCTGTCTGTATACCCCATTAGCCTGTCTATATACCCTAGTAGCCTGTCTGTATAACCTAGCCTGTCTATATACCCTAGTAGCATGTCCGTATACCCTAGTAGCCTGTCTGTATACCCTAGCCTGTCTATATACCCTAGTAGCATGTCCGTATACCCTAGTAGCCTGTCTGTATACCCTAGCCTGTCTATTTACCCTAGTAGCCTGTCTGTATACCCTAGAAGCCTGTCTATATACCCTAGTAGCCTGTCTGTATACCCTAGCCTGTCTATATAACCTAGTAGCCTGTCTATATACCCTTCCTAGCCTGTCTATATATTCTAGTAGCCTGTCTATATACCCTAGTAGCCTGTCTGTATACCCTAGCCTGTCTATATACCCTAGTAGCCTGTCTGTATACCCTAGTAGCCTGTCTAATAACCCTAGTAGCCTGTCTGTATACCCTAGCCTGTCTATATACCCTAGTAGCCTGTCTGGATACCCAAGCCTGTCTATATACCCTAGTAGCCTATCTATATACCCTAGTAGCTTGTCTGTATACCTTATCTTGTCTGTATACCCTAGTAGCCTGTCTGTATACCCTGCCTGTCTATGTACCCTCATACCCTGTCTATATACCCTAGTAGCCTGTCTGTGTACCCAAGCCTGTCTACATGCCCTAGCCTGTCTATATACAGTAGCCTGTCTATATACCCTAGCATGTCTATATAATACACTAGCCTGTCTATATAATACACTAGCCTGTCTATATACTACACTAGCCTGTCTGTATACTACACTAGCCTGTTTATATACCCTAGTAGCCAGTCTATATACTACACTAGCCTGTCTATGATACTACCCTAGCCTGTCCATATACTACCCTAGTCTGTCTATATACCCAATCCTGTCTATATACTACACTAGCATGTCCATATACAACCCTAGCCTGTCTATATACTACACTAGCCTGTCTATATACCCTAACCTGTCTATATACTACACTAGCCTGTCTATATACTACCCTAGCCTGTCTATATCCCTTAGCCTGCCTATATTCTACACTAGCCTGTCTATATTCTACCCTAACCTGCCTATATATCTTAGCCTGTCTATATACTACCCTAGCCTGTCATTATAATACTCTAGCCTGTCGATATACCTTAGCCTGTCGATATACTACACTAGCCCGTCTATATACTACCCTAGCCTGTCTATATACTACACTAGCCTATCTATATACCCTAACCTGTCTATATACTACACTAGCCTGTCTATATACTACCCTAGCCTGTCTATATCCCTTAGCCTGCCTATATTCTACACTAGCCTGTCTATATACTACCCTAGCCTGTCTATATATCTTAGCCTGTCTATATACTACCCTAGCCTGTCATTATAATACTCTAGCCTGTCGATATACCTTAGCCTGTCGATATACCACACTAGCCTGTCTATATACTACCCTAGCCTGTCTATATACCTTAGCCTGCCTATATTCTACACTAACCTGTCTATATACTACCCTAGCCTACCTATATATCTTAGCCTGTCTATATACTACCCTAGTCTGTCTATATAATACTCTAGCCTGTCTATTTACCTTAGCCTGTCTATATACTACACTAGCCTGTCTATATACTACCCTAGCCTGTCTATATATCTTAGCCTGTCTATATACTACCCTAGCCTGTCTATATATCTTAGCCTGTCTATATACTACCCTAGCCTGTCTATATACCTTAGCCTGTCTATATACTACACTAGCCTGTCTATATACTACCCTAGCCTGTCTATATATCTTAGCCTGTCTATGTACTACCCTAGCCTGTCTATATACCTTAGCCTGTCTATATACTACACTAGCCTGTATATATACTAACCTAGCCTGTCTATATACTACCCTAGCCTGTCTATATACCTTTGCCTGTCTATATACTACTCTAGCGTGTCTATATACTACCCTAGCCTGTCTATTTACTACCCTAGCCTGTCTATATACCCTAGCCTGTCTATATACTACACTAGCCTGTCTATATACTACCCTAGCCTGTCTATATACCCTAGCCTGTCTATATACCTTAGCCTGTCTATATACTACACTAGCCTGTCTATATACTACCCTAGCCTACCTATATATCTTAGCCTGCCTATATTCTACACTAACCTGTCTATATACTACCCTAGCCTACCTATATATCTTAGCCTGTCTATATACTACCCTAGCCTGTCGATATACCTTAGCCTGTCGATATACTACACTAGCCTGTCTATATACTACCCTAGCCTGTCTATATACCTTATCCTGCCTATATTCTACACTAACCTGTCTATATACTACCCTAGCCTACCTATATATCTTAGCCTGTCTATATACTACCCTAGTCTGTCTATATAATACTCTAGCCTGTCTATTTACCTTAGCCTGTCTATATACTACACTAGCCTGTCTATATACTACCCTAGCCTGTCTATATATCTTAGCCTGTCTATATACTACCCTAGCCTGTCTATATACCTTAGCCTGTCTATATACTACACTAGCCTGTCTATATACTACCCTAACCTGTCTATATATCTTAGCCTGTCTATGTACTACCCTAGCCTGTCTATATACCTTAGCCTGTCTATATACTACACTAGCCTGTCTATATACTACCCTAGCCTGTCTATATACTACCCTAGCCTGTCTATATACCTTTGCCTGTCTATATACTACTCTAGCGTGTCTATATACTACCCTAGCCTGTCTATTTACTACCGTAGCCTGTCTATATACCCTAGCCTGTCTATATACTACACTAGCCTGTCTATATACTACCCTAGCCTGTCTATATACCCTAGCCTGTCTATATACCTTAGCCTGTCTATATACTACACTAGCCTGTATATATACTACCCTAGCCTTTCTATATACCTTAGCCTGCCTATATTCTACACTAGCCTGTCTATATACTACCCTAGCCTACCTATATATCTTAGCCTGTCTATATATTACCCTAGTCTGTCTATATAATACTCTAGCCTATCTATATACCTTAGCCTGTCTATATACTACACTAGCCTGTCTATATACTACTCTAGCCTGTCTATATACCTTAGCCTGTCTATATACTACCCTAACCTGTCTATATACCTTAGCCTGTCTATATACTACCCTAACCTGTCTATATACCTTAGCCTGTCTATACACTACACTAGCCTGTCTATATACCCTAGCCTGTCTATATACCCTAGCCTGTCTATATACCCTAGCCTGTCTATATACACTAGCCTGTCTATATACTACACTAGCCTGTCTATATACTACACTAGCCTGTCGATATACCCTAGCCTGTCTATATACCTTAGCCTGCCTATATTCTACACTAACCTGTCTATATACTACCCTAGCCTACCTATATATCTTAGCCTGTCTATATACTACCCTAGTCTGTCTATATAATACTCTAGCCTGTCTATTTACCTTAGCCTGTCTATATACTACACTAGCCTGTCTATATACTACCCTAGCCTGTCTATATATCTTAGCCTGTCTATATACTACCCTAGTCTGTCTATATACTACACTAGCCCTTAACCTAGGTTCATACTTATGTGTTTAGTGCAAAATCTAACTTCCTGATAAATTGCATTTTAGTTTTAATTATCCTGATATAAAATAATGGATGTGGGGGCCTTTTGGTGGGCAAGTTTTTTTGGGGGGGGCAACATTTCATTCTTGGACCCAGGCAGCACAATGTCTTGGGCCAGCCCTGGTTCTACCCCAACCTCTCCCTCGTCAACATCTACCCACTCTTCCTCCACAACTGGATGGGGACCTAGTGAAGGGGAATGCTCCCGCTTTTTACTACCTTAAGCCATGTATGTGAGCATACCAACAATTTTTCTTTCATGGCCATCCAAAGCCCCAGCCAAGTGACAAAACCTGATGCCCCTGCAATAGCCATAATACCAGACAGTGGGAGTATGTCTTTCGGACTCATTGGCAGTGCACCTGCACTCTTCCCAGATGCATCTTCAAAGCTTGCTGATAAGATATTAGGGCTGTGCCTGCCAGGCCAACTCATCCAGCTGTGAGGAACTGCTTAAGCACCTGCAGTGTATGAGGGTCTTTGGGGGACAACCTAGGTGAGAGTGCCCACTCCCCTGCAGTGTTGTACACATGCTCCCAGCCAGGAGAAGCCTTACCTTGTGTCTCCAAACTCTTGGGTGCCATTGCTGCCACACCTTTAGCCGGATTGCTCCTATACAGCATGAGACACCAATTTTCTTTTCAAAGAGGGCCACAAGCTCCGTCCCCATGTTGTGCTTCATTTTCCTTTAGCAGACCTGGCTCCCGTGTGCATGCGTGCTCCTGTTCTGTGTGCGTGGCCACGCTCCAGGCACACACTTTCTTGCTCCTCATACACATGCAAGCTCCTTTCCTGTGTGCCCCTACCACCACTGCAGCCTCAGCTGGACCACTGCACAGCATGGAAGATATAAAAAACATAAAATAAGATGAGGAGAACTGTCAGAAATAAAATTTAGCTGCAGGCTGCAGTATTCGCTCGCACACCACCTGCCTCTAGGGGAAGGATGGAAACAGCACTCCTGGCAGCTAACATGATCTCTCCTTAACAAGCCATCCTGGTGCAGGGACACTCATCATAACTACGCCGCAGGGTCTGGTCCCTAGGACCTAAGACCCAATCTTCACCCATCACAGCAGGCCATGTCATCTGGACCCTTAGGGACTCGATCTCTCTCCTGGGGTCCCCTCCTCTGGATCTGTACAACACCCCATCAGAGACACCTTGGTGAATAACAACTGCACAGTGTTCCATATCCGCAGGGTCCAGTGCCATTTGGTCACATTACAGGTAATCCCCGCTTGCACGTCCCATCGTAGCAGGGCTCGGGTACCATCAATCTAAGCCTCCAAAGCTGTAGGAATGGATCTGAATGACCTAATCCCTGCTGGAATCCTTTGAGAAACTGGTATATTCTTGCAGTGAGCTGCACTTAAGTTACCATCACCTTACAGACACTGGTGAAAAAACTGAGGAGCTTCCTGAGTGGGAGGGGTTATATAGGGTAACTTCTTGTACATATTTTCATTGTTCATTCACCTATAGGTGGCGCATAACCCAGGTAGTCATGATTTGCAGCCTGCTCTGTGTCCTGTGTTGTACCGTAGTGCACTGTACACACGATAGGATTTTCCAACAACAAAATCCATGTTTTCTTTCTGGCGGATGTTGGCTCAAACTTGTCTTGCATACACACGTCACACAAAGTTGGTCGGAAATTCCGAACGTCAAGAAAGCAGTGACGTACAACACGTATGACGAGGCGAGAAAAATTAAGGTCAATAGCTAGTGCGGCTCTTCTGCTTGATTCCGAGCATGCTTGGCACTTTGTGCATCTGAATTGTGTACACACGATCGGAATTTCCGACAACGGATTTTGTTGTCGGAAAATTTGAGAACCAGCTCTCAAATTTTGTGTGGTGGAATTTCCTATGGAAAATGTGTGATGGAGCCTACACACGGTCGGAATTTCCGACAATAAGGTCCTATCACACATTTTCCGTAGGAAAATCCTATTGTGTGTACGGGGCATAAGTCTAGGTTCACACTTCTGCGTTTCGCTGCGATTCCTGCACCGCACTGTTCTGCAAAAATGTGCAGGGCTGCCATGCATTCTGAATGGCACCCCTACACATGTAAAATTGCAGAGTGTGTGCGGGAACCGCAGGGAAATTGCATGGTCAAAAAGACCATGCGATTTACCTGCGACTGCGTTTTTGAAGAGGTGCATGCATCTTTTTTTTGCAGAAACGCAGGCACGCTAGCCCATTCATTTGCAAAAATGCATATGTGTGAACCTAGCTAAGGAAATTAATTTTGCAGGTGAGTTACCATTGTCATGAAAATTGTTAGAAAAGGAAAAAGGAAAAAAAAACTGTTTACATTATGTGTTTATATAATGATTTTTTGTTGGTTTTTTTTTGTTATTATGTCACTATGGCAACATAATTTAATATCTTTAATAGATTGCATGCTCCTTAATGTTTTATAATTAATATAAGATTGTAAAGCACCAGTCAGTCTGATTTTTTTTTTTGTTTCTTTAATGAGGAGGCATTTTATACGTATTTGTCTCAAATAAAAAAATTGTTTTTGTAAAATAATATTTTGAATATTTATTATGAGGAGGTAGCAATACTTTCAAGTTGTTTTCTATTAATTTAATTCATCTAATGTCCTAGTAATATAGTATCTGTGAAGTTAAAAATTATAACGGATTTTAGTACAGAGGTGAGGTTGAAAAAAGACACAAGTCCATCAAGTCCAACCTATGTGTGTGATTATATCACACAATCACATATGAATTCTGCTATGTGATAAAATATTTTCTGATCTCCATCCATAAGCAAGGTTACTGATTATTAAGATCTACTGAGATAGATATAAAATACTTTAGTGATTGATAAATACATAATACACTCTTTTGCCTTATATGTGTGCATATGTCATACACATGGTATCTCACAACAGGGACCATAAAAAAAAGAAAATAAATTTTATAAAACTGAATTCAGGAAATATATATAGTATACATGTTTATTAACATAACTCTTGTGCTTTTTGTAATTTTAGGTAGCAGTGGTTAAACATCTACCTAAGGTATTTCATTTTGACAAGGACCACCAACATGACTGTTCAGCACTATTTTGCATTATTTTGCATTATGTATGGCAGTATGTAATATGGAGTTTAAACCTGTAAACTTACAAGACAGTTATTGGTTAATTGAGAAATAAAGTTTGTAATGTGAGGTTTGAGGCTAAAGAATCCTCTCATCATGGACAAAGAATTGCACTGCTGAGATTACCTGTTTGCCATCCACATTGCCAATCCACTGAGTGTGAGGCTACAAGCAGAGGGAGGTTACAGCTAAGGCATGACGACAAAACTATGGATCTGCTATGTATCTAATGGCCATCAACCCCTGATGTGTTCCAGATGTCTGGTCTCCTACCATAAATGTTAGCTGAAAGTTATAGTACGAGTTACGTAGTTACATAGTTAGTCTGTATGAAAAAAACATCCAGTCTATCTAGTTCAACCAATAAAAGGAGAGAAGAAAAAAATTACACAATCCTATACTCACAGTTGATCCAGAGGAAGGCAAAAACCCCAGCAAAGCATGATCCAATTTGCTACAGCAGGGGAAAAAATCCTTTCTGATCCCCAAAAAGGCAATCAGATTTTCTCTGGATCCACTTTACCTATAAATGTTAGTTTCCAGTCAGTGGCGGCGCCCGTTCATTTGGGGTTGCCCGGGTTCCGCCCCCTCTCTCCACGCCACCCCTCTCTATGAATAATGGATGAATTTAGGCTTTGTATGAATCTATCCATGGCCGCTGTAGCCACCCCCTAATTAGGAGCCCGGCCCCTTTTCGGACGCCGGGCACCTGAATTACAGCGGCAGGGGTGTATTTTTGAAGCAGCTGATTAGAGCCATAGGCTCTAATAGGCTTCAAAATATGTTGGCCCGTGGCGCAGAGCATTGCGCCATCAGCCCACACAGATGTTACAACAGCGAATGAATATTCGCTGTTGTAACACTGATCCTCAATCCCGCCAATCAGAATCAGGTCTGAGACCAGATTTCTTTTAGGATGAAAAGAGAAGGCTCCAGATTGGCCGCCGTGAAGGAACAAACGGAAGCCAGAGCCTCGCCCGTGGAGAGCAGGGGAAGGGAGAGCCGTGCTGCCGCCGAGTGCCCTGGAGAAGCGCCGCTGATGGGGTAAGTGCACCAGGCACGCTGACTGACTGGGGGGGTGGTAGTGTATGCCGCCCCCCCCAAAGAAAATTACCACAGGCCACCACTGTATCCAGTTATATTATATACATTTAGGAAAGAGTCCAAGCCTTTTTTAAAGAAATCTACAAAACTAGCCATAACCAGCTCTGTGAGTGACTGGTTTTCCTTTTCCGTACAACTGTGTACCATGTGTAAAACTTGCTATAAGAGCCTGAGTTTGAGTGTGGTCACTGAGACTTCATAATACAGTGCCTGGACCCAGCTGGAGTACTCCTCTACAAAAGAGTCAAGAACTGAGTACAAAAAGGCCGGTGAGATATTACAAGATGAACCACATTCAGGCAATTGTATAAACCAGATTTACCTATCAAAATTATCCTTTGTAGCTCGAGGATCATTGAGGATCGATAAAATCCAATCAGTGTATTGCAAGATAAGCTGCATGTCAATCAGCTTGGGATTTGGGTCATCACATGAACTGCATATCATTCAAGGTCTGCAGCTCAACACTTGGTACCTTTTCAAATCTCTCCAGTTCTAGTTCTTGCACAACATAAATAGTCTGGTGCCCTGAAAGAGTGTGGTGACTGCCAGTCAGATAGACCATCTTCTTTTTTTTTTTTCTTCCCATTTTGCTATAGTTTGGCATTATCTTTCCCTTTGATGTTTCCTTTCTTCACTCAGAGCTTTGGTGTATGGATAAAATGGTAAATGTGAACCAAGCAGTGGAAATCAAATTCACAGATCTAGTAGTTCCATGCGAGGTTGCCAAAACAGAACAATACAGCATTCTTACCTAATTAACATCTAAGGCCTCATGCCCACGGGTGTTAGAAAAAACGAGCTGTAAAGCTAGTACCAATACCAGGAAAAAAGCAGCATTAAAAACACGATTTTATCAGCGTTTTGCATTGGCGTCAATGCGCGTTTTGCCGCGCTAGCTTTTAGCAGCATTTCTCTGCCTCTATTCAAAATCATTGGTTTCCCATTGATTTGAATAGAAGTCGCATCAGAAGTCGGATCATGATGATCCGACTTGCAGTGCGACTTGTGTGCTGAGGATCTTGAGGGGGGAACCCCCACCAAAGTAAAAAAAAAAAGTTGGCGTTGGGTTCCCCCAAGGACAATACCAGACCCTCTGGTCTGGTATGCATTTTAAGGGAAAGGCCCATGCCAAAAATTGACGTGGTGGTCCACCCCAAGATCCATACGAGACCCTTATCTGAGCACGCAGCATGGCAGGCCAGGAAAGGGGGGATGAGCGCCCCCCCTCCGGATCATACCAGGCCACATGCCCTCAACATGGGGGGTGAGTGCTTTGGGGCAGGGGGGGCCCTTGTCCCCATATTGATGAGGACAAGTGTCTCTTCCCTACAACCCTGGAACGGTGGTTGTAGGGGTCAGTGGGCAGGGGGCTTATCGGAATCTGGAAGCCCCCTTTTTACATTGTACCCCTACCCATTCACCCAACGAAAATGTCAAGAAATTAAAACACTACACAGGTTTTTAAAGTAATTTATTAAATCAGCTCCGGCTTCTCTTCCGATTTCTTCTCCCCTCTTCAGCTCTTCTCCCTTCTCTGGCGATGTCTTCTCCCTCTCCAGTTCTGTTCCTCTCTGCACTGTCCTCTCCCTCTTCTGCCGGGTCTTCTTTCTCTGCTGTCTTCTTGCTCTTTTGCCAGGTCTTCTCCCTCTGTTCTTCTTCCGATGTTGACTCAACGCAAT
This sequence comes from Lithobates clamitans, assembly GCA_037952925.1. Lineage (NCBI taxonomy): Eukaryota > Metazoa > Chordata > Amphibia > Anura > Ranidae > Lithobates > Lithobates clamitans. Next base: position 1,711,779 of record JBBGZY010000889.1, on the reverse strand, counting down.
CTCCCAGTGTAAAGCTGGGTCCGCTGTGTGCCATGACCTATATTGGCATGGGGCGGGGCCACTCGCTGATATCATCTGGAGGCCCTGCCCTCTTGTGACTTCACTGCCCCATCATGCCCGGGTGGTGATGTCACAAGGGGGTGGGGCCCCTGGATGACGTCAGCGGGAGACCCTGCCCCATGCCACTATAAGTCATGGCACACGGCGGACCCAGCATTACACTGGGAGATTGCATCTAGTCAACATCGGAAGAAGAACAGAGGGAGAAAACCCAGCAAAAGAGGGAGAAGACAGTGGAGAGAGAAGTCCCGGCAGAAGAGGGAGAAGACATCACAGAGAGGAGAAGGACCCAGAGAGGGAGAAAACATCGCCAGAGGAGGGAGAAGAGCCGAAGAGGGAAGAAGAAATCGTAAGAGACACCGGAGCTGATTTAATAAATTACTTTAAAAACCTGTGTAGTGTTTACATTTCTTGACACTTTCATTGGGTGAATGGGTAGGGGTACAATGTACCCCATACTCATTAACCTGGGGTGGGGGGCCAGGATCTTGGGCCCCCTTGTTAAAGGGGGCTTCCAGATTCAGATAAGCCCCCTGCCCGCTGACCCCTAGAACCACCGACCAGGGTTGTAGGGAAGAGGCCCTTGTCCCCATCAACATTGGGACAAGGTGATTTGGGGTGGGGGGGCAGAGCCCCCCACCCCAAAGCACCCCCCATATTGAGGGAATGTGGCCTGGTATGGTTAGTAGTCATTTTGAATATGAATTCAGTCAAAGGACTTTTATACACAATTGTTGAATTGACCCAGACAACCACCGGCCATGTTCCTTGTTATAGGGGGCCTCCAGATTCTGATAAGCCTCCGCCCATAGACCCCGACAACCACCGGACAGAGTTGTCGGAAAGAGGCCCTTGTCCTCATCAACATGGGGACAAGGTGCTTTGGGGTGGGGGGGTCCTCAGAACACAAGTGTTAGAAGTTTTCTTTAATCTGACTTGTGTATATTTATATCTTCTAGATATGGAAAAAGTGAAATATATAGGCTTTAATATTTATGTGAAAGTGTGTGTGTATATATATATAAATATATATATTTGTATATTTAGTATTTGTTTAGATGTTAAAGGAAACTTATACAGTATTGTATACATTAAATGGTTTCACACATTGCGCAGTCGTGCAAAGCTGCACCCAAACAAAATTGCCATCCTTTTTTTGCCACAAATAGAGCTTTCTTTTGGTGGTATTTGATCGCCTCCTTTTTATTTTTTGCGCTATAAACAAAAAGAAGCAACAATTTTGAAAAAAACACAATATTTTGTACTTTTTTTTACTTTTTGTTATAATAAATATCCCCCAAAAAATATATTTAAAAAAATGTTGTTCTCAGTTTAGGCCAATCACTTTTGACACATGATTGGGACCATTGGCATTTATACAGCGATCAGTGCTATAAAAATGCACTGATTACTGTAAAAATGTCACTGGCAGGGAAGGGGTTAACTGTGTTCCCTGTTTGTGTTTCTAACTGTAGGGGGAGGAGACTGACCTAGAGTAAGTGACGGATCATAATTCCTAGCTAATAGGGACTCATGATCTGTCACGCCTCTCAGAACAGAATAGGGATTTGTGTGTTTACAGACACTCGTCCCTGTTCTGCCTCTCGTACCTGCGATCGATCGTGGCACCTGCTATCCCGATCCCGCGTGCCGACCGGCCCCAGTAAAATGACGGTGGCTGGTCAGCAAGCAATTAAACCCCAAATGATTTATTTTTACTTTGGCTAGAGTAGTGAAGGGTTAAAACCCCTTGTCAACTTTTTTGCCATGTGTGTGCCATTGAGAAGCTGTCCCTTCACAACAGGAAGTGTCAGGAAATCATGGGAAAATCCCATCATAGACAATTGTCCAACATGTCCAATCTTACACCAGAAGTGTCACCATTGGAAGATTTCCCCTCTATTCATATTCTTCTAGACCTAGGGTAAATGTTTCTTGGGCACAGTTAGATGCTGTTCAAAAAGCCTGTGCAAATGATCCTTTAGCTGCAATGTTTTAGGCTGGCCATAGATGAGTCTTTTTTTCTTTTTACTCAACCAGTGGTTTAAGCAAAGAAAAAATCACTCAAATCCCCCAATCACACACTAGATGTGAATAGTAGAATCCTGGTTTAGGTGAAATGGGGCCTCGCTGCCCATACATCAATCTCTAAACTGGAAACCATTATACTGTAAGTGTTTTTAAAAAAAGTATATATTGCTCAAAAAATTAAAACAAAATGTGCAAATAAATCACACTAAATCCACCATACATATGGCTTCACATATACAGTATCTCACAAAAGTGAGTACACCCCTCACATTTTTGTAAATAATTTATTATATCTTTTCCTGTGACAACACTGAAGAAATTACACCTTGCTACAATGCAAAGTAGTGAGTGTACAGCTTGCATAACAGTGTAAATTTGCTGTCCCCTCAAAATAACACAGCCATTAATGTCTAAACCGCTGGCAAGAAAAGTGAGTACACCCCTAAGTGAAAATGTACAAATTGGGCCTAATTAGCCATTTTCTCTCCCCGGTGTCATGTGACTCCTGTTACAAGGTCTCAGGTGTGAATGGGGAGTCGCTGTGTTAAATTTGGTGTTATCGTTCTCACTCTCTCATACTGGTCACTGGAAGTTTAACACAGCACCTCATGGCAAAGAACTCTCTAAGGATCTGAAAAAAAGAATTGTTGCTCTACATAAAGATGGCCTAGGCTATAATAAGATTGCCAAGACCCTGAAACTGGGCTGCAGCACAGTGGCCAAGACCATACAGCTGTTTAACAGGACAGTTTCTACTCAGAAAATGGTAGACATGGTAGACCGAAGAAGTTGAGTGCACGTCATATCCAGAGGTTGTCTTTGGAAAATAGATGTATGAGTGCTGCCAGCATTGCTGCAGAGGTTGAAGGAGTGGGGGGTCAGCCTGTCAGTGCTCAGAACATATGCCGCACACTGCATCAAATTGGTCTTCATGGCTGTCGACCCAGAAGGAAGCATTATCTAAAGATGATGCACAAGAAAGCCCACAAACAGTTTGCTGAAGACAAGCAGACTAAGGACATGGATTACTGGAACCATGTACTGTAGTCTTATGAGACCAAAATAAACTTATTTGGTTCAGATGGTGTCAAGCGTGTGTGGCGGCAACCAAGTGAGGAGTACAAAGACAAGTCTGTCTTGCCTACAGTCAAGCATGAGTGCTGCCGGCACTGGGAAGCTACAGTTCATTGAGGGAACCATGAATGCCAACATGTATTGTGACATACTGAAGCAAAGCATGAGCCCCTCCCTTCGGAGACTGGGCCACAGGGCAGTATTCCAACATGATAACAACCCCAAACATGCCTCCAAGATGACCACTGCCTTGCTAAAGAAGCTGAGGGTAAAGGTGATGGACTGGTCAAGCATGTCTCCAGACCTAAACCCTAAATCCTAAAAGCATCTGTGGGGAATCCTAAAACGAAAAGTGGAGGAGCGCAAGGTCTCTAACATCCACCAGCTCTGTGATGTCATCATGGAGGAGTGGAAGAGGACTCCAGTGGCAACCTGTAAAGCTCTTGTTAACTCCATGCCCAAGTGGGTTAAGGCAGTGCTGGAAAATAATGGTGGCCACACAAAATATTGACACGTTTGGCCCAATTTGGACATTTTCACTTAGGGGTGTTCTCGCTTATGTTGCTAGTGGTTTAGACATTAATGGATTAATGGATGTCTGTTGAGTTATTTTGAGGGGACAGCAAATTTACACTGTTATATAAGCTGTACACTCATTACTTTACGTTGTAGCAAAGTGTCATTTCTTTAGTGTTGTCACATGAAAAGATAAAATAAAATATTTACAAAAAAGGGAGGGGTGTACTCACTTTTGTGAGATACTGTATACATGAAACCAAAGGAGCTGGGTGACGTCACATACTGGAACTGAATAAGACAGCCCATGAGCAATGCTCTGCAGTTCACTGCCTAGCATCAGCATTTTCTCCCTAGTGCACCGTCTATGTTCACAAGCTAATGTGAGTGTACTTTTGTTTGTTAATAAACTTGGGTTATAGGAGTTTTGTGCAACAAACTCTTCTCTGTTCTTTTTGAGCACTGTATTGCTGTTGTGATTGGAGGAGAAGATTAAAGCCACCTTAAACGGGAACACATCCTGTTATTTGTATTTCAGTGGATCAAAGTTGGATAGAAGGAGAGCTGGCAGTAAATTAACCCTATAGAGGGAAAAGCTGTATTTTGTTGTATGTTATTGTATGCCACCTGTTGTTTTAGTATTATTAGTATTTAATATTTTTTTTACAGCGCATCTAAGTGTGTAAGAATGTTTTGTAATACATTCTGGCTGATTTACTATATTAGTTGAGAATCTTCACATAATAAATTATGTGAATAACTTAACTTTAATTACTCAGTCATGTGAAAATAAAATAAACGGGTTTTTGATTTTCACGATTGGATAATTGAAGTGACTATTCACATAATTTATCGTGTGAAGAACTATTTTAAACAATCAGCCTAATTGTGTATAATTATTTTTATTTTTTTTTCTGCCCTGGATAGTGTGTTCTGTACAGTGCACAAAAATGGAATTTGTACCATACTTACTGTAATTTTCCTTTCCTGGTGCCTATCCATGGCATCATACTTGTGATAGAGCTCCGCCTCGACTCCTCCCTCAGGACCAGTGAATAGCATAAATAAAAGACATAGTCCCTCCCCCAACATTCTCTGTAATATAGAATACCAAGGGTGGGAGCGTATGCTGCCATGGATAGGGACCAGGAAAGGAAATTACGGTAAGTATGATACAATTTTCCGTTTTCCTGGTGCCTCCATGGCAGCATACCTGTGATAAATAACGAGCTCACACGGATGGGTTTAATGCTAACAAAGAAATTTTAATTAGACACCGACATAGCATCATGAACTGCTTTTCTTACAAATTCTACCATTGTAAGAGCCCCTGGGTCAATACGGTAGTGCTTAAGAAATGTGTGCCCTCGCTGCCCATGATGCTGACACCGCTCTAGTCGAATGAACATTTACTTGAGATGGAGGCTCCATGTTCTTCACCCTGTAAGCTTTTTTTTATTAATTTGACAACCCAGCATGCCAAGGTTCTGTCGGAAGCTTCCTTTCCTCTGTTTTTGCCCCACGGGACGATAAACAATCTCTCTGAGTTCCTGAATTTTGCTGTAGCTTCCAAGTAGGCCCTGGGGACTCTGGATATATCCAACTCATGACAGGAGTCCGATTCTGAGTCAGTAAAAACTGGCAACGCCCATAGCTTCATTAGATGTGCTGGCATGGTAACTTTAGGCGTGAACTCTCGGAGAGGGCAAAGTTCTATTCTGTCTGGAAAAAAGAGATATGCTCGACCCCTATTCCCAAGGAGTGGAGTTCTGAAATTCTTCTGCCAGATGTGATGGCGAAAAGAAATGTTGTTTTTAGGGTTAGATTCCAGATTGAGGATGACTGCATAAGATTTCTGGTATCAAGGGAAGATCCACTTAGGAAAGGGGCGCCTGACAGGCGGACGTATCTTCAGCACCCCTCTGAAAAACGTGACCAGTAGGGGATCTTCTGCCCATTCTGTATTAGTCGCTGCAGAAATTGCCACTTGCACCTTAAAGGAGCTCTGGCCGAGCCCCAACCTGAGACCGGTCTGAAGGAACCCCAAAATATCAGAAGTAGAAAGAGAGACTGGATCAAACCTCTTCCCTGTAGCATAGGATAAGAACTTGTCCCAAATCCTTGCATATATTGCATTTGTTGTTGGTTTCATGGCTTTAAGCAGGGTGGTTATGACCTCCTGTCAGCAGCCTAACAACTCAAACCTCCTCCTTTCAACTTCCATATTCAAAGATCCAGCTTTTTGGATTTTTGTCTGGATGAGCTAGATGGATGATTGCCTTGAGTCAGCAGTTGAGAGAAAGGAGGAATTCTGATAGGGGGACTCACACTGAGGTGCACGGCTAGCAGGAACCATGGTCTCTTCGGCCAATAAGGCAAGACTGCCAGTACTTGGACTGTTCTCTTAGCAGTCTGAGGAGAAACTTTGAGATGAGTGGGCGAGGAGGATAGGCGTATGCCGTTGTGAAGTTCCAAGGGCATGATAACGCGTCCACTCCCTCTGCCTGTGGATGTGGAAGGCGAGAGAAGAATCTCCTGAGTTTGGTATTCTCCCGGGTAGCAAAGAGATCCACCTGCGGGGTTTGCCACAGTTTGGAAATTTGGGTGAATACATGGGGATGAAGTGTCCACTCATTGTTGTTCCCAAATTTCCTTGACAAGGTGTCTGCTTCTGTGTTCATTCTGCCTGGGAGATATATCGCTCCGAGATCTACCAGGTTTCTTTTGGCCCTGCTCATTATTGGTTCCACCTCCCTTAGAAGTGCTCTGCTGTGGGTGCCTCCCTGTCTCTGTAGATATGAGACTGCTGCCCTGTTGTCTAGGTGCAGAAGCACCCTTCTGTCCCTTGACCTGAGGCGTAAATGAGGTCAAGTCTAGGAATGCTGCTCTCATCTCTAGGATGTTGGATACCAGGCCTCTGGTGGGAAAAGTCCATCTTCCCTGTATCCTGAATTCTTTGCAATGGGCACCTCACCCCTTTGGGAACCCAAATGATGGGTCCTGGAGAGATTCTCTGGATTCGTTCAACAATGCAGGCTACGGCTCAATAGTGTCGTCAACAGAATTGTCTGAGAGAGTCGCTGCCTCCTCCATTGTGTTAGGAATCCTGTCTGGAAGTGTCTCAGATGCCAGTGAGACCACGGGACTAGAGGTATACACGAGGATATTGTGCCTATGAGGCTCAGGCACTGTGAGGATGTTAGATGAGACTTCCTCATGGTTTTGGACATTTTTTGAATGATGCCCCTCATCTTCGGCTGAGGTAATGATACTGTGCCCCTAAATAAATCATGTGCTGCATAGGTACTAGCTGGCTCTTCTCGTGATCTATTTTTTCAGGCGTTTTTTATTGGTATGTATTTGCGCATATTTTCGTGCATATGCGTTTGCGCAATATTCTTGCGTTCACAATATGTTAATGGCATGAGGCGTAAATTACTGACCGAAAATGCAGATTATTCTTTTTTTGTTTTTTTTTACTGAAGAATACACAGCACTTGTTTATGCGCCCTTGAGCATAGGCACATTACAATTAATGGGCTGCATTTTAGCTCAGTAAAAAAATAAGCTGTACTGAGCTTTTTCAAGCTGCAGTGTGCAAGAGGCCTAATTCATAGCTACTTGGAGCATTTACCTTGAAGATAGGCATAGACAAAGAGGATGAAGAGGGTGATTTACTAAAGGGGTTGAGACTCTTCACACAATAAATTGTGTGAATATTTACTTTAATTGCCATATGAAAAACAAATTCCTATGTGCTTATTTAATCTGTACATGACTGGATAATTCAAGTGAATATTTACACAATTTATTCTGTGATGATTTTTAACTATTTAATAATTCAGCCTAACTACTGTATATTATATTCCGTGAGTATATTCTGTGAGTAGCTAAGCATAAGTAATGCAAGTTATTTTTTTTTTTTAAAAGGGCTTGTTTATATTAGCATTTTTACCAATTTGGTGACAGAAGGTATAATACTTGCAGAGCATTGCGTCCACAGAAAATATACAACACCATCCAGCTGCCTTTGCAGCTTATGGGGGAAGGTCAGTAAAAACATGGCTCAACCACCCATACAAAACCATACAAAATAATGTTCCCCCCTGCAGGTTTAATCCACAATGTACTATGCACAGCATACTAGTACATTATTACAAACTTGTCTACAAACTGAGCCCTCCAACGATGTGCTGTCAGGGCTCTCCTCGGTCCCCGGTGCTTCCATCTTCATCCAGTCTTCTTTCCGGGTTTCGCATCTCCGAGCGTTTGATTAGCCGTGCCGATTAGAAGGGTCTGTTCTGTTATAAAGAGCCTGCCTGTCAGCAGATTTGAACAATTCTGAGTTTACTACCACTTTAACATAGCCTTTTTTTTTAAGGTCAATGTGTCTCCAGCCAAATGTTTGCTTTGAAATGGTGATTTAGGTGTTTTGGAATCCTGAAACACTCCATTCACATTATGTTCAAACCATCCCTAACCCACCTCTGCACTTTGTGCACACGGTTACAAACGCCCCCAGCCCAAGATCTGATTGCTTGAGCCTGGATTGCATGGGGATCAGGACCATGCTAATGCACCTACAGCCGTGCTTGTGATATGGTGTGCTGGTGTAAGATAAAGAACCCTCTAGCATAACTTAGTATACAATTTAGCATTGTGTTGAGTGTTTTTTTATACATATTCAGTTGAGGTTTACACAAAACAAAAATTGTGTTGTATTTGTTATAGCGTTAGTGCAATAATTACCACTCTATGTTTTGAAAGGAAAGCGGTATTACCAGCTGCTCCCTGTTCTGTAATCCACACAGTAAAAATAAACATATTAATATGCTCCAAGCATTGCCAATGTATGTAGTGTAAACTTATTCTGTTCACCTCTAATAATCTGGGAGGTGGCCAAAAATTAAACACAGCTCGCTACCCCGGGTACAGTTATTCTACCACTGACTGCTGCAGCTTTCAGCACCTAAAAAACGCATAACATGGTCTAAATGTTTCTGCCAAAAGAACACTAACCTAATAGGACTTGTATTGATATATTTATTTTAATTTTAAGTGCTTGTGACAGCATGCATAGAAGATTGACTGATTTACTGAGACACTTCGACATGCAAGTCCAACATTATACAATACTTTTGGATTAAGCCATATTCATTAGCGTAAACCCTTTGGGGAAAAAGCATAAAACATGGCTGGTATTTGTCAGCCAACAAAAATCACAAAGAAATAATTATATTCAGGACTCTCATTATTGATGAAATCATTACTTTATTGGATTCCTCACTGCTCAAGGTTTATGTTTTACACACAGGACAAGCAGAAAACTGCCTCCAAATCTTTCAGCTCTATTCTGCAATTATTCGTTTTACAGTAAAAGTTAGCTACTAAGGATCTTAAAAGTATCCTGTTTGTAGTCCTGCTGCCTGACTCTGTAGCCATTTTCTCTTGATGTTGTTCTTGCCCTGCATCCAGGATTCTGCTGTCTTGTTCCCATCCCAGTTTTGTTTTCTCCTTTTCCCATCTGCTCCCTCCTGCCTTGTGTGTTTCTCATTTGTACATTTGTATGTATATAGTTAGTTTGTTAGGTTGCTGATTAGGCATTTTGTTATTCAGTTTTGCTTTATATGCAATCCCATGTACAGTATCTCACAAAAGTGAGTACACCCCTCACATTTATGTAAATATATCTTTTCATGTGACAACACTGAAGAAATGACACTTTTCTACAATGTAAAGTAGTGAGTGTACAGCTTGTAAAACAGTGTAAATTTGCTGTCCCCTCAAAATAACTCAAAACACACCCATTAATGTCTAAACCACTGGCAACAAAAGTGAGTACACCCCTAAGTGAAAATTTCCAAATTGGGCCCAATTAGCCATTTTCCCTCCTCGGTGTCATGTGACTCATTAGTGTTACAAGGTCTCAGGTGTGAATGGGGAGCAGGTGTGTTAAATTTGGTGTTATCGCTCTCACTCCCTCATACTGGTCACTGGATGTTCAACATGGCACCTAATGGCAAAGAACTCTCTGAAGAACTGAAAAAAAGAATTGTTGCTTTACATAAAGATGGCCTAGGCTATAAGAAGATTGCTAAGACCCTGAAACTCAGCTGCAGCATGGTGGCCAAGACTATACAGCGGTTTAACAGGACAGGTTCCACTCAGAACAGGCCTCGCCATGGTCGACCAAAGAAGTTGAGTGCATATGCTCAGCGTAATATCCAGAGGTTGTCTTTGGGAAATAGATGTATGAGTGCTGCCAGCATTGCTGCAGAGGATGAAGGGGTGGGGGGGTCAGCCTGTCTGTGCTCAGACCATACGCCGTACACTGCATCAAATTGGTCTGCATGGCTGTCCTCCCAGAAGGAAGCCTCTTCTAAAGATGATGCACAAGAAAGCCGCAGACAGTTTGCTGAAGACAAGCAGACAAAGGACAGGGATTACTGGAACCGTGTCCTATGGTCTGATGAGACCAAGATAAATTTATTTGGTTCAGATGGTGTCAAGCATGTGTGGCGGCAACGAGGTGAGGAGTATAAAGACAAGTGTGTCTTGCCTACAGTCAAGCATGGTGGTGGGAGTGTCATGGTCTGGGGCTGCATGAGTGCTGCCAGCACTGGGGAGCTACAGTTCATTGACAGAACGATGAATGCCAACATATACTGTGACATACTGAAGCAGAGCATGATCCCCTCCCTTTGGAGACTGGGCATTATTCCAACATGATAACGACCCCAAACACACCTTCAAGATGACCACTGCCTTGCTAAAGAAGCTGAGGGTAAAGGTCATGGACTGGCCAAGCATGTCTCCAGACCTAAACCCTATTGAGCATCTGTAAGGTATCCTCAAACGGAAGGTGGAGGAGTGCAAGGTCTCTAACATCCACCAGCTCCGTGATGTCATCATGGAGGAGTGGAAGAGGACTCCAGTGGCAACCTGTGAAGCTCTAGTGAACTCCATGCCCAAGAGGGTTAAGGCATTGCTGGAAAACAATGGTGGCCACACAAAATATTGACACTTTGGGCCTAATTTGGACATTTTCATTTAGGGGTGTACTCACTTTTGTTGCCAGCGGTTTAGACATTAATGGCTGTGTGTTGAGTTATTTTAAGGGGACAGCAAATTTACACTGTTAAGGTGTACTAAAGCGCTGATATCTAAGGTGAATAGTTGTGAACTGATGTTAAAACATTGTGAATAAAAAATGTGAATAAAAAATATTGCGAATAAAAAATATTGCGAATAAAAAATATTGCGAATAAAAAATATTGTGAATAAAAAATAGTGAAAAAATGTGTGCAGATATCAGGGACTGGAACACAACAAAATATATACCAACAATCCACAACCTCTGAGTTTAGGTGAAAAATAGGAAATATCCAAATAATTAAAGCTGCTCTTATGTGAAAAAGTACTCTGATTCCCACAACAATAAAACTATTTTAAAATTATATATAAGTGCGCTAGTAATTAACTTCCTATTTAAATATAGTAATCGTGAAGTAAAAATTATTATATATGTGATCCACAATCAAAATTAGAACTTAAAATAATATAAATCCATAGCTGCCTTCATAAAGAACATCCAGGTAAAATTCAGAACAAAGATAAGAAAAATAATACCAGCAAAGAAATGATATGTCTCAATCCCTATACATAAACACAAATGTTCTTTGTATGTTCAGAGGAAACAATCCATCATAGATGCTTTTGCTGATTACTTCAATTAAACAATCACATGGGGCTGTAGGTCACTGCCCTGTAATTCTGAGGCTTATAGCTGGTGAATTAGAATCCTCCCATTTCGTATTTATATTGTGTAGTGCAAAGAGAAAAAAAAGAAAAAAACCATTGCGCAATGAAGCTACTTTTAAAAGATCATCTGCATCCGCAGCATATTCACTCACATTTCAATGGCAAATAGCACTTTTGAAACAATCAGGAACAGTTTTGCTTTCCTTCCTCTCACCGCTGAAAATGTGTCTCGGATGAAGTCACTGGCTCCTCCCGACACGTTGCGTCACGTCACGTGACTTTATCAAGGGACCCTTGATAAAGTCACGTGACATGTGACGTTTTGGACGTAAAGTCACGTAAATGGAATGGTATTGGTTTTACAATTACAAAATACAATTTACAATTTGTATACCCTCAATACAAATCAAACTTAATTTCTACATAGAAAATAGCAAAGTGGGATCATACCTATTTGCTAGTACCAGGAGATTTTAACCTTTATCCACAGCTCTTGACCATCTATCACTACACAATATAACCCCCTCCACCCCCCCACCCCCCCCCCCCGACAATGACATTACTACAATCAAAAACATTTTGCCAACTAATTAGACAACATTTTCTATTAGCTGCTCAGCGAGTACTCCTCCGCAGAGAGAAAAGATATACTGTCTGGGTTTTTCTGGTCTGAAATTTACAAGTATGAATAATATGAAGATTATTGAAAGATGCAGCCTGACCTCAAAAAAACTCAAAACCACAGGTGTCGCGTGAGATCAGAATCAAATATTTACTAATCTCAGGACTGTAGAAAACTGAAAGTTTAATTTGTAAAATAGGCTTGTGTACTCTCCAAGCATCAAGGATACTTACAATTTGTTGGACAACTGTAAACTGAATAGTTAACAGAAGCCAACTATTTTTTTTACTGGGAATACACAAAGTCTGTTGTCCAGCTGGCAGAAACCACACTTGTTGCATAGTATTAACTTCTTGCATTGTCTAAGCATTGAGAAATGCCAACTGAGAAAGACAAGTCTATGACTCTATTTAACTAAGCGACCAAGCAACAACACTCCCTCCATTGGGATGTGGCTCAATATGGTTGAGGAGTTGAACCAGATGGAGGGCCTTATGCTTTCTATTTACAGCAAACACGAGTTGTATTGCAAAACCTGGGCACACTGGAACATGTTTATTTATTTTGAGGAGAGTAAGGCTCTCTTTGAGACGAGTGCTATCGTATGCTTAGTTCCCTCACTGGTCTCTATGACCTCTCGCCTCTCCCCCTCCCCCACTTTCTTCTAACTCTTCCACCCCAACCTTCTCCCAATTGTACTGCCCCCTTACTTAAAAGATATATGCAGTTTCCTACTTTGCTCTGGCCTTGTTTTCGTCAGCTGTGAGATGTGATCACTACTGGATCATTCTATACTTGACAATGTTGGCATAGTTATTATGTTCTTGATGTCTTTGTTTCAATTTAGTCTCATTTTGTCGAGTGGGTTATACCTGGCACATCTGTTGGTTCCCCTTATGAGGCTCTGTTCTTGTTTTGTATCTTGCTTTCACTATTTTAAAGGACAAAAAATGTTACCTTAAGGACACTAATGTAAAATAATATCTATAAATGTTTATATGCTATGCAATTTATTTATGCATTTTACAGTACATTTTACTATCTAAAAGACTCAATGATAACAAGAAATATTGTACTATAATATTTAAAATAAGAAATAATTGTGTTTGCATAAAATGGATTTGGAAATGAAGAGGTGATTTTATATATATATATATATATATATATATATATATATATATATATATATATATATATATCTATAGATATATATATCTATATATATCTATAGATATATATATCTATATCTATAGATATATATACACACTTTGCATTCAGTGTAGCCTATATCTACACTGCATTCCGTGGTGTACTGTTTCTAATACACTTCAGGGGGTGCACACAGTATCTAATACAGTGTATACAGTTTCTACTACACTTATGGTGGTGTACACAGTATACAATACAGTGCAGCCGTTATACACTTCAGGCAATGTACACAGTATCTAATGCAGTGTAGTGTGGTGTTGCAAAACAAAAAAATACATCATGTCCGGAAGGCCACCAAGGAGAGGCAGATGCTTACAGGCCACTAAAAGAGGGAAAGCAGCCTCTGTGTCTACAGTCAACAGTGGTGGTCGTGGACATGGTGCATCCTCTGCAGGTGGCCGTGGGGCACGCTTGTCCTTTTTTGCTGCTGCTGGCTGTGTTATTGAGCCACAACATGCAGAAGAGTTGGTGGAGTGGATAACGAAGCCGTCCTCATCACGCTCTGTCACCTAGGCTCAGAGTAGTTTGCCTTCCAACGCAGCTGCCAAAGTGGCCTATTCCACCGGCTCCTGGTCCACAGTAACTCCTTCTGTAGCTGTAGCCCACCATCATGCACGGAGTCCCCAGAATTATTCTACCACAGTGTCGGTTATATGCTGCTGGAGGATGCACAGCGATTAGAAGGTGATGTTGGTTCCCAGGTTGAGGAAGGGAGTAACGTGAACCTAGAGAGAGGGGGTGCCACAGAAGGACAAGAAACTGGCAGTCATGTTTCACAGCAGGGCCTGTTCCTGCACCCAACAAGACTATCTGTGAGCGGTTACAGTGTTGTGGCACCACCACCACCCAAGGCCCAATTTTTCTGCCCCTGTTTAACAAGGGCATGTAATTACAACTTTTGATATAATATTTCACAGCAGGGCACGTTCCAGCGCCCAACACGAGTATCTGTGAGGGGTTAAAGTGTTGTGCCACCACCACCACTACCACCCAAGGCCCAATTTTTCTGCCCCTGTTTAACAGAGGCATGTAATTACAACTTTCAATATAATATTTTACAGCAGGGCCAGTTCCAGCACCCAACACGAGTATCTGTGAAAGGTTACAGTGTTGTGGCACCACCACCACCACCACCCAAGGCCCAATTTTTCTGCCCCTGTTTAACAGGGGAATGTAATTACAATTCTTGATATAATATTTCACAGCAGGGCCCGTTCCTGCTCCCAACGAGTAACTGTGAGGGCTTACAGTGTTCTGGTACCACCAACACCTAAGGCCCAATTTTATGCAGAGTATATAGGGCAGATCATATAGTATATATACTGCTGTTCAGAGTATATAGTGCTTGGGGGCCTGGGGGACCCCGTGCCATTTTTTCAAAAATGTGGGTGCGGGGTTCCCCTTAATATCCATACCAGACCTGAAGGGCCTGGTATGGATTTTGGGGGGACATCCACGCCATTTTTTTTCACTGTTATAAACATGGGAAAGATGCGCTACTTTCCAGGCATACTAAGGACACCCCCCATGCGTGATATTTAAAGGAATATTTCATTTTTATTGTTTCACTTTAAGCATTATTAAAATCACTGCTCCTGAAAAAAATGTTAGTTTTTAAACATTTTTTTGCATTGATACATGTCCCCTGGGGCAGGACCCGGGTCCCCAAACACTTTTTATGGCAATAACTTGCATATAAGTAAGCATTTAAAATGGGCACTTTTGATTTTTCCCATGCATATCCCATAGACTTTAAAGGTGTTTACGTGTACGAACAAATTTTTTGCCTGTTCGCGTGCTCTGCTGCGAACCAAACCAGGGGGTGTTCGCTCATCCCTAGAATACAGTTAGTATCTCATCTCAAGCCTCTTCCAGCTGTAAAGGAACTTGCTTCACTAGACCATCTAAAGGGGTTCAAACTCTGCTAAAGTCTGCTTCCGCCCTTTTTTCAACTTTAGCAATTCTCGCACTAATCTTCTGTGTTAAAGAGACCTTACCCAATTTCTCACCACCACTCTAAGGGGAATCTTTCCTATTGCTGTACCATCCTTTAGGAAATCTTTCTCTTACACAAAAGGATCTTAATGCTGAAGTGCACCAACTAGGGCCCCATCAAGCGTGCAGAAGAGTTTGCTTCTACACTTTGGGAGTGAGACCAAAGGGGACATTATTATTTGCAAATTCATCTGTAGCGTTAAACCCCAATCCCAGCCATTGAGAATTCAAAAGTGAGTTATCCTAATTTCTTAATAGCTTATTTCAGCTCACTTTGGGAAAAATATCTCAGTGTTGTAGTTATCGTATAAACTGTGGTCCTGTAGGATACTTGGGTTTGTTCAATGTGGTACTGAGCATAGTTAAGCTTTTTAACGTGTTTAACTTTTGTGAATGCTAACTGTTATTTCTTTTGTGCTTGCACTATATATACCCTGACCACAATATAATCAGTATTTGTTCACCTCAAACTGTGTGATTATTCTATGTTTTAAAGCCAGGGGGTCTCCTGGTCAAGGTTTTATAGTGGTGTCAGCAGGGGCTGTGCTTCGAAATCAGGCTCAGAACAGACAGGGAACCCAAAAATATTCAGCGGCTCTGACGGGAGTAGCACTACATTTGCAAATTTCATAAACTCATATTTTATTCACAATAGAAAATAGAAAACATATCAAATATTTAAAGTGAGAAAATGTACCATTTTATGAAAAGAAATAAGGTAATCTTGAAATTGATGGCAGCAACACATCTAAAAAAAAGTTGGAACAGGGCAACAAAAAGCTGGAAAAGTAAATGGTACTAACAAGGAAGAACTGGAAGGACATTTTGCAACTAATTAGGTTAATTGGCAACATGTCAGTAACATGACTGGGTATGAAAAAAAAGCATCTTAGAGAGTCAGAGTGTCTCAGAAGTAAAGACAGACAGAGGTACCAATCTGTGAAAAGCTGCATTTAAAAATTATCGAACAATTTCAGAGTAATGTTCCTCAACTTAAAATTGCAAAGAATTTAAAAAGATCATCATCTACAGTACATAATATCTGTGGACAATGGACAAGGCTGAAACACAATATTGGATGCCTGTGATCTTCGGGCTCTCAGATGGCACTGCATTAAAAACAGGCATGATTCTGTGATGGATATTACTGCATGTTCTCAGGAATACTTTCAAAAATCACTGTCTGTAAACACAATTCGCCGTGCCGTCCAAAAATGCAAGGTAAAGCTCTATTATACAAAGAAGAAACCATATTTTAACATAATCCAGAAATGCCACCATCTTCTCTGGACCAAAGCTAATTTAAAACTGTTAACTGGAAAGTGGAAAACTGAGATAAAAGCAAAATTCTTTTTGGCAACCATGGGCACCACATCCTCCAGACTAAAAAGGAAAGGGACCTTCCAGCTTATCAGCGTTCAGTTCAGAAGCTTGGTTCTCTGATGGGATTGAATGTAATTTAGTCCATATGGTAGGGGCAGCTTGCACCATTGGTGCTAGAGCAGATTATGCTCCCATCCAGACAGCATCTTTTTCAGTGAAGGCCTTGTATATTTCAGCAGAACAGTGCTAAACTGCATACTGCATCTATGACAACAGCATGGCTTTGTAGAAGAGTCCAAGTACTTAACTGCCTGCCTGCAGTCCAGACCTTTCACCAATTGAAGATATTTGCTGCATCTTGAAAAGAAAAATACAACAAAGAAGACCCAGGATTGTTGATCAGTTAGAATCATATATCAGGGACAACATTACTCTACCAAAACTTCAGCAACTGGTCTTCTCAGTTCTCGGACATTTACAGAGTGTTGTGAGAGGATGCTACACTGTAGTAAACATGGCCCTGTCAAAACTTTTAAGAAGTGTTTTGCTCCTTGATAGGAATTTCAAAAGGACCTTATTTTTTCTTAAAATTTTACATTTTCTCAGTTTAATAATTTGCTATGCTTTCTATTTTCCATTGTGGATAAAATACGGGCTTATAAGATTTGCAAATTATTGCATTCTATTTTTATGAAGATTTTACAGTATCCCAACTTTTTTGGAATTGGGGTTGTAGTTACTACATAAAAACAGATTTCTGGATATATCACACATCTTTAACAAATATCACATAATTAAAATGACAGTACTCTAAAGATTAATAACACAAACAATATTATCCACACTGAGGACTGCACCTATCCACACTACGATAAGGATAACGTATTTAGATGTAACCTAGGGATACAAATATGAATGTCCCAGATAGGGTTGAGTTGAATCATTTTCCATTTTATTTACAGAAGACCTAAAATAGGAAATCCTAGTCTTAGTGCTCCACCTGGTGGACAGGTACAGTCAATGCCTAAACAAACATAGGTTAATTAATAGAAGTAGAAGAATAAATGAATATCATCTCCATCATCGCTCACCACATAATGGATCACCATCTCGATCTTCCAACAAGACACTCTCTCTCGATTTAAGGCTCTATTGATCAATCTCTTTATAAGCCCTTTGTACATCTTCTACATGTCATCAGATAAGTAGCCCTGCAAATCCCTGGGTGTAGCTACATAATCCTTTCCAAATATCTTTATTGGTAACTTTATTTACTTTAATGAGCATAACTTTAATACTTTGCAAAATTTTCTTCTCACTTCTGAAGGTCACTGTAAGTGTATTTCACAAATTTCTTGTGTTAAATTTTGGCATTAGATCCTATTTAAAGGTATACTTACCACCTAGTATTTAAGTCAAGCTTGTATCAGCGTAACTTTTACTATAGACTCCAGCCTTGTATTCTGCTGCAGAAGAGTTTGAGGGTAGGGTCTGATGGGGCGGACCTTGTTGTCTGCCGGTATAGTTCAATTGCTTGTATTCCAAGACAGTGGGGAAGGTACCTTCTGAATGAAAAATAAATTATCTAATGTCCTAATCTAATATCCTAAATAAATTATCTAAGTTCCTAAGACTAAATCTTGTTGTACTAATTAGTGTTGTAGCTATGTGATAATTATCTAACTGTGTATATGCCATGTGATACATTTTATACATATAAACACACACTATATTACCAAATGTAGTGGGACGCCTGCCTTTACACGCACATGAAGGTTAATTGTATCCCAGTCTAAGTCTGTAGGGTTCAATATATAGTCGCCCCCCCCCGGCAGCTATAACAGCTTCAACTCTTCTGGGAAGGCTGTCCACAAGGTTTAGGAGTGCTTCAATGGGAATATTTGACCATTCTTCCAGGAAGCGCATTTGTGAGGTCAGGCACTGATGTTGGATGAGAAGGCCTGGCTCGCAATCTGTGCTCTGATTCATCCCAAAGGTGTTCTATCGGGTTGAGGTCAGGACTCTCTGCAGGCCAGTCAAGTTCCTCCACCCCAAACTCGCTCATCCATGTCTTTATGGACCTGTGCACTGATCCAGATAATTTGGAGGGGTGATTATGGTATGGGGTTGTTTTTCATGGGTTTGGGCTTTGCCCTTTATTTCCAGTGAAGGGAATTCTTAAGGTGTCAGCATATCAATACATTTTCTAAAATTTCATTCTCCCAACTTTGTGGGAATAGTTTGGGGATGGTCCCTTCCTGTTCCAACATAACTGTGCACCAGTGCAAAAATCAAGGTGCATAAAGATGTGGATGAGTGAGTTTGGGGTAGAGGAACTTGACTGGCCTGCACAAAGCCCTGACCTCAACCCGATAGAACACCTTTGGGATGAATTCGAGCGGAGACTGCGAGCCAGGCCTTCTCGTCCACATCAACGCCTGACTTCACAAATGCCCATAGACACACTCCTAAACCACGTAGACAGCCTTTACCGAAGAGTTGAAGCTGTTATAGCTGCAAAGGGTGGGCCAACTCAATATTGAACCCTACGGACTAAGACTGGGATGCCATTAAAGTTTATGTACGTGTAAAGGCAGGCGCCCCAATGCTTTTGGTATAGTGGTATATACTGTGTGTGTGTGTATATATATATATATATATATATATATATATATATATATATATATATATATATATATATATATATATATATATATATATATATATATATATATATATATATATATATATATATATATATATATGATGTTAGTGAATTGACAGAGAATGGATTATTATTTTCTTTTATTGCTATGGAGTCCATACTTTCATTGATAATTTTGATAATTTTATTGTGCTAAGAATTTCTACCCTAAAAAACAGATTTGGGAAATTAATCTAAATCAGTGTGGTTATATGATATCTATTTCATTTTTATGCTGATTATCACACTGAAAGGCTGGGGACACTGTCATACATTGATTACATAAGTAAACAATATTGCTGATTTGATTACTTGTGTAAACTTCCTATCAATACATCTTTTTGCGGTACGTAATACCATACAAGGTATTACAGAATATTTTCTGATTTACAATCCAGGGCTCAGAAACAATCTGCAAAAATTGGCACAAAAACATAGTCAGAATTGATTTGGTGGATCGAACCTTCCTGGATAAAACAATGCTATTGGAAATTGAATAAATGGCTCCTTAAAAACTAATTTGAGAGGTTAGAAAACCTGATCCAGTAGCTTTTGCTCCTTGGCAGTGTCTTGCTGCTTCCCCCTTAGTATGTTTAAATTTATATATGAAAACGTAGGTGCGTGGTCATGTTTATGCCTAAGCAGAGTGAAGGCACAGTAAGATGCTCCCTGTTCATAATGGGCAGCCATAAAGGTCCAATGAAGCAATTTAAAATCTGTAGAGCAGAGGCCTTACAGACTGTAAAGATTTTAGTAAAGCAAACATCCCAAGTCTGCCCGGGCTCCCGGACACCCGCGAGCGCAGGGTGATCTCCCGGCTGGGTCTGTTACTCAGCCACAGACAGAGCAGCCCAAGCGGCCGAATGGAGCAGCCCATACTGCTGTCCCCAGCCTGCTTTGGCTGCTGCATGGGTACTTTTTTTTTTTTCGGTCCGGTCAATTCAGCAGGGTAGGCAAGGAGGGGGGTGGGCAGAGGCTGAGAGAAGACTGTGCGCCGCTCATAATCTGCAGGCTGTAGCAATTAAAAGAAAAAGAAAAACTTTCCCCTGTCAAGCGGACTCTTTCTCCACTTTCGGGTGCCGCTGCGCAGTGATCTCCTGTGCGACAAGTACATGACAGGCCTGGTCTCTTCTATATCAATCAGCCGGGCAGACCGGGACTGTCATATACTTGTCGCACAGGAGATTATTGTGCGGTGGCACCCGA
This sequence comes from Lithobates clamitans, assembly GCA_037952925.1. Classification (NCBI taxonomy): domain Eukaryota; kingdom Metazoa; phylum Chordata; class Amphibia; order Anura; family Ranidae; genus Lithobates; species Lithobates clamitans. Next base: position 1,691,278 of record JBBGZY010000889.1, on the reverse strand, counting down.
AATTAAAGAAAGAGTCCGCTTGACTGGGGAAAGTTTTCTTTTTTTTTTTGCAATTGCTACAGCGTGCGGATCACGGGTGCCCAGTTTTCTCTCTGCCTCAGCGCACCCCCTTCCTTTTGGGGAATTCTCTGACTGGTATGGCTCACCAGCCCCATTGCAGCCAGACCCGAGGCTCCAGGACCAGCAGCCCAGCTCCAGCAGCCAGACTGTGGAAGAGTTTTCAAAAAAGTTTAATCTTGCCCTAGATTCATTCTATAACTGTGTGGCACAGGTTGACCGATTCCTGAACTATCTGTGCTTCTTATACTGTATTTGAATGAACATGCTGACATGCTCCTTCCAATTAGAAGGTAAACTTTACATTGCTTCTGACAAGCTTTTCATGTATTTACCTCCATTCCCAGGAGCAAGTGAATTACAGAAGATAAAAAAAGTCACAAATGACGCTCATAGTATAATATTGTGTAATTATCTTACATAAAGCATATTTGAAGCAACCAATATATGAAATCAGTAGAAGCTCGGTGCTTACAGAAGGTAACAAAGGCTTAGATTTCATGTAGTGCTGTATTCATTATTCTTAGAGGAAAGATAGGAGTGTATTGAAATATTTCATATATATTTAATCATATGATATGTTATTGTATATCTTTAAGAACCAGTTATCATGGAAACTTTTATGCACTGAAAATATACAGTACCAATGCAAGACAAAGGGAACCTGTATACAGGCAAGTCGTCTAATCTCAGGGCTTCTGAATGCACAAACAAAGCAAGTCCTTGCTTTACTTTAACATTGTATTAAAGAGGAAGAAAACTCTGTGTTTTTTTTTCTTCCCTGTAAAGTAAAGGCATAATGTGCTAGTATGCATTGCAGGCCGCATCCATCTTCATCCATCTTCCTTCTGGGGCCGTGGACTTCAGCTGTGTGACTGGCCAGAGCCGCGTGACGTCACTCTTGCGTGTGCGCCTGAGACCCACCGATCACAGCACACGCTCCTGAAGAAAAACGCAAGGGCGCACATTCCTTCAGAGCGCATGCGCCGATTAGCAGCCAGACCCCAGGACCAGCAGCCCAGTTCCAGCAGCCAAACCCTTGGCCCCAGCAGCCATACCCTTTGACCCAGCAGCCAGACCCCTGGCCCTAGCAGCCGGACCCTTGGCCCCAGCAGCCGGACCCTGGCCCCAGCAGCCAGACCCCAGGCCCCAGCAGCCAGACCCCATGTCCCAGCAGCCAGACCCCAGGCCCAGCAGCCAGACCCCAGGACCAGCAGCTCAGCTCCAGCAGCCAGACCCCTGGCCCCAGCAGCCAGACCCCTGGCCCCAGCAGCCGGATCCTTGGCCCTAGCAGCCAGACCTCAGGCCCCAGCAGCCAGACCACAGGACCAGCAGCCCAGCTCCAGCAACCAGACCCCTGGCCCCAGCAGCCAGACCCCAGGACCGGCAGCCCATTTCCAGTAGCCAGACCCCTGGCCCCAGCAGCCAGACCCCAGGACCAGCAGCCCAGCTCCAGCAGCCAGACCCTTGGCCCCAGCAGACAGACACTAGCAGCCAGATCCCAGGCACCAGCAGCCAGATCCCAGGACCAGCAGCCCAGCCCCAGCAGCTGTGTGATCAGGTTGCATTTCATGGGCACTGGTAAGGCTGCATTTCATGGGCACTGGTAAGGCTGCATTTCACAGGCACTGGTAAGGCTGCATTTAATTGGCACTGGTAAGGCTGCATTTTAATGGGGGGGGGGGGGGGTTTGGCGCTGCCGCAAAGCATCACCTCCCTGAAATTAGTTTTTTCAGCTTGCAATGTCTCACATAGCACTGTGGAAGAGTTTTCAAAAAAGTTTAATCTTGCCCTAGATTCATTCTATAACTGTGTGACACAGGTTGACTGATTCCTGGACTATCTGTGCTTCGTATACTGTATTTGAATGAACATGCTGATATGCTCCTTCCGTTTAGAAGGTAAACTTCATATTGCTTCTGACAAGCTTTTCATGTATTTACCTCCATTTACAGGAGCAAGTGAATTACATAAGATAAAAAAGTCACAAATGCCACTCATAGTATAATATTAGCACATCTTACACAAAGCATATTTGAAGCAACCAATATATAAAAACAATAGAAGCTCAGTGCTTACAGAAGGTAACAAAGCAGTGAACAGGAATTGATTCTGGACAGCCGCACTCTTGAAAAAATAGCCTTTGTACCCGCTAGAGTGGCAAAATATTCACCTAAAACCTCAGCTCTTTGTTTTCGAGGATGCCCAGAAATAGGCACACATTTACACATATGGTGGACGTGCCCAGTAATCCAAACCTTCTGGAAGGAAGTCTTCGTGATTGCATCTAAAATATTTAAAAAAATAATACAACCAGATCCATATATAACTTTACTTAATCTAAAACCGGAATGGTTAACACTCTCTCAATTCAAACTTATGATCCAACTAATAACGGCTGCAAAACAAACAGTGGCCAAGGCATGGAAATCTCCTACATTGGTACTAGCAGAAACAATTCACAGAATGAATAATACAATGTCCCATACTAAGATGGTAGCCATCGATCAAAATCAAATTCCAAAATTTAAAAAACTTTGGCATCCTTGGATAAAACAACAGTCCCTGTCAAATTTCAATGACTCTGTCCTGTTGCCATGGTAACAGATTAAATGACTTACAGAGACACCCATTCTAAGGCTTCAAAGAGAACTAAAAAGAATAATAAACTGACGAGCGGGACAACCTTGTGGACCATACCTCTGCCTTTCTACCCTTTTTCTTCTTTCTCTTTCCTTTTCTCCACCTTACGATTAAAGCTCATTATCAGAATTTATTTGACCTATATACACTCTACCGGTAAACAATATGTATAGTAGGTATAAATCATTTAAATACCTACAAAAGTAACTAAGGAAATGATATATAACTTTAATTTAGGTTTACGTGAACCCAATGTTTAATATTTGAAGTTTCATGATATTTACCTATATAAACCCTACTGTAAAACAATGAGCTTACTTTATAGATCCTTGTCAACTTACTTTGTGTATCTTTATAATATTGTATACTCAATAAACTTCTATTGACAAGGAGAAAAAATAGCCTTGTTTATTTGGAAAAATTCACATCAAAATCAAAGATAACAGCAGACAAAAGAGATCTGACGTTTCGCACTAACGTTAGTGTTTACTCATAGCTGACAATAACACGTGTGATTGTCAGCTATGAGTAAGCACTAACGTTAGTGCGAAACGTCAGCTCTCTTTTGTCTGCTGTTATTTTTGATTTTGATGTGAATTTTTCCAAATAAACAAGGCTATTTTTTCAAGAGTGCGGCTGTCCAGAATCAATTCCTGTTCATTACTACTAGCAACCGAGAGGAATTCTACTTCCTGTCTGTCTAATACTCCTGGAGCGGTGATAGTTCTCCCTCTACATTCAATTTCTGGACTTTGCTACAGAGGCTTAGATTTCATGTAGTGCTGTATTCATAGATGAAAGATAAGAGTGTATTGAAATATTTCATATATATTTAATCATATGATATGTTAATGTATCTCTTTAAGAATCAGTTATCATGGAAACTTTTATGCACTGAAAATATACAGTACCAATGCAAGACAAAGAGAACATGTGTACAGGCAGGTCGTCTAAGCTCAGGGCTTCTGAATGCACAAACAAAGCAAGTCCTTGGTTTACTTTAACGTTGTATTAAAAAGGAAGTAAACTCTGTGTTTTTTTTTCTTCCCTGTAAAGTAAAGGCATAATGTGCTAGTATGCATTGCAGGTTGCATTCATTTTCGTCCGTCTTCCTTCCGGGGCCGCGGACTTCAGCTGTGTGACTGGCCAGAGCCACGTGACGTCACTCCTGCGTGTGTGCGCGGGAGCCGGCGGTCACGGCACATGCTTCTGAAGAAACGGCAAGGGCGGCCGTTCCTTCAGAGCGCATGCGCCGATTACATCATTGGCACAGTATACAGTAAATACAGTGCCTTGAAAAAGTATTCATGCCCCTTGCAATTTTCCACATTTTGTCATTTTACAACCAAAACGTAAATGTATTTTATTGGGAATTATGTGATAGACCAACATAAAGTGGCACATAATTTTGAAGTGGAAGGAAAATGATAAATGGTTTTCAATTTTTTTTACAAATAAATATCTGAAAAGTGTGGCGTGCATTTGTATTTAGCACCCTTTACTCTGATACCCCTAACTAAAACCTAGTGGAACCAATTGCCTTCAGAAGTCACCTAATTAGTAAATAGAGTCAACCTGTGTGTAATTTAATCTCAGTATAAATACAGCTGTTCGGTGAAGCCCTCAGAGGTTTGTTAGAGAACCTTAGAGAACAAACAGCATAATGACGGCCAAGGAACACACCAGACAGGTCAAGGATAAAGTTGTGGAGAAGTTTACAGCAGGGTTAGGTTATAAAAAAATATCCCAAGCTGTGAACATCTCAGGGAGCACTGTTCATTCCATCACCCGAAAATGGAAAGAGTATGGCACAAATGAAAACTTACCATGACATGGCCGTCCATCTAAACTGACAGGCCAGGCAAGGAGAGCATTAATCAGAGAAGCGGCGAAAAGGTATGGTAACTCTGGAGGAGCTGCAGAGATCCACAGCTCAGGTGGGAGAATCTGTCCACAGGACACCTATTACCAATGTACTCCACAAATCTGGCCTTTATGGAAGAGTGGCAAATAAAAAGCCATTGTTGAAAGAATGCCATAAGAAGTCCAGTTTGCAATTTGCGAGAAGTCATGTGGGGGACATAGCAAACATGTGGAAGAAGGTGCTCTGGTCAGATGAGACCAAAATTGAACGTTTTGGCCTAAAAGAAAAACGCTATGTGTGGCGGAAAACTAACACTGCACATCACTCCGAATACACCATCCCCACTTTGAAACATGGTGTTTGCAGCATCATGTTGTGGGATGCTTTTCTTCAGCAGGGACGGGGAAGCTGGTCAGAGTTGATGGGAAGATGGATGAAGCCAAATACAGGGCAATCTTGGAAGAAAACCTCAAATTCCGCTCAAGCTTGTTTTGCATACACGCGGTCACACCAAATTCCGACCGCCAAGAACGCGGTGACGTACAACCCGTACGACGAGACTAGAAAAGGGAAGTTCAATAGCCACTGCGCCACACTTTGGGCTCCTTCTGCTAATCTCGTGTTTATTTCGTGTTAGTAGAAGTTTTGTGAGAGACGATTCGCGCTTTTCAGACTCGTGCTTTTTCAAATCATTTTACTGCTGTTCAGTTTGTGCTTGTGGGTTTGTATCTGGCTTTCAGTGCGTTCTTGTCCGATCGTTACTGATTTTCAGCTCGCTCTTCACAGGCCTTGCCGTTCTTCAGTGCTTTCTGTTTAGTTCATTCTGACCAGCCAACTGTTTTGAAGCCATGTTGCGGGTACGTGCTTGTGCTGTTCGTGCTGTGCGGGGGCTTGGTGTTGGGCTTCTAGCTTTGACACAAACCCAGTCTATGAACAGGGTGGGGAGGAGTTCATGGACCAATAATTGGTTGCTCCAGCATGACCAATTCTCTCACATGCTTTTGCTGCGGGAGATCCAGGAGAATAATCCTGATGATTTCAGGAATTTTCTCCAGATGACGGACCCCGTTTTCCACCGTTTGTTGGCTTTGCTGTCCCCTTATATCAGCAGGCAGGATACCTGCATGCGGCAAGTCATCACTCCAGAGCAGAGGCTAGTCACCACGTTGCGGTACTTGATGACTGGGAGAAGTCAGCAGGACCTCAAGTTCTCAACAGGCATCTCCCCCAGGCTCTGGGGATCATTATCCCAGAGACCTGTTCTGCCATCATTCAGGTCTTGCTGAAGGACTATATTAAGGTAAGATTTCTCCTTTAACATCACATTCTATGTATTTAATGTTTGCTAATGTATTGTATTTCTTTCATCATTCCCTAATTACCATGATTGGAATATGCTGTGAATGTCCCCTTTGTCCTCATGCATGCTGGAATTTTTAAAAGTTTGTTTTTAGTCCTTCATGCATATTTGCCTTCACTAACCTCCCCAGTATGCTATCCTGGGCCCATATACACCTAGCCGAGTGACTTAACAATGAATTTTGTCTGCTCCATTGTAATGCTTTACCCTAAACATCCCCTAAAATGTGTACATATGTTATTTGTGTCCTTAAATTCATGCATAGTGCAAGAGGTTTTTTGGGGGGGGCCCAAACCCATTTGGTACGCTCCCTCCACCCCAACCGCTAAGTTAGATGATAACAATCCTCTATCT